>VXBN01010196.1:353180-435874 GCA_013397395.1 Sinosuthora webbiana | reverse complement strand
TTTTCTCTAGAGAGGGGCCCAAAACTGACCCCAGGATTCCAGGTGCAGCCCAGACAGGAGGTTTTAAAGATGAGTTAGGAGGGTGAAAGAAGCCAGGACATCTACCCTTAAATACTGCCCTGGGAGCTGCTGGGCACTGAGCACTTGGGCAGGAAGGTTCCTCAGGCAAGTGCCAGGTCCTGCCTGTCTTGGAAGGAGCCTCCTGCAAGGAATTCCTGCCTCTGAGCCCCAGTGCTGCTGTGGGCAGTAACCCTGCCCTTTGCTCAGCAGCAGGGGTGCCACAGGCACACTCAGGCCCAGCAGTGACACCACAGCCCTCATCCTGCACTCGGGATCTCCTTGCAGAGGCTCGGACACTCAGCCCCCAGGACTGGGCTCGCCCTGACAGCTTTGAATCACTGACATGAGGGAGAAACAGCTGCTGTTCAGTGAGATGAGCTCACTCCGTGCTCCCTTCTGACAAACAGCAGTGCTTGGGTCATGTTTGAAAGCAGCACTGTGCCCAGAAGGTGCCACAGAGCATCCTGGCCCCTCTGGGTCTGTCCTGCTCTGTGAGGATTCTTATTGTCTCTGTGTTAGAGCCAGGATTAATGTTTTTGTGTTCAGACTCAGTGTTTATTAATTCTGATCTACAGTACAGTCTCAGGAGTTGTGAGTTCTAGCTAACAAGGTAGGAAATGGCTCTGGCTCTAACTCTTTCCCAGGTCTTTCGAAAGCTAATTACCCAATAACGAGATGACACCTACATTATTTATACTTTTAACCCAATAATTGACCACCCAAGGTCTGCAATGTGAACCGCTTCACCCAATAAGAAAAAAAAAATCCAAATCCATGAAGAAGAAGGAAGAAGGTGGTGAAGAAGAAGGACTTAGACAAGGCCCAAAATCCTCCATCTTACTCCATATACACCACTATATACTAAAATCTTAAATCTAAGTTTTTCACCCTGTGAGATCACACAACTATTCAAACCACACACCCACAACCCCAGTGCCATCACTCAATTTCAGGAGCCTGTTTCAAGGCTTCAGGTCAAATGTAGTGCTTGCTTGAGGGTCAGTACCCTTTAACACAGCCTGAAATTTTCAGCCTCCAGGGTTCCAACACTCCCCTGGGCTGCAGAGCAGCACTGCTAGTTCAGTTCTTCTCCAGCAAACTGGCACTTACTAAAACCTGGTTCCACGCTGTATAATTTCTATGGCTTTTATTAATGCAGACAGTATAGGCTCCATAAAGAAGAAAAATTACCAGTGGAAGATAAAACTAAAATACTAGTTGCATTACAATCACATTCTAGTGCTGCAATAAATTGCATGAAGCCAATAAAGCAAAACTAACTGAAGATATTTGACACAAACCAAAAATGAAATGAGAGTCATTATGCAGTCTGCTACAGGGACCTGCCTTGATGTAGTTAAAGCAATAAACTACCTGGGAGTAATCTTTACTTATTTTAAATTGCATATTCCAATTGCAAAGCTGTTTCTGGCATTTCTGCCACACTTACTTTGCTCTGCTCAGAAAAAGAATTACATGTCTGGATAAGTCATGTCCTATTAAATGTGCATCATATCTGCAGCACTCATAAGTCACTCGAGTCATAATATTGTTTATTCTAACATTAGTCATTATTTTCTGTCATAAATTAGCTATTCTCCAGAAGAGTGGAAACGAGATGGAGCCAAGGCTGCAATTATTTCTTACACCCGTGTTGGCACACGGAATAGATTAGGTGGCCATCTCTACAGAGGAATTATCATCATCGGGCCACGGGTCAATTATAACAAATGTATTCACGCCGTTGGCCCCCAGGTATCTCCGATAATAAGAGTTTGCATTCCTCTCCCTCCCTAATTATTCTCCTCCATGGTCTGGCTGACCCACACATGTGTCAAAAGCAGCAGCGGCGGTGCCTTTTTTGCGATATTCAAGGTTAAACCCTCCCAGCCATCGTTTCCTGCCAGCCCCCTCTAATCCTCCCTGCCCACGGGATATTTGGATGCAAATGCGGAGCGCGGTGTGGCTTTGCCACGCAACCAGCGCCGCTGCTAATTAATTGTGTGTTGTGCTGCCTCTGTGAGCAGAGGGAGCAGCCCTCCCCACTGCTACCAGGGAGGGAGGGGATGTGATTCCAGCTGAATTGCAGCTCCAGTTTGGCTGAGGTGCCGCTGGAATTTCCCTGTCCCCCAGCCTTGTCCCTTGTCCCAGGTCACATCCCCATCCTGGCCCTGCCCGGACCCTGCCTGGGGACCTGCTGTGCTTCCCCTCCGGGCTCAGGGCCCTGGAAACCCACCCCGCTGGAGCACTTTCGGTTGGGATGCATTAAGTCTTGTTTGTATACAAACCCCTTTTAGTTAAAATGGAGTGTTTTGCCCCAAAGGGAGCAGGCCATTAGAGCAGTGAATGGTGCTTTATAAGACAGCTCGTTCCCTCAGGGAAGAGGCAATCAGTTGCCCCAGCTGAAGACACATTCATACTTGAATTAAAAAACCTTCAATAGCTGTTTTTGTAAATTGCCTCTCGTACAGAGAGGGATGCGAGGCTAGAAAAAAAAGAAAAAAAAAAAAAAAAAGAGAGAGAGAGAGAGAAAAGAGAAAAACAGCCGACTTGCACATCAGTTTGTTCCCTTAATAACACATGTATCCCCCTGGGAATGTGGCTGTGGAAAACTACAGCTCTGCTTCATCAGGGCTTCAGGTGCCCTTCACCCATGTGGGAGCAGCTGTGCAGAGAAGCTGGGCTGCCTCACACCCATCCTGTGCCAGGATCAAGTGGAAAAGCTCTTTGCAGAATCATGGACTGGTTTGGGTTCAAAGGGATCTTAAAAACCATCCCATCCCACCCCCTCCATGGGCAGGGACAGCTCCCTCTGTCCCAGGTGCTCCAAGCCCTGTCCAGCCTGGCCTTGGGCACTGCCAGGGATCCAGGGGCAGCCACAGCCCCTCTGTGCCAGGGCCTGCCCACACCTTGCCCTGATCTGGGCTATTTTTGCTCCATCACACCCAGGCTGCCTTTCTAAGGGGCCATGGACAGGTGACTGCTCCATGTGCTGTTCCCTCAGAAGGGTCAGAAGTCTGTACAATCTCATTTTGGACACTGACTGAGAGCAGTTATCTAAAAGAGACTGTAAATCCAGGGCAAGCCCATCTGGACAGATTCCATGTGGGATTCCCTGCCTAGTCTCTCCACATCTGGTGATCCACAACTTCCCACCTCCAGAGACACAGATAATGCCATCACATTTAACAGCTGTCAACAGATTTTTTTTGTCCCACAGGTTCAGACTGTAATTGGATAAAGCTGTGTCAATATTTTGTGTCCAAGGTGTTGTGTGACAGCAGTTTCAGCTCAGCAACAAGCAGGGAAAAGCAAGATATCCCCTGGGATTTTGGCCCTGCTTTGGCTGGTGACTCCATGTCCATGGAAAAGACTGAGGAGAGGGACACGAGCAGCCTATGCAAATGTCATATATATATATATATATTTAGTCTTTTAAAGATATTTTAAAGATATTTCTTTAGTCTTTAAAAATAAAACAGCTCTCAGGCACTGAAGTCACACCATGAGCCCATCTCCCAAGGACATACCTTGCCCCTTTCTCCATCCAAACTCACACTTGGTGCTCACTGCCTTCCCTTCCTTACCCCTCGTTATAATTAAAACATAATAAAAATTACAAAAAGGCTTTTTACACCTAGAAAATACCTTCTCTAGTGCCTCATAGAAAGGAATTTAATGTCCTCTTTATGCAGCTTTGTTTGGCTTGGTGGGAACTCAGAGGCACCCTTGTTCCCACTGCAGCCAGGGGCAGGACACGAGGCAGCTCCTCCAGAAAGGCCCTGGCAGAGCTGGCTGAAACACCTCATGAGCTGATGGGAGCCAAAAGAAAAAGAAAGAGAGGAAACCCAAGCAAATTTAATAAGAGAAAAATGCTGCTTTTCACAACCAATCTACTTGCTTCTTGGTGGGTTGGCTGATTTACATGTCATTTCCATACAAACACAGGTGTACACAGGCACTGCAGGGGGAGGTGGGGTTCTGGGGCTGGAAAGTTCCACATTTTCTGTCTTTACACAATATTTCCAGACTCTCTGAACATGGGGTCTGTGTTTCAAGGCTGGGGCTTGTTTTGCCTGGCCATCCCCAGGCCATGCTGTGCCAGGCCTGGTGGCTGCAGCTGCACTTGGAGCTGTTGGGGGCTGGAACCGCCCCAGCTCCTGGTAAATCCTGGTGAATTTGTGTCATGACAACATTTGCAAGCACACAGCTATTCACCCCACTTGGAGCTGTCTCATGAGGTGTGTGAGGGCTGTGGGTGCACTGGCCAACCTGCCAGGACACTCCAAGCCCCTCTTTGCTGCAGCACATCCCGGCACCAGCAGCCACTCTCCCTGGGAAGCAAGAGGGGCTGGAGGTTTTGCTTTCTGTTTGCAGAGTAAATAAGAGCCAGAAATGTGCAATTCCACTTCAGTGAGGAATCAAGAGGTCTCATCTTGTGACTGAAGCATTCACAGTGCTGAGCACAGATGCCCTCCTATTCACCTTTAAATTCTGCATCCTCTCTGTGCCTCCCATGCGTCCTTTGCCTTCACCTCCAGGATGCCTGCCTTGCTTTTGAAATATCACTGCTCTCCTACTTTAAAGTATGTGGAAGGATGAATCTTTTATCTCCCTTTTCTATTTGGAAGGTTGATTCTGGGTTCATTGGTTAGTTTTAAGATGTTACAAAAGCATCTGCCTGGTGGGATTTAAAGATGACAACCCTCCGGTGTTATTTCAATGCAGGTAATGGCAAGTAGATCCCCCTGCTTTCTTTACACACTGTTAGGAGGGAAAGCCTGTCTGGAATAAGGATGTAGAGATAAGAAGAGATTAGAGATTCAAGCTGAAGGCAGCTTGCTTGCATGGAGAGCACGGGGAGCAGCACAGCTGAGCCCAGCTCTGCCCTTGTGGGCAGCCGTGCTGCAAATGAAGCCCCAGGGCAGCTGTGGCTGCACCTCCTGGCTTTGGAGGGTGTTCCCTCTGACAGGAAGGATTCCTGCAGCCCCCTAGACTGAGCCCTGGCTGCAAATCCTGGCCTGAGCTCCATAAGAACATGAGGAGAACTGTTCCTGCCACTCGTGGAGACAGCTCCACCCCAGCCAGGCACAGTTTGGGCTGCAGGCTGCCCTCCAGGGAAGCTGCTGCAAACCATCCCATGGACCTTCCCACTGGGGAAACGTGGGGTGGGATTGAACTGGAATTGCTCAAAGAAGGCTGGAGAGATTTCCATGGCAGTTCAGCTATATAAAAAAGGACTTGTAACAAAATGAATGATTTCTGAAAAATGCTCATGTTGTTGCCAGTTGTGCCCTGTTGTGTTACAGGTAATTTGGGTGTAAATTTTTCAGTTTTACCAGGTTGCTTGGTGTAACTCAAGAGCTCTGCAGGTCTGAAGCAGCAGCCTGACTCAAGCTGCTCAGCTCAGTCCTGGGAGCCTGCCCACACCCACAGCTGAGAGCATCCCCTGCTTCATTCCCCTCTGCTTTGCTTCTCAAACACTGAGGAGAGCTCCAACTTCATACAAAGTTGAAGTCATCTAATTTTCTGGATCAAAGTGTCTCCTGTTTTTGTTGTAATGAAGCAATTTGACACTTTTGGTAATACAAACATTCCCAACTCTAATTAGAGGGGCAGCTGTTCTCAATATCTCCAGAAGACTCTTCCAGATTAGCGCAAGAACGTGGCCAAAAATCACAGGACACCAGAGGATGGGAATGTTTCCTTCCAGAAAGGCTCTTCTGTCTGCTCCACTTCCCCATCCCCCTGCTCCATATGGACAGAGGAGCTACAAAAATCCCTGGGTTTTGTGGTTGCCAAAGCCAGCACAGGCTGTTGGGGAGTGCTGGTGCAGGCTGAGGACCAGCATTGACCTGGTCAGTCCCCTCAGCCCCTGCAGAAAGTGAGCAGGGACCCAGTGCCAGGTGAGCTCTGTGCTGCTTCTCCAGGCCTGGGATCCTGCAGGGCAAGAAGCAGAGCCAGAGAAGGGAAGGTGAGACTGGCTGCCTTTGTGCCATGAAGTTCTGGAGGTGCCTGAGGTGTCCCCTGCTGGGCTGGGGCCCTGTGCCAGGACAGGCTTTGGCTGTGGGTCAGTTCTCAACACACTCCAGAGCTGGGGGGAGCAGAGCCTGAGCTCAGCCTTGGGCAGCAGGGAGCATGAAGGGAGCCATTTGTGCCAAGACATGGAGCTGTGAACACAGAATTGGAGACGAAGGTTTGGCTCCACTTTCCATGGGCTGGTCAGCAAGCTGCAATCCTGTCTCAGTTCCCTCATGGAAATCGTGGGGACAACAGCAGATTTATGGGAGCTGCTGTGGCAGGTGTTCAGTGGGGCTGTGCTAAGGTTGTGTCCATCTTGCAGAGATTGGGAAGATGAGTTTAGTTTGGAAAGACAGGTGTCTGCCAGGGAAAAACTGGAGCTTCCCTTGGAATGGAGAATGTAAACCCCCTCCCTCCGAATTATTCTAATTTGGCAATTAAGGGGCTTTCAGGCAAAGATATGGGAATAGGAATAACAGTTCTTTACTAGGAATATTAAATATAAAAATGTAGTAGTACAAAAAAACAAGCAAACAAACAAACAAAAACTCCTAGAAACCCTGACAGAGTCAGAACACAACCTGACACCCAGTTGGTCAGGGTGTTGGCAGCAAGTCCTCCTGCAGTGACAGATGTGGTTCTGTTGGAGCAGAGATGATCCTGTAGAAGGGTGCAGTTTTCCTCTGAAGGTCCAGTGGTGCTGAGATGGGTCTGGTCTCCCTCTGGGAATCCAGTGCACACAGGCTGTGCTGGTGTTCTGAATCCCAGGTTTGATCCAGGTAGGAATGCTGGGCTCCTCCTCCTGGGTGGAGCCTCTCCCCATGGGATGATGGGATTGTATCAGCCCTGCAGTGAGCCTGGATGGCCCATGGACAGCAGATATCCCCTGGAGGGATTTGGGTCCTGGCAGAGATTAAGAACACTGCTCCTCCTGATTTTAACAGCTGCCCATTTACCCACCCCCTCCCCCCAGAGCCGTGAGGAAAGAAACACCTCCCCAAACTGATTTGAACAGATGGGAACGGAATACATCTTGCATTGAACCCAAGACACGAGCAAAGCTCCATCCTGTCCCTGCAGTGCAGGACAAGATGCTGCATCCCAGGGCTGGCCAGGCAAGGGCTGGATCCCAGCCTCAGGCACCGCGGGCTCTTGCTCGCGCCTGCGGTGCCGAAAAGCAATTTATTCATTTCGTCTCCTGAACAAGTATTAAGATGAATATCAAAACATAATTGTCTCAACAATCTTCGGGCTTTTACTTATCAGCTGATGATAAGGCTATAGAGGGATGTGTTCATTTGTCTGCTGATCTCTGTAATCCTATTAAGTTTGGAGTGATAACTGTTAAACTGTACATGTACACGGCCGTGCACACGTTTGTTGAGGGAAGTATTTAACACACACACAGAGGCACACACTCTGTCAGCACAATTCCCTGCTGCACAGCCAGGCTAAGTGCCTCTGGATGGACAACCCCCCTCGATTAGCCATGGATCACTCAGGGTCAAAGATCCCCCCTAGCAAAATATCAGGAATGCTGCTGGAGCTGAACCGGGCAAAATGAAACAATTCCCCTTGCATTTTATTCTGAATTTCCCTCTGAGAAGAGGGAATTTTCCTGGCTCTGTGTTTCATACCTAGAATCCACGTATGGGGCAGAGCTGCCCTCACTTGATGCTTAAATCTACCACTGGTGCCTCCATCAGCACTGCCCAGGGGACTGCAGCACCCCGGGGCAAATCCATGGGGAACAGGAGGTTTCTCCTCTCTTCTGGGCTGTATCTAAATCAGGAGAGCCCATTTGGGGGAAAAAAAAAATGTCATTAAAATTTTTTTCTCTGAAAACAGAGATTTTCATCCACCAAAAATAAATGTACAGGGCTTCAAAAGCAAAGGAAGAGCAAGGCTGATGCTTTCAGCCCCAAACCAGGCAGTGGCACAGGTTGGCTTTTGCTCCAAAAGCTGGACTTCAGTAGCTGCTGCCCAGGTGCAGGAATGTGCTGCAGGACAGCCTGACAGTCTGTGGTGCAGGGTGTGGATGTGACACTGCCCTAAGGGACGGGGACACCACCCCACTGTGACCCAGCCCTGGCTGGCTCCAGGGTCAGGCAGTGCCCTGGCCATGCTGCCACCACTGTGGGACTGTTCAGAGCTGAGACACCCCTGCCACCACTGTGGGAGTGTCCAGAGCTGAGACACACCACTGCCACCACTGTGGGACTGTCCAGAGCTGAGACACACCACTGCCACCACTGTGGGACTGTGTCCAGGGCTGAGACACCACTGCCACCACTGTGGGACTGTGCCCAGAGCTGACACACCACTGTGGGACTGTCTGATGTCTCCAGAGCTGACACACCACTGCCTCACCTTCCTGCTGGGCTCTCCAGACGCTGGAAACAACCCCCAGCCCAAGGAGCTGTTTCTGCTCGGTGCCTCCCTGTCCTGGGAATTCTTGTGGCACCAACCCCCTGCCACTGCCCTCCCAGGGAGCACAGCCACACCACCATCCCTGTTTGCAGCCAGGGATCCCTGCCCTCTCTTTGTGCTGTTTCTGGAGCACCCTCACACCCAACACGCCTGCAATACCCACCACAGACCATTTTCTGCACGTTGCCTCCCTAAATTACTCTGAATTCATTCTCAACAGTTTTTCCAGATGCTTTTCAGCATTGAGAGCACCATTTTCAAAACAAAGGTATCACAGCCAACAGGCTGGGAACAAGGACTCACATCCTGAGTGTTTCTCTCCAAAGCCCTGGCTGCTGGAGGAGCTGGAAAAGCCTTGGGAGACCACCCAGCCAGCACACGTCCCACTCATGGAGCATCTCCCTCAGTCTCCAGGCTTGAAATTCGATTCCAGCTGGGCACTTTTCATTGAGTCACAGAATGGTTTGGGTGGGAAGGGATCTTTCAAGGCCCTCCAGTCCAACCCCCTGCAGTGAGCAGGGACATGAACTAGGCTGGGCTGCTCAGGGCCCTGTCCAGCCTGACCCTGAGCGTGGCCAGGGATGGGGCATCCACCACCTCTCTGGGCAACCTGTGCCAGTGTTCCACCACCCTCATGACAACAAATGCCACTGGCTTCTCGTCTTTAACCCTCTTCTGCCCAACATGTGCACAAATACCTGCTGTGCTGTGGCAGCTGGAGCTTGTGCTGTGCCTCGGGGCCAGGAGCATCAGTGGCAGACGGTGTGGGACACTCTGAATTTTGGACATCAGTAAACCTGGCTGTACTTACATCACTGGTAAGCCTTCACCCTGAGGTGGGAAGGGTTCCTGGGACATATTTCCTTCTTTATGTAGGCTGAGAGGCACAGAAGCACACAGAGAGGAGCTGTAATTTATGGTGTCTGGGGTCTGGGGCTGTCAGGGGGCAGCCAGGAGAGGCCTCGTTCCCTGTTGGGTGCTGGCAGAGGAGCAGAGGCTTCTCCCTGACTCCTGTTAAACACTGAGCTGAAATGCAAAGTGATGGGAAAATATAAGGAAAACAAGGCAGGAAGTGGCCTTAGATATATTGATAATTTGGGCAAATCACTCCTCTGGACCTCCTTTGGTTATGTGAGCTGTTCAGTCTTCCTCACTAAGTGCTGCTATCACACAAGCATAATAAAACAAGAATATATAAATGGAGGGAATTAAGAGCCATCCTATTGGGACCAATTTAATCTTTGCTTCATTTAAAAGGAGAACATGGCTCCCTTATCTAATGTACATAAAATTGCTCTTTATTCCCCAGGTTTACATAGAGATGACAGATCTATATAAATATGGATCTGCTCCTTTTCCCCATTCTGTTGTGAGAAGAGCCACCTTCCACCACATCTCCTCTGTGCTCTGGACACTTGAAGGAGAGTCTCCCTCCTGCCCTGTGGCGTTTCTGTGAGAGGTGAATGAGGATCAGGCAGCATCCTTTGGAAGACACAAAGCTCCAGCAGTGGGTGTTTGAAAGTAAAAAGCAACGAGACCAGTCCCAGGTAGCTCTTGCTCAGAGGCACGTGGTGGGAATGGGCTGAAACCCACCCAAAACAGCCCCTCCCAAGGTCACTTCACCCATCTTTGTTGGCTTTGCTTTTGGGGAGTCACAGAGCAAACCCACAGAGGCTTCTGAGCTCTACAAGACAGGCAGGAAACCATAAAGTCTCCTGTGAACTGTCATGTTCAGGCTGCTCAGAGTGAAGAGGAAACACAGCTGTACTGGGGAGTTTCCAAAAGCAAAGACCTGCCAGGACAAGGGTCCTGCTGAGCTGCTGTGTAGGTGAGAGCAGCCCTGGGCTTCCTCCCCAGGAAAGGCTGAAGTGTGGTCTCAAGGGTGCTGGGAGAAGATTTACAGCAACCCCCAGAAGCCATTTCTGTCGTCACAGATTCAGGTTTTTAAGTTAAAACTCAGAAAACAGACTTTCCCACAGCCAAAGATACAAACTGAAGCTGAAATGTGGATCAAGCCCAGTGTCCCTGCCAAACTTCTCACTGGTCCTGTGAGAACCATCATCACTGATCAGGACCTGAGTCACTGTGGGTTCACAGGGACAGGTGAAATCATGTCCTTTCCACAGGACACATTCAGAAATCTCTACTACTTCCTCTCTTCCTCACTCTGAGGTGGGGAGAAAAGAGCTATTTGTGCTTTCTAGCATGCTAAAAGCATCAGAGGACTCCCTGCTCGTTCAGACCAACTGTCCTAAGTGCAATTTCAAAGTGTTTCTCCCTGCTAATATCCAGTGGCTTTTTAAAAAGCAGCTGACAGCAGTGCTGGAATGGCTAATGCCTAATTAGCTAACGGGTAATTATGCTCCTGTGAATGAGGCTGACATTTCACTCTGTAATTATCATCCAGGCTGATCCCACGTCCCAGTGGGCAGTGGAGGGTGCCTTGGGACACGCCTGTGGGATGGCAGGCCTGGAGAGATGCTCCCAGGCTGCCCTCTGGACACGAGTCCCCCGTGCTGCCACCCCAGCTGGGGCAGGCCAGGCCAAGGCTTTCCCCACACATGGCCTCCTTTTCCACCCCCAGGTTTGTAGATCTGAGCTGAAAAAGAGGAGTTTTGCTGGGTGTTCCAGCTGCCAGGCAGCCTGTGGGCAGCTCTGCCCTGGTTCCCAGGTCTGTGTCTCCACCCAGGAGGCCTTGGAGGAGCTGGAGAAATCCCTCCATGCTTTGCTGGGACTCATCATCAATGGGGAATAACTATTAGATATGACATTCTGAAGCTGAAGGCTTCTGTGCTGTATTAACCCTAAGAGAAGTCAAAGCCCTCTCTTTGAGCAGATTTGGGGTTCAGCACACTGCTAGAAAAGTGTTGGAATTCTGGGAACTTAGATTTTGGGATTTTAGTGTATAGTAATACATGTGAGCCAAGATGGAGGATTTTGGGTGTTGTCTGAGTCCTTCTTCTTCACCTTCTTCTTCCTTCTTCATGGGTTTGGGTGGTTTTCTGTAACGGGGTGAAAAAGGTCTGCATTGCAGCCTTGGGTGGTCATTATTGGGTCAGAAATATAAATAATACAGGTGTCACCTCATTATTGGGTAATTATTGCTTAAATAACCTTGGAAAGAGTTAGAGGTGCTCCATTTTACCTCATTTCTCTGACTTGCCAGTTAGAGCTCACAGCCTGTGAGTCTGTAAATAAATGAGAAATAATAAACATCAAGGTCCAAACTCAAAACCTACATTTCCCGTGTATCAATCCCGACCTTGGCAGAGGAAAAGAAACCAGAACTGTCACAGGAAGGGTCTGTGCCGTGTTTTAGTCTCCAGGTCTCTGTGTCCTTTTTCTTACACGGGAACAACTCAGTTTTATTCCTTGGGCCACCAAAGAGTGAGCACCAATTTATAGGTATGAGGGGGGGTTAATTCCAGTGTGTTTAAGTGCAAAATGAACCCCTCTGGAGTCTCTGCTTTGCTTTTCTGCCCTACTGACCACTCTGAGACACCCTCCCCAAAGACAAGCCTGCAGCTTTAGGGTCCACCTCCATATCTCCATTGCAAGGGTCTGTGCCTTGGAAAAAAAGTCACTAGAGGATCTGTTAAACAAAGAGCCACCACTGGAAACTTCCACCCATATTCCTGGGATTTAAGGGATGCCACAAGCCTGGTGCTCCCACAGTGCAGGGAGGCCTCTGGGGAGCTGCTCCAGGTGCTGAGAGAGCTCTCACATGGACGTGCCACTGGAGGATCCCTGGTAGGTTTTTCTCCTGCCAATCTCCAAATCTATATTTTCATGCAGTTTCATAGATAGTTTCATAGTTTGCATTGCCAGTCAGACTTTCTAGACATGCTTATTGCTCCCAGTTAAAGGAACTTGCTGGAGCTGAGCATTCCCAGGGACAGGAGGGAGGCACACTCAAGCCTTGACACTGAGACAGAGAAACTCCTGCACTGGGGAAACCTGACCCAGCCCTTCCTTCAACAGCAGGACCAGACACACCCCTGCACACCTCTGCTCTTCCACTTGTATATTTCTGGGAAGGGTGGGGAGATGTGCCAGTGCTGGCAAAGGCTGCTGACATCACAGGGTACGTGTGAAAACAGGAGTTCCTGCAATACAGCACTCAACTGGCAGATACAGTAATAAAAATAACAATAAATATGGTTATTAATGAGCAGAAGGAGCCTATGGAGCCCTGGGAGACACATTAGCTGTTTGAACAAGCAGATATTTCTGTCCCTCCCCTCCCTGTGTCATCAACGTGTATTTATTTCTTTATTTAGCTCAGTGCTCACCCTTTGAGGAGAAGATGAAAGTGTCGAGATGATCCTCTCCTTATCACGCCCTGCACAAGGGAAAGCTTTGAAGATACAATGTGCAGAAACACTGGGCTCTCTGGTGGCTTCTCTAGATTTAATTAGCCCAACCTTCTGTATGGATCCAGCCTCCCCCTCCAGACTGCCCCTTTTCCCCCCCTCCTCAGCCTCAGACAAGCTTCTGGACTCACTGGCAAAATAGCAGCTGCTCAAGCCCTCCATTTAATTCGGAGCTTGGCTCTCCAAGATGAGCTAAAAAAAAAAATGCCACCCCAAAGATGGAGCTGCTTTTAGCATTATACACGAGCTGCAACTGCCAAGGAAAGTTTATCTTGGAGCCAATGTGAGCTCTGTTGCTCCAAGTTAAATATTTCCATTTAAAAAGTAGAATGAACTATACTGTGGGACTTCCAATTGCTTCCTGAAATATTAAGAAGGAATATCTTTAAACATTAATATTTTGTTACAGTGCTGAAGCCTTTCTGAGGGAGGGTTATTTTTTAGAGCTGTGTATTTTTCTCTGCATAATTGGAGCCTCTGATCTGTGCCTGTACTCTGTGCTCCCAAAAGTCACAGTACACCAGCAACCTTCCTTCCAAAGCAATCAATAAAAATCCTTTTTTCTCTTCCCTGCTGTTCCTGCTGGTAGGAGGCACATGCCAAAGACACCTGTGTTTGAACCCTTGGGGTAAATGGCCTGTCCTGTGCTGAACCCCAGTGACCCCAAGAGCCTCATCCTCACCCACTGGCAGCCCCATGGATGTGCTCCCATCCCACACGGACCAGCAGTGGGAGCCTCCAGCCAGCCAGGCCTTCCCTGTGCCCCAGCCCATGGCCCAGCCAAGCCCTCTGCACCAGGGAAACAGCTTTGGAAAGGGCAGATCAAAATGATGCCCTAAGTTTGAGCTTTCATGTATTCCAGGTTCTGTGCTGCCCAGGGGTGCAGCTCTGAGCTCACACTCAGTGTCACTCAGCTCTGCACAGAGCAGGGACACAAAACAAATCCTTGTCCTGCTGCACACCAAGGACAACTTTCAGGCCCAAAAGCACAAACAAGGGTGGGCTGAAGAGAGAAAACAAGAAGGATGGGACCTCACAGTCTGGAGCTGGAATTGGACAATTAAACCCCAATATGCAAATGGACCAAAACCTATAAAAATGTAAACTTTGTGACCGTTTGTCCATTTTTGTGACCATTCTTAGTCCACCCTGGGTGTAGCCCTGGTCAGGCCCTGTCCTACCCAAGGTGGATCCTGGAGGCCTTTCAATAAATATTCACTTTATTCTCTAGCTCTGTCCAGCCTCTATTTCTCTGAGCAGATTTAATGCTGCTTTCATGGTCGGGAAGGAAAAAAAAATTAAAAAAGAAGATGAAGAAGAAGAAGAAGAAAAAGAGAGAGAAAAACTGTGTTGCTTCCAGGCCATTTACATGTTCATTCCTCAGGAGAATGTGGCACTTTATCCTGTTTCTCAAATTAACTTCTGTGTCACAGGCAGAATGAAAAGCTTGGCTGGGCAGAAACGAAAACCTTGTGGAATGAGGGGCTGGGAGCCGGCGTGCAGGGAGCGTGTGTTTGTGACCTGCAGGAGCCAGGGGAGGGACAGCCCTGCTCTGCCAGCCTGTGCTCAGCACCTTGGCACGTTGCCTTCACCTTACAACATCTCCCAGAGGTCCTTTTTCCCAGATTTTTTTCTCACCCCCCTTCAGAGCCTTCCTGAGCGGGCGTTGGAGCTGCTGCACCATTCACACTGGCAGTGGGATCAGCCCAGGGGTGAAGGGCTGGTTCTCAGCTGGATGCTGAGCTCAGGGGGGACAGCAGAGCCTGCAGGACAGCCCCAGCACTCACACTGGAGGCACGGGCTGCTCCCTGCCCACAGGCTCAGCACCAGGGGCACGGGGAGCAGGGATGTAAAGTGCAGCAGGGAGAACCTGGGAAAGGGTGACAGAGAAGAGGGGCTTGTGTGATGCACCAGGCTGGGTGACACCGTGTGACACTGGGCCAGCATCACAGCTGAGCTGGAGCTCTGGTTTCACACCAGGGTTACCCACAGCTCCAATCCAAGCCCCAGGGCCCATCCAGTGACAGCCTGAGAGAGTGGGGGTTGTTGAGCCTAGAGAAGAGTTTGGGAAGACCCTATGGCACCTTCTGGTGCCTAAATGGGGCTTCAGGAGAGCTGGAGAGGGACTGGGGACAAGGGATGGAGGGACAGGACACAGGGAATGGCTTCCCACTGCCAGAGGGCAGGGATGGATGGGAGATTGGGAAGGAATTCCTGGCTGTGAGGGTGGGGAGGCCCT
Source organism: Sinosuthora webbiana (assembly GCA_013397395.1). Taxonomy (NCBI): domain Eukaryota; kingdom Metazoa; phylum Chordata; class Aves; order Passeriformes; family Sylviidae; genus Sinosuthora; species Sinosuthora webbiana. The sequence goes on along the minus strand of VXBN01010196.1, from coordinate 420,751 downwards.
GGCACAGGGTGCCCAGAGAAGCTGTGGCTGCCCCTGGATCCCTGGCAGTGCCCAAGGCCAGGTTGGACACTGGGGCTTGGAGCAGCCTGGGACAGTGGAAGGTGTTCCTGCCCATGGCAGATGAGTTGGAACTGGATGAGCCTTAAGGTCCCTTCCAGCCTGAACCATGCTGTGATGATCCCACGGATTCTGCTGTCCTTGGCTGGCTGTGTGCCCTTAGGGAACCTTCTTGGAGCACCCCGTGGCCATCACCCTTGATCTGCTGGGGCACTCTGGTCCCAAATCTGCTTTCTGCATCATGAGCCAAGTCCTTCAGTGTCACTGCAAGGGGCAGCCAAACCCCAGCCTGGACAGTGCAGGGGAGCCCTTAACCAGAGAGCTCCTGGTGCAGAGAATCTGTATTGCAGTTCATTTGTCATGTAACTTACAGATATCAGAGGGATTTTTTGGGGCACTGGAGGAGGACAGGGAAAAAAGAGCAGACTGAGAGCTCATTTCTCTGTGAGATCTGTCTCCTGGCTGGCTGAAGCAGTGACCTCCACAGCTGTGCCATGGGGAAGTACAGCTGGCTTCTCTGGGTCACACATGGTTTGGGTTTGGGGTTTTTTGGAGGGTTTGTGGCTTGTTATTTTTTATTATTTTGCAGGCTTGTGCCCTCAGAAAGCAAAACTCACCACCAAAACTCACCACCCTGCCCTCACATTTCCCTTCTGCAGTGACAGAGGAAGGCTGTTAAAGCCCTTGCCTCCAGCCTCACTTAAAGCTTCATAAACTGCAGTGCCCACTTCAGCTCCATTCCCATTCCTGGTCAAGATGGCTTTGGAAAACCACAGGTCCTGGGACACCAGAAACCTGTCAGTCCCTCAGGCATCCCCATTCCCTGTGGAATGCAGCACTCTGGCTGGGTTTAGCACACCATGTGTCCGTGTTTTAGGGACCTCCTGCACATCCAGCCCCAAACCCCGTGGGCTGGACACCCCCCACTGCAGCCTGGAGTGAACAGCCCCAGCCCTGGAAACGTGTGCAGGAGGTGACAACGTGGAGCTGCCGTGGGCTGACACACAGGGCAGGACACCCTGAGGCACAACAGGCAGCTGGGAATTATTTGTCTGTCTGGGACAATTAATTAAACCTCAAGGGTCAGAAGTATTTAAGTGTTTTGGTTCGGGGCTTTGTGGTTTCTGGGTGTGCAGCTGAAGGGACCTTTGACCTTGATGGTGCACTCAGGGAGGAAAGGGGATGTCAGTGTTCCTTCAGAAGGATTCAGAACATGCACATCACTGCAGCAGTGGGATTTATTTCACTTTGAGTGTCCACAGCACGTTTAGATCTATCAGATTTCACCACTGATGACCCCTAAGTGATGCCTTGAGAGGTCACCAGAAACTGATGCCTAGAGAGGCTGCCTGGAACAGAGGCTAGACAGAGTTAAAGGAATAAAGTGGGTATTCATTTAAAAGGCCTTTAAAGGATACACCTTGGGCAGTACAGGAGCCACGCAAGATGGACAATTGGTCATGAGTTATTATACTTTCATAAGTTTTGGTCCATTTACATTTTGGGGTTAATTGTCCAGTCACAGCTTCAGGTTATGAAGTCCCATCCTCCCAGTTTGCTCTCCTCAGTTTGCTGTTGTTGGCACTTTCTGGGCCTGAATCTGCAACGGTGTCCTTGGTTCTGGGGCTGGAAAAGGATTGTTTCATTTAACTACACTGTGAAGAGAACTTGCTGACACTTTATATAAAACTCAGAGTCACACACTAATGCAGTACAGAATCTGGAAATCATGAAAGCTAAAACTTAAGGCATCATTTGTACTGGGGGGAGTGTGGGTGTTCAGGACATGATTCCCCTCTCACAACATGGGCACGTGGTGTTTGACAAGAGCACTCACATCCCACATTGCCTGTTCCTCCCCAGCACTGCTGAGGCTGCAGGACAGCCCTGGCTGAGGATCCCACTCCACAGGGTCTCTTTTATCCACCTCAGCCCTGGCCTTTGCTCCCCCAGCATAAAAGGAAAGCAAACCATTATTAATTGTAGTATACAAGCTAAAGAAGTTTGAGAGGAATTTCCATTTTGAAGAAGAAAACGTACCTGCCACGACAATATCATCATTCTAGTTTGACATTTCAACCCTTTTCTTTTTGCAAAAGCTTTAAAGGAATAAGCCAGAGGAAAAGAAAAGCTCCTCTCCCCAGCTCCCGGCAAAATTCAGATGGAGGACCCTTGCCTTTCCCACCAGCTGCAGTATGTAGGTCAGGTCCTGTCTGCTCTAAGGGACAGGATTTACTGTGTGGGAAATCAGGCAATGACAGCAGATGAGGCTCCCAGTGCCCCTGGCTGGGCCATCCATCAGGAGGGGACACGGGACAGGCTGTCCCTGCCCTGGCACTGATGGCCCCCCACAATCAGGACCTGCACTGCCTCAATCACACCAGCCTGGAAAACAGCCCAAACCCTGCCCTGTGGACATCACAGCTCTCCTGGCTAAAAGGAGCCATGGAATCTTTTCTCCAGATCAATTTCAACTGCTAATCAAAGACAGCCACAAAGAGAAACTCTGAGTTTAAACCAGGGCTTGAATCCACAAAAGGCTGTTCAGCTGGACAGTCCTGTGAGAGTGGGGAGGGTTAGAGGAGCTGGGGGGCAGCTGGCTGGGCTCTGTGTCTGCCCCAAGTTCCACCTCACCCACATGGGGCAAAGGGCTTTCTGCATTTTCACTTACTAAAAATATCCAAGGCTGGAAGTTATAAGGAATTAAATATTTAGCAGTTGCATGAAGGCACCTTGGGATGAAAGTGTATGGATACAAAGCTGTCATCATATCCCTTCATCATCATATTTTTTATGTAGCAGACATGTGTCTCTTGTTGGCAAGGCAACTTTTGTTCTTAAATCAGCCTCGTAAATCTCATCAAGAGGCCTTTTCTAAACCATCCATGCCAAAAAAACCAGGAACAGGCACCCACTGGACATCATCAGCCCAGGTCCCTTGGGGTTCTTCTCACCAAAGCTCTCAGCAGGAGCTCCATGGACACTTCCCAATGGGATGGTTCATGATGCCTCCTGAGATACCTACAGCAGGACCAGTACACTCCTGGCTTCACTAGAAAGGCTCCTGCAGGTTTTAAACATGCATTGGATTACATCCAGAACTTCTTTCCCCGCTATAAACACAACAGAACAAACCCACTTTTCAGCTTGTGGCCACGGAGAGCTGTAACCTGGGAAATTCATCTGGGCTCAACTCCCGCCTGGGAGGCTGGCTGGACAAGCAGGAGATGTGTCTTGCAGAACTGCTCATGTTTAGACCAGCCCTTACACCTGCAAGGCAGCAGCCTCATCTCTGGGTGTGCCAGCAGAACCTCCTCCTCCTCCTCCTCTGGGAAAGGAGGGTGGGCTGGACACCACAGGGTCAGGTTTGAACCCAGATGCTTTGGCTGCTGTCTTGGCTTGCAATATGTAACCAAAAATGTGTATTCTATTTGCCATCTGTTGAAACAGGTTGGGGAGGTGTTTTCTTTATCTCTTGTATAACCCATTCCTCATAACTCCAGGGAGGGGGCAGGTGTGTTTGTTAATGGGCAGCTGTTAAACCAGCTGGGGCAGTGTTCTTTATCTCCTCCAGGACCCATCCTCCCTCCANTGGAGTTCAGAACCACAGCACAGCCTGTGTGCACTGGATTCCCAGAGGGAGACCAGACCCATCTCAGCACCACTGGACCTTTAGAGGAAAATTCACCCCTCTACAGGATCATCTCTGCTCCAACAGAACCACATCTGTCACTGCAGGAGGATTAATTTGGACTGCTCCCACCACCCTGACCAGCAGGGTGTCAGGTTGTGTTCTGACTCTGTCAGTGTTTCTAGGAATTTTTTTTGTTTGTTTGTTTGCTTGGTTTTTTGTACTACCAAATTTTTATTTTTAATCTTCCTAGTAAAGAACTGTTATTCCTATTCCCATATCTTTGTCTGAAAGCCCCTTAATTGCCAAATTATAATAATTCGGAGGGAGGGGGTTTCCATTCTCCATTCCAAGGGAAACTTCAGCTTTCCCTGGCAGACACCTGTCTTTCCCAACCAAGACAGCTACCTTGAGGCAGAATGAACATCACTGGTTTCCTGGAAGCAGAGCAGGGCTGTGGGAAACACACAGTTAGGACATATACATTTTTAAAATGAACTATACTGTATTTCTGGGGAATCTTTAATTCAAACTGATTAAATAATGATCCCCTGTAGTGATTTACCCTTTCAAATACCCGCTCAAGGAGTTAATTCAGTGTTCTGGCAGCACTACAGGCTCACTGCACATCTCACATGAGCTTGCAGGACTCTGACATACTCTCACAGGGGCAATGTCTCCCTCTTCAATAGCACAACCAATTTAATTTAGAGCTGGCTCTGCTGTCCCATAGACACTCTCCTCTTTCAAGCATGCTGCCTCCATGACATTTGGTGGCATCTGGCCCACAGCTGCTTCTCAGGGGGTCCCATCAGCCTCTGGAGCAGAGATATCCCTCATTTTCCTGGCAGCAGAGTCCGTGGGAGCTGCTATCAGCCTTGTCCAAGTTGGGAAGGGAGGGATGGAGGGGAATGGGTGGAGGCCAGGCTGCACCCCCAGGCAGCCCAATGCTTGCAGCCATGGGCGTGGGCTGTTCTCCAGACTTGCCTCCCAAATCAACAGAGCCTGCTGAGCCTCACCAGGGCTGATGACAACATCTTTGTGCCACACAGCTCTGCCAGAGATCTGGCCTCTAAGGGGAGCACAGGTCACTCTCCCTGGAGCTCCCTGGCTACACACTGATGGAAACAAGAAATAAGGATTTGGGGGCAAGGAAGAGGAGCAATGGTTTGAGTGGCCACACTCTGCCCACCCTGGATCTGCTGGGAGAGGACATTTTCATCGGTGAAAGAGGCAAAGGAGTCTGCTCCTCATGGACCCAGAGCACAGGGCTGGCTCTGTGGGGCACCTCTCTTGCTACACTCTGGCCACTGAGTCCAAAGGAGGCAGATGGGGCAGAAAAGGGAGGAGGGAATGGTGCTGTAGTCACCTCCTGGCCTGCAGCCTCTCCAGAGGGCAGGGACACAGCAGCAGTCACAGCTCTGAGCGTTCCCCTGCCCATCCCCAGCCCTTGTGCAGAGACATCAGCAGGGCAGAAGGGCCACGATTCCTCCTTCCTGGTGAAAGCAGTTTTCCCACACCATGAAAGACAATTCCACCAGGCTGGATTGGTGAGGGGCATTCATGTACCTGTGCCCAGGGTCTGCTGTGGGTGCACAGGGCCCCTGTTCCCTCAGATCAGTGCACACAGCTCTGATGCCAGTGGGTTTAAGAGGCATGTGCAGGGCCTGGTGGCCAGCAGAGCTCCTGAAAGGAGCATTTGGAGGCCATTTATCCCCCTGAACTGAATCCAGCTCCCTCCCAGTCAGCAGCAGGCACACAGCCCACCCCCACAAGTGGCTTTTGGAGGTTGCCCTCCCCCCGCTCTCCCTGTTGCAGGATTTAGCAGGTCCTGGGATATCACAGCCACTTTTGGGGATGCCCTCTGGGAGACAACAGTGGGTTTGCTGTTTCTCTCACCAGTTTCACGTACCTGGGAGTGACATCAGTTATTTTCTCCCACTGGCATGGGTAGGATGCGTTTTCTGGGAGGAGAGGAGCCTGTTCACACACCAAACTCCTGCCCTGTCCACAGCAGCAACACCCCATGGCATCCAGAGCCCCACACAGTGACACAGGAACGCTCAAACCAGGGTGTGTGTGCAGAGGCAGCCCCCAGAACTCAGAGAGGTGTCCTGCTGAAACCCTCCACGTGGCAACCCCCTAACCCCCCTTCTCCTCCAGATTTCCCGTGCCTCAGCCCAAGAGCATCCCTTGCTGCTTTATTTATCCTGGGAATAAACATTCCTGGCAGCATTCATCAGCGGATAGACAGGTCCCCCTCAGCTCCCCTGCCCAATTAGTGCCACTCTGCTGTTGTGCAGGAAGGAGCAGCAGCCCCCGGCCACAGAAGGCAGCTCAGCATCGCCCGTGGCTACAGACTGCATCACACCTCACCTGCCTCTCACTGTCTTGGGGGAGCTGAGCCCAATGAATATTTCAACAGGCTCTGCCTGCCCAGGATACTATTAATTTTGGAGTCCCTGTAATCCAATTCCTTTTCCTCCAAGTGGGTGGTGATTATTAATTTCACAAGCTGTGCTTCCACGAGCTCCTTCCCAGTCCCTTGTGGCTAAGGAATATTAATCCACATTCATCCTGTCATTCAGCTGCCCAGGAGACTCTGGTGTGAATGGTGTTATTATTAATACCAGTGCTCCACACGTGGTTAGAGCAACTTAAAGGCATACAGGTGGGTTGCAAAGGTCACTTGCAGAATAGCACCTCAATCCCAATGTTCAGGAAAATAAAGCAGGGCCCAGGCAGTGCTTTTTGGAGCTGTTTCTCCAGGTCCTGGACCTGCTGATGCTGGTCCTGCCTTGCCAGGCCACGGGTGACAGACAATCCCAGAAAATCTTGGACCTGTGAAGGTCCAGGAGCAGGAGATGTGCTGCAGCCTTGTCCCAGCCATATCCAGCAGCCAGCAAGGAGCAAATAGTTTTGTCCTTCCTTTGGGGAAAAATTTTTTTTTTTAAATCCAAACATGACCTCTCCACTTAAATAAAATGCCGTAATACCCGGGAATGTAATCACTTCTGACACCCCAGCCTTATTATCAAATTTGCTTGAATTTGATAGGCAATTCATTTGTGTTCTGCTGGAAAGGCAGAGGGTGGAAGAAAGCAGCTGTTACATTTCTTTGCAGAGCAAAAAAGCCTTTCCCAGGCAGCCAGGTTCACCCAGGCAGGCGAGACACACTTCAATCAAACATCTCCTGGAAGGATTTGACAACCCATCAAGGTTCCCTTGAACGTGGGGCATTGAATGGCAGAGAAACAAACAGGAGAAAAGAAAAGCCAAGAAACGCAGCATTAAATGACAAACAGCCCCTGGTGTGTCCCTGCTCTCTCACAAGGGTCAGGGCACCCAGCCAGGGACACAGGGAGGAAGGGCAGGGGTGAGGCAGTGCTAAAGGAACCTCATGGATCACAGGCTCAGCTCCTGCAATATCCACACTGGGGCTGAAGGCAGGGAATTAATGTCTGTGTCCTGGTTTAGGGCAAATTTTGGGAGGAAGCCTTGGGATGGGGTCCCTCTAGAAAGCAAATTCTCCAACTGGTCCGGGAAAAAAATTTCCATAGAAAAAAGTGGGCAAAACTGTTTATTCAACAAGAAAAGTGCCCACAAGCATAAAGAATGAATAATATGAAACAATAAAACACCTCACTGTTCAAAGAGATGGCAAATTGAGAAAGTCCTTGCTGTGGGTTGTAGGTCAGTTTTCCCAGTCTCCTTTCAGTCCCTCTGGGGCTGGAAAATGCCAAGGTCCAGGCCCTGGTGGGCTGCAGGTGTGAGCTCTGGATGTTTCCTGGGTTTTCAGTCCAGGACAGGTTTAAACAGTCCCAAGAAAAAGAAAAAAAAAAACAGTCCAGGAAACTTCTCTGCCTCAGCTAGCTAAAACTAACTAAAAGCACAGGAGATCTCTGTCCCACTGTCTGTCCATGCTGCAGACAGCACAGTCCAGGAGCAGAATGTGGAGCAGTGAGTGCAATTTCTGAAAACTCTGCACTTCTTCTTGCACCTCCTTCACTCTCAGAACCAGTCTGAAAGGTACAGAACACAATATCCAGCACAAACAGAACAGACAACTGGGAACACAAGCCTCACAAAGTCACCCCAGGACAGGGGCTGTGCTGGGGGCTCCTGCTGAGCATCTCCCCAGCTGCAAACCCTCCTGAAACACCCTGCCCCTCTCCCAGCCACCACTGCACATGTGCTTCCACCCCAAAATAAACACCAGTGCAAGGAGAGCCAGCCTCACACCTGAGCTTGTCTCCTTTGCACGGGGACTGGGGCACAAGAGGCCCCTTTTCAAGGCCAGCAGCATCTGAAACCAGAGCGTGTTTCAGCCTTGTTGCTGTACACTTTTGGCAGCTGAGACGGGCCAGAGGCTGCACAGATGTAAGTACTTCTGCAGTTTTCCCTCCTAGAAGAATGCAGCCTTCCCAAATTGTCAGCACTTCAGCCAGCACAGCCCCAGCAAAGGCACCAACACAATTACAAAAGCAGAGGAGGGAAAGCTTGCTCCCTCCCAGCCCTCGCCCGGAAAGGACAAGGAGTCAGATCCCAGGCCTGCTGTGTCCCGCTCTGGGTGGCAAACTCTTGGTTTTCCAGATGTTGCACAGCCCAGGCTGCCAGATGTGCTGCAGTCCCAACCCCTGCATGCAGAGGGTGGCATGGCATGGAGCAGGGACCCCGCTGGGCTGCAGCAGCCTTGCAGTGTGGATGCAGGCAGCCCTCACTGCGGGAGGGAAGGGTTTCATCCCCTCCCTTACCCTCCCAAAAAATCATAGAAGGGCTTGGGTTGGAAGGGAACCATAAAGTTCATGAGCAGGGACTTGGCCAATTTGTTGTTCAGAGCCCCATGCAGGCTGACCATGGATGTGTCCAGGAAAGGGGAATCCAACACCTCTCTGAAGAACCTCTTCCATAAATAATAAACAAACAAGTGCTCACTGCTGCAGTGACCTCCTGCTCACTGGAAGCCATTCCCTTTCTCTTTTCCCACCCACACAGAGAACTCACAGCTTCTCACCTCAGCCTTTTCCTCCTTCCCTGCCTGCAGAGCCCAGACAAGCAACAAGGATTTAGCTGCTCCTGGTCTGAAGCCTTTCCCTGATTTCTGTGAAAGGCCCCATCAGCTGAGCACAGCAGGTTCCCATGAGCTGCCACAGCAGGGCTGGGAGCACAGAGCTCCCCTCTCTGCAGGGTGAACGTGGCACAAGGGTTTGGCACCCACCCCCTGTAGGTGTCACCTGCAGGGTGAGCTTTGGCCCTGTAGCCACCAGACAGCTCCTGGGTAACCTGGACCCTACTTGCACTCCTAAGAATTCCCAGAGCATCCCAGAATCATAGAAGCATGGAATCCCAGAATGGGTTGGGCTGGAAGGGACCTCAAAGCTCATCCAGTGCCACCCCTGCTATGGGCAGGGACGCCTTCCACTGTCCCAGGCTGCTCCAAGCCCCAATGTCCAGCCTGGCCTTGGGCACTGCCAGGGATCCAGGGGCAGCCACAGCTTCTCTGGGCACCCTGTGCCAGGGCCTGCCCACCCTCCCAGGGAACAATTCCTTCCCAATATCCCATCTATCCCTACCTCTGGCAGTGGCAAAACCATTCCCCCTTGTCCTGTCCCTCCATCCTTAGTCCAAAGTCCCTCTCCAGCTCTCCTGGATGCCCTTTAGGCTCTGGGAGGTTTTCTGAGGTTCCCTCAGAGCCTTTTCTTCTCCAGGTTGGACACCCCCAGCTCTCCCAGCCCATCCCCATAGCAGAGCTGCTCCATCCCTCTGGTTATCCCTTTATGGCCTCCTCTGGGCTCTCTTGGACAGGTCCTGGGCTGGGAACTCCAAGCAGTGGGGCCCAGGTGGGTCCCATGAGAACAGAGCACTAACACTGTGCCCAGCACAGATCTCATTAACCTTGTTAACTCCACTGAGACAGCTGCTGGGGCTCCCAGGAAGATGGGCTTCACTGGAGCCTCTACAAGGTTTCCAGTCCTTTTCCAGAGGTGTGGAGAAAAGCTGTGTCCTGGGCTGTCACAGCACAGGAGCACCTGAGCTCTGCACTGCTCACTCACAGCCTGGGAGACACCATTTCCCCCACACCATTATTTTGACAAACAGACCTAATCTGGATGACTCTGCTGCTGATGTTGGTGTCTTGCATAAAACGTCTTGCTCTAAGTGACTTTAATTACAATTCACACAGGTTGCAGGTTAATGGTGGGTGGAGAAATGCAAACTGTTACTGTCTGTATGTGCTGCTGCAGGGCAATGGCAGGCCCTGAGCAGGCTTGGGGCAACCTGGGCTTGTGAAGGGGGATTGGAACAAGATGAGCCTTGAGGTCCCTTCCAATCCAAACCATCCTGGGATTCTGTGACTCTTTCACTTCAGCCCTACCAGTGATGCCTCACGAGTGATACCTCAGGGAGAGGGATGGGTTTGAGATGTGATTTAGAGACTAAAATTAATTTTTTTTAAGTGATACAGGCCTTTGGGAATTGGAATCACATTGAACATAATTTGCATTTATGTCCTTGTATTCATAGGTCATATTTCAATAACATTTGAGGCTCATTCTGATCTTGTGCTTTGGGGATGGAGTGGGTCAGTGGAGACACCACAGCGTCTAGAAATCCTTCTGAGGAACAAGGGGGAGCAAAGCCTTTGGCCTCCAACCTGGTAACTTCTCTTGAAAGACTTTTAGGGAGTCCAAGAATCTCTTAAGCTGTGTGTGGGACTTTGTGGAAGTTTTATTTTAACATGGGCTGCATGGACAGGCACAGAGACTTTTGCCTTTGCCTTGAACCCTGTGTGTGCTCTGTGGCCTGAGCCTGCACTCAGCACCCAGCCACAGCCCCAGTGCATCTCCCTCTTTTCATGGGAATTCACTGGTTTCAGGAATCTTGAAGTGTGGGGGTACCAGTCCTGCAAGGAACCTCTCCTTTTGGTCCAGGAATATGCTAAAATTCCCTCTGGAATGACGCTGCCATTCATTAGGAGAGCGAGAGACCTGAACATGTCCTTAAGTGTTGGCTTTAGAGATATTTCAGCAGCTGATCATTACTTCTACATGTAAAAGGCAATAAAAAGGAAAAATTGAGACAAGAGTGATGATCTCACTTGCTTTTATTAAGGCAGCCATTAATTCTGGCATGATGTGGGTTGATAAAACCTGCTCTCACACGAGCACTGCTATTGTGTGGAGCAGTCCCAGGGAACTGCTGGTCTGGTTCCAGCCTGGAAATGCAGGGAGAGATCAGAGCTCCTCAGCTCTCTGTAGGGTGTGTAAGAACCAGGCTCCTCTGATGGGGTCTGCGCTCTGAAGAGAGGAAGGGAGCAAAGCTTGGAGAGACAAAGTGGGGTTTGTGATTTATTTTACAGGCAGGAAGGAGGAGGTCTGAGGGTTATGGAGGATGTTTGGGGAAAGCCTGAATCCAGTCCTCTTTCCCCACAAAGTGACAGAAAGTTCCTTTGCAGGCCTGAGTTAATTCAGCTTTCCTTCTAACTCACCATGGGGTCATAGCCTGGTTCCTTAAACCTGACTCAGTGTTCCATTACAAAACAGAGATTATAGTCCTAGCCCAACTCAGCATTAATCCTTGCTAGATTGCAAAGCACTTTTTTTTTTTTTGTTTTCTCTCTAAAATTAGCAACACCCCTCCCTCCCCTGATACAATTACAGCAGAAACAGAGTGCAGATAGCAAAATACAAGAAATAACACCAGTTGCAAGAGCAGCTCATTTTCTGCACCAGTACACCCTGGCTTTGGCACCAGAAACAATACTCTCGTGGACCTCCAGGTGTTAAGAGGCTGAGCAAACACTGGTTTCCCCTGGCCTGCCTCCCTGCCACTCTGGGTGGGAATATCCTTGTCCACGCAGCGTGTCTGAGCAGATGGAGTCAGGGGTGCAGAGCCCTGCAGCCCCTGCTCTCTGCCCACCCAGCTGAATCAGGTGTAGGAACAGTTGTGTGTTGTCTCCGTGCCTTCCCAGTGCCAGAGGAAAAGCAGGATGTTTTATTAAGCATATTACAGCACTGTCTTGTTGGGATATTTCCTGGCAGTTAACATCTTGCTGGATCAAATACCTTCGGCTTTGCCTGGGGCCCTCAGATCATCCAGGCATTTAACTGCCAGGAAAAATACCCTCTCTGCTGGTGACTACAATTTAATTAGTGCAGCTTTTCTAAGGCAGGGAATCAGGAGACTGGCATTGGAAGAAACACCTTAGCCCTTGCCAAATCATCCCAAAGAGCTTCACAAGGCACTGAAGGATGTTAACAGCAGCACAATGTCCAGGTAAGTCAGCCCAGCAAGGGCCAGGAGCTGCTCTCACTCACTCAGCAGGAGTTGATGGGATTCCTGAGGAGTAGGATTGCCCTAAAAAATTAATGTTTTGCACTCTAAAATGTGCCTTTGGTGCTCTATTCTCCTGCCAGACGGGTTTTGCTGCATCAGCCTTGTACTGGCCGTGGACTCAGCCACAAGGAACTTGTGTGATGGTGGCTGAGCCTAAGGGAGCACTTTTCCCATGTCTGTGCCCTGGGGGCCCTGCCATTGCAGCAGGTGATGGGAATGTCCCTGAGCACTCAGGGGGGTTGAGCTGCACTGCCCAGGGTGCTCTCACTGGCACAGGGCTTTTCCCATTCCCACCAGGAATGCTGCAGCCACCACCCCATTCCACAGGCTGCAGACACACACTTGGACCGTTACACACCAGCATTTGTGCCCTGAAATGGCCCAGGACACATTTAATTTGTTCATCTTGGTGCAGTACACCTTCCTCCAGCCATGAGCAGTGATGCCCTGCAGTGGTGTCATGGAAACATTGATTTTTTCCTTTATACCCCTCAGGTCAAGTCCTGCTCACATTGTTTCACCCCAAAGGATGTGTGAGGCAAGCAAAGGCCAAACATCTTACAACACACTCACCACAAAACCCCCACGTTCTGCTGCTCTCCAAAAACCTCCTGGCATCTGTGGCAACAAAGAAAGAAGAGTAGGTTTGGTTTAGCTATTGGGAAGAAATCCTTCCCTATTAGGGTGGGGAGGACCTGGGACAGGGTGCCCAGAACAGCTGTAGAAAGTGTCCAAGGCTAGATTGGATGGAGCTTGGAGCAACCTGGGATAGTGGAAAGTGTCCCTGGACCATGGCAGGGAGTGGGATGGGATGATCTTTAAGGATCATTAACCCAATAAGGATCTTTAACCCAAACCATTCTGGGATTCTGTAAAATACAGTTCTCAAGGGTGCTTTTCCTGGTGTGAGAATTAAGGTTCCTATAGGAGGAAAAGGCAGCCAAAGATTGCTGAGGGTAAAACTCTTATTAAAACGGAGTTTAGAGAATGGGGCTGCAGCTTGACTTGGCCAGGCATGGAGAAGGTCATGGCATGAAAATCCCAAGCCCCTGCTCTGCCATGCAGCAAATTCCAGCTGCTGTCAGGAACTCTCCCAGGTCTGGTGCATGTGGACAGAGAAGACCATGCAGCCTCCCAGCACACACAGCAGAAATTACAGGATGTGTGGGACTGGGGAGTGTCATTTAACAGAGCTGAGCCAATCTGTTCATTATTTAATGATTTCATTGATAACCACAGCAGAAAGCTGATGAACATAGCCCTGACCTATAAACCACCGTGTGCTCCACTTATGAAGTGCAGTGACACAACATATTGAACTGAACATGCTGGAATGTAAACAGGGCATATCTTAGCATACAGGTAATCATTGCATTTAGAACCTGTTGCTGTCATGGGTGTCTTAGATTAATTTAGCACCACTGGTGAGCAAAACAGGGTGTAAACACTTGGTGGTGTGAGCAGCTGCTCCTCCTGCTGCACATGGATCCCTTCGCCCTGGCAGAGAGGAAGGGAGCACAGCAGCTGCTCCATCCTCTCCATCATCCTTTCTCCCCTTTCCCAGAGCCCTAACCCAGAGCCAGCCACTGCTGTTCCTAAACCATCCTAGGGCCACAGCTCAGCCTGTCTTGTCACTCACCCCCAGGGCTGTCCCACCACAGGCTGAGCTGCAAACGCTGTCACACCAGCAGGAGCAAGGTGGGAACCATAAAACACTTTGCTGACAGAAAATATGCTTTGTGCTCGTTTAGAAAATGTAGTGGAGGGTGACTTGTTGCTGTTTGCCTTTGTCCTTTGAGAAAACTCTGGGTTTTTTTTTCCCCCCGTGCTGGTTTTGGTGGCCCAATGCTGACAGCACCACCTCAGCCAGTACCCAGGGCTCAAGTGCAGCCAGCACAGGGCAGGGCCTGCCTGCCCTGGGGCATCTCACTGAACCACTCCCCAGTGAAATACTCTGCTCTGCCAGCACCAGGCTGCCACCCCAGTGCATCACTCCTCTCTCTATCCCCGTCTGAGTGATTCTTGCTTTTCTACTGCCCGAGCAAACAGACAGTTTTTATTTTTGGATCAGCCCCATGGGGCTGTAGGGCTGGACATCACCCAGTGGAGCAGAGAGGGCTGGAGGCACCGAGAGCCCACACAAGCCTGGGGTAATGCAAACAGCAGAGCAACTGCTACAGCTCCCTCCTACCCAGCCTGGCCTTCCTAGGAGGTGCTAACACAGGAGGGAATTTAAAGGCTTGTAGAACATCCTGTTGTTAAACAGGTGATGCTGCACCAGCAAAATATTTTGGGAGCACTGATGTGGCTCCCAGCTGTGTTCAGAAGAGGGTTACTCTGCTCTGGTTGTACCTTTAATGTGTCTTGTAATCTGAGTTGATGCTGTGCTGATGCAGGTGCTGACAATGTCTCTTCCTTCCCCACCCCTGGTCCCCTCCCTGCTCTCAGCCCTACTGCTGAATAAATTGCGAGAGCAGGGCTCTCACCCTGCAGAAATTGGTAGGGAGGTGTGTTTGTTAGGAAGCACTGAGCCCGTGTCAGACACCCCGAGTACGGGTGCAATTTGAATGGCAATCCCTTTTGACAAGATGCTATTATGTATTTATTTGCACATGGTACAGTAAAGATGACAATCAACAGATTGTGTCAGAAGTGGGGAGGTTCAGAAAGGATTCCAATTTAGCGGAAGAGCCAGTGCCTTGTTAACTTCTGACATCTGAAAACAGCTCCCAGATGCTCACAGGCTACCTTGGCCAGCCTGACACGCCATCCTCATTTATCTCATCCCAGTGCAGTGGTCAGAAGGACTCACTGACTGCCTAATGCCTCAGAGGAGAGAGAGGCAAAGGTTCCTAGAGTCAAAGTAACCCTGTTCCAGCTTCCCTCTGCTTCTCCCTGCCTCAGGAGGTCCAGGTCTCCAAAGCAGAGGTGACCCTGTGACAACGGCTGGAGGAACCTGCATGTCCTGCAAGCAAATATTCCCATCAGAATTCCAAGGTTACCTGGAAAGTCCTTTTGAGTTTGTGTCAATAGCTGAGAGTGACTTTCAATTACAACCAGGAATTCCTGTTAGCCCGAGGTGACAGTGCCTGTGGCACCTTTGTGGCCACTTTCACGAGAGATTCTCTGGCAAACAGTCCCTGAGAGATGAAGGCTGCTGCCATCTCAGGGGGTGCTGCTGGCTCAGCTCAGGTGTGATCCGTGTGCCTGGGGCTGTTCTCACCCCCCTGGCACACAGGTGGGCAGGGCTGTCTAGAGAGCAGCTCACCATGAGCTGCTGTGCATCAGCACCCAGGAGCTGAAGCCTTGTGTGGCCGTGTGCCACTACTCACTGTGAGCTTTCCACTGGGGAAACTGAGGCACTGAGCCTGGGGGCTGCTTTATAAATGATGCAGAGAGGAGCTTTTGGTCTGTAGCCACACCCAAGGGCAAAGGGATGGAAATTCCTGTCACCCTCTGCACTGCCCTGGCAGTGATGGCAGCCTGGCCAGCCCAGCCTCCCTGCACACCCTCCCATGGCTGCAGCAGTTCCTGCCAGACCCAGATCCTACCTGATTTTCCAAACTCTGGACTTGCCTTGCATGGCTGGGAAGTCCTCACTATTCCCACAGTGTTCCAGGGAGGTGGAGGCAACATCAGATCTTCAGTCAGGCTCAGTGCCTGTACCTGAGAACAGCCTCAGCCTTAAAGGAGAGAACATAACACACTGGCCTGCAGTACATTTCATTTCTCATCCTCCTAATGAATAAATGCTAATTAGAAATTTCTAATTTCCACTGTTTATACAAAGCCCTTTTGCCTTATTTCCTTTTGACTCTGTTTCCAGAGCCCGTAGGAGTTCACACAGCCCCTGGTGCCTCTGTGCAACAGGAAATACAATCAAATGAGGAAATCTGTGTAAACCTTGGGTTTGCAGGAGGAAGATGTGCTCCTGTGTGCGAGCTGGCAATGAATAGGCTCTCATAATGTATTCCTCGTTGCTTTCCTCTTCCTTTGCAGACAGTCAATACCCTTGAGAAAAGTTAATTAGATCCGCTTCACTCTGTTTGGTCCCGAGCTGAATACAGGGGAGAGGGAAATCCCAGCAAAGCAAATTGACTCGATTAGAGTGAGAGACCACCGAACAATTGTTGCCATTGTCTGTGATCGCAGAGGATGATCTACTCGAAAAGCGAGCGTGAAAACGTTAAAACAATGACTTCAAAATATTTGTGCAAAAATCACACTTCGGAAGCAGAATGAGAGTGGCAGCATAAAAGGAGCTGGTTTGGGTGTACACAATGTGTTTGCAGAGCTCCGTGTCTCTGTGTGGAGAGGTTTGAAACCACTCACTGCAGATATTAACTATCTCTAAGTAACCATTTGCACATCAAACTAATGAAGGTGATTGTGTGTAGGGAGCGTGTGCACTTCTGGCTGTATTGGCAGGATGGAAATGCACAATAGAATCCTGGAGGCTGCTTGGAAAGCTGAGAACTTGGGAATGCCCATCTCTGGTTTAGCTTCCCTTGCAGCAGGCAGTGATCACAGTATCCATCTACTGTATTTAATTACCTTTTAGATACGGCTTGCCAGCTTGGAGATCAGCTCTGAGCTTTGACAGGACCTACAGAGCAGCTGTCTGTATCAGAACTCCCAGGTGCATCTTTATTTAACCAGCAAATTTCACATTAAGTCCCAAATCAGGGCCCCAGGGGTCCTGTGCAAACACCTTGTCAAATCCCAGCTGGCTGTTGTTGACCTGGCTGCACTTAAGGTGAACAAACATCACAATGAGGGAAACTTGTCTCAAGTCGTTGAGGAAATCAGCGGAAAAACCTCAGATCCCGAATTCCACCAGCCCCACTCAGCTGCCTTTTCTTCCTGGGACAGGCTGTTACGCACTGCAAGCCCAAAATACACTTTATAGGGCAGAAGAGTCTTTCTCTGCGAGGACAAACTTCATCTGGGGCTTTGGTGTGATCAGATCAAAGAGCATTTTAAAAATGTTTTTTTCACACCTTAAAAGCCCAATGCATGCAGGTACCAGGGAGGTTCTAAAGGAGCTGCCTGCAGGTACCAGAACTCATTAAGGAGAGACGAGCTGTGAGCAGGTTTAACCAGATTTGACACAGGGCCAGGAGTCTCAGAGGCACTTAACTCCTGCCAGTGTTGTAACTTGGGGCATGGCTTGTAGAAAAATGTCAGCTAAAGCCCAGGGACTGTGTCACAGTCGAGTGCAAACGTGCTGGGAAAATCCAGGGGAGGAACTCAGCCCCTGGGAGTACAATCCCATTAGAGACAATGAAATAAAACATTGTCTGAGAGCTACAACGTGCTCACTGGTATTAAGAGGAAGTCATCTCTTATGAGATACTCCGAATATTTTACTGACACTCAGCACTGGGAAACTTTGTTATTTCCAGCCAGCTCCACCACGGGGTAATGGAAATGGCCTTTGGGATTAATTGGAAATGATGGATGTTTGCCTGTTATAAAACACCTGGTGCAGACACAGAGCAAGAAGAATTGTGTGTCCAGCAGCTAAAGCTGGAGGGAGACCTTTTACCAGGAGACTCCACCCCATCCTCTGCCCTGGACCCGGGTTTTGGGTAAACACCATAAATTAACTCTTCGGAGGAGATGAGCTGGATGGCTCGAGAGAAAACAAATCACCTGAAAACACAATTCCTTGGATGCACAAAATACATGTTCTGGTCTCCCTGATGTCACTGCTAATCCATCACCCTGGCCTCCATCTGCTGCCTGGGGCCAGCAGTGCTGCAGCCCCGGCTGTGGCAGCCCCTCCCTCACCTGCAGGTCTCAGCAGAACCAGGCTGGCACCAGCACTTCTCCAGGCACATTTGTTAATTCTGCCTCTGGTTTTGAGCAAAATTCAAGCACCTGTAATCCATGACTGGTGTGACAAGTGTCCAAAGGAGGTACTGGGTGACTCCAGTCCCATTGTGTTTCCAACCTGTTCTACCCCTTCCCCTCACTGCCAGGAACAGAGATTCTCAGCACCTGCTTGGCTTCTTTATTTTTTATAGAATCCCAGAATGGTTTGGTTGAAAAGAAACATCAAAGCTCAGCTTGTTCCACCCCCTGCCACGGGCAGGAACACCTTCCACTGTCCCAGGCTGCTCCAAGCCCCAGTGTCCAGCCTGGCCTTGGGCACTGCCAGGGATCCAGGGGCAGCCACAGCTGCTCTGGGCACCCTGTGCCAGGGCCTGCCCACCCTCCCAGGGAACAATTCCTTCCCCATATCCCATCCATCCCTGCCCTCTGGCAGTGGAAGCCATTCCCTGTGTCCTCTCCCTCCAAATCTTTGTCCAAAGTCCCTCTCCAGCCCTCTTGGAGCTCCTTTAGACACCGGAAGGGGCTCTGTGGTCTCCCCACAGCCTTTTCTTCTCTAGCTGAACTCAGCCAGCTCTCCCAGCCTGTATTTTCTTTACTTGACACATATATATAAAAATAAAATAAATATTTAATATATATAAACCCCCTATTTTTCACAAACACTCTATATATTTATAGTATTTTTCTACACTTGCTTCCCATCAAAGCTCTGTACCGGCAGCCACCACCCCTCTGGAGTAGAATGAGATCTGTATTTGTCTGAGTCCTTCTTAGCAGGAGTTTCAAAATGCTTCTTGGAGGGCTGGAGCCCCATCTGGGCAGTGCCTTCCCACCCCCTTCGAGCAAACCCTGGAGATGCTGCCCTGGAAGCAGGAATTGCTCCCTGGAAGGCAGCACGGCCATTAGAAGAGCTGGCTGCTTGCTTTTGCTGTTGTTTTCCAGAGCCAGGCACAAATATTCATTTCAAAAGGAATGCCGGAGGGCAGTCCTTAAGAAAATAAATAACCCACTCCAAACCTGAAAGGAAAGGCTGGGTCCTCTGGAACAAACTCAGTCCTGGTGAAAAAGTAGCATCACCCTCAGGCTCAGCTTTGCTTTTATCAAAGCTTTATGTTGTAGAGGATTATTTTAGTGTTTCTGGGTTTTCTCGCTCTCTCTCTTTTTTTTTATTTTTTTTTACCAGTAAGCTATCACTTTCTTCCCTCATGCCTGCAAATCCCACCTTGGAGAAGCAATGTTTCTGGGCAGAGTGCAATAAAGAGAGAAAGAGTCAGGATTATATTTGCACTTTCCATCTTGGCCTTTTACATTTGTGCTGTCTCACCAGGACACACTCCAATTCCCAAAGCTCCTTTCTCTAGAGGCACAGGCCCATCCCCTCCCAGGGGCACAGCCCAGTGCTGGCAGCACAAACCCCTGGGAGGGGTGGGCTGGCACTGAGGCACAGCCTCCCAAGGGCTGACAACACAGCAGGTCTGGTTCTGCCATGGGGGATGTCACAAATATCACCTTTAATTTTCCACGTGTTCCCCTGGATTAGCAGGATGCTCTTGTGGTTTTGCCCTTTTCAGCATCATGTGCTTTTATAGGCTCGTTCACCTCCTAAAGTCCTGCAAACCTCAGGGGAAGGGGATCCAACAGCCAATAAAACCAGGAAATACTGAAAGGGTCGAATGGTGCTATTACAATAAATTACCATAATTCAGAGTGTAAACCGGGCATTGCAGTGATGATATGTTGCAAGACAGAGATTGGCACTGGACCTAAAAATGGCACAACATTAGTGCAGTCTGAGGGCAAAGATGTGGCTGGTGCACATTTTTTCTTCTCCCTGTAATTGTGTGATCTTCTGAGATTGTCACATCAGGCCTCACTGAGTGATGGGGCAGCACACTGATTTATTTTCCATTCTAAGGACCTCAGAGCCAACAAGTGGGGGTAATTGGGAATAGAGATACCAGCAGCACCAGGTAACCTCTAAGGGGTCACCTTAAACTCTCTGGCTGGGGAGGGTGACACATCTGCTGTGCAGTGTGGGGGCATCTTCTGAAAGGCCTCTCCCTGTGCCTGGGGCAGGGGAGATAATGTTATTATTAATGCAATAATAACATTATGATACTGACTGCAGCCTTGCAGGGGTGGCAGAAGGGTCCTGCTGTGCAGGGGCCAGGGGTCTGTGCTGCTGCCTCCTTCCCCCCTCCCTGGAGCACACCAAGATCATTATTATGATCTCATAAATGCTCATTAGGCCTCGTTCTTGATGAGCAGCCCTTGGGCTCAGCTCCTCTGGAGCTTATCAGAAACTCCCAGGAGCTGCTGCTGCCCAGTGAGCTCCAGCTTTTTAACCAAGTCCTGGAAACTCATTCTTCTTTCCCAAGTAACAACCCTGGAATAGCAACTTTGTTATCAAAGTTTCTGATTCACGACCTGAGTTGCAGCCGGGAGGGCACTGGCAGTGACCAAAGCCCATCTCTCTGACCCCACAAACACAATCCCCACTGACACCCCTGGAGCTCTCTGGGGCTGCAGCAGCTGCAGCAGTGACCTCCCTGTGCTGGGGCCTCTCCCAGCTCAGGAAATCTCAGGTTTGCTGTGCTGGGAGACCTGCTGGAGGACAGGGATGGATCCTGGGCTGATCCCCCTCCCCAGGGCTCCAGGCTTTGCCTTTGGGAAGATCCAAAGGCTTTGGATGTCAGCACTGCACTGGATTGGAGGGGGATTCTTTCACAGGTTTGTGCCTTGTGCAGACTCTTTGGGGCCGTGTGTGTGCAGATGGGAACGTGCCACAGCAAATGTACATTAATGCTGCTCTCCTAATCACTAAATACTTCAGATTTGGAATTAAATGAGGTGTTGTGCTACAATAAATTCTAACCACCTCTCACCTGGAGATTGTGACCTGGGGGTGTCAGCAGCAGGATCTGCACCAAAAGGAGTTTTCTCCCTTGTTCCAGGCTGCTGATGTCTTTGATAAACCCAAGATATCAGGGGGAAGCAGCAAGGACAACAGTGCTGCTCTTCTTACCAAGGGACAGTAACTGCCGGTGGTAAAAAATCCTCTGCCCCTCTTCTTTCAGGTTAGTATCAGGGGAGTGGGGAAAGGAGAAAGATGAAGTGGCTAATTTTCCACAGCAGCAGCAGCCAACAAGTATTTTAATCCACAAGTCACTCAGCTGCAGAAACCTCCTGTTCTGAAAGGATTTTCCATCTTTTAAAATTTTCTATATCCCAGTAAAGCTCTCTCATTTCACACAGATTAAGAGTTAATTCAGGTCAAATAAGGATTAATTAGTCTGTGTAAACCAGCCCCAGACACTGATGCGCTGGAGATCTTTTTTAAATTAGTTGCTGTTACTGTAAGTCTGTATCTTCTGATGGCAAGACCTCTGGTGTATTATAAATTTGCAATCAGGTACCCCACGGGATGTGAGATGAGGGAAAATGTCAGTCTTAACAGTGTTTAAATCCCTCCTGCCGCTGAACTGCAGCCTCTTTCAAATTAGGTCCTGTTGGCAAAATCAGATAAAGAGATGGAAATAAATGATGTGAACAAAGGTCATCAAAGAGTATCATTTAAATTGTTATTGACTGTGGGCACAAAAAAAAAAAAGAAAAAAAAAAGGCACAGCATGAAAACATACTTAATAAGAGGAGATAATAGGACCATGGAGACAGGTCTTTTTGATTCGGAGGAGAAACATCAAACACTTGGTGTGTTTGTGTATGCTTTTTCATCTGGTGTACAGGTAAGGGGGAGATTAATACGGAATATATTTCACAGACCAGGCCAGAACCCTTTGATATGCCACATGCACTAACATCAGAGATCATTTGTGCAGCCCTTATTGCAGGAGAAGGGCCCAAACCTGTTGCTGCTGGAGGGACTTCCAGGATCTCGTGGTAATCTAATAATATTGAACAGAGTTGCCAAAAAAGCCCGAGTGAGAAAAGCTTTCAAAAGCTCCTCCACCACAGAGGAGGCATAGATGCCTGTGTAAGGATCTCGAAGTCATGGAGGGCTATGAGATAAGGAAGGAAATACATCTGGCCCCATCAGTGCTCCTAAAGATTTGTCTTGCAGCTTTTGGGATCAAAGAATCTGCTTGGCCACATCCCTCTGTGAGCTGGAACCAGGGGTGGGCTGAAAAGGGGGTGGAATTGAGAAACTTCAGGCCAAAGCACCTTGAGCTACAGCATAACCCTTGGGAGATTATTGGGGGTTTTAATCTCCTGGGTGATATGGAGCTCTCCATTCTGGTTTTAGCACCCACACCCTCAGGGAACAGCAGCACAGTGCAGACTTTGCTGACCCCCGTGGGTCACATAGCTTCCCTGAGAGCAGGGCCAGCAGAAGGAAGAGCTGTCCCCTGCATCAGTGACCCTAAAACCTCCAGAGGACCCAGAGCTCAGGTCCTGGGGGTGCCAGAATCTGACCAGGGCAGGACCTGATCCATGACATAAAACATGGAAGTTGGACTTGATGATCCTTGTGGGTCCCTTTCAACTCAAAATTATTCTATTCTGTGATTATTCTATGATTATTCTATGAAAAGTGCTCTCTTTCTCTCTCCTCTTTCCCTCTGCTATTTATTAATGACTTTCTACACTCTTAAACTCCTTGGAGAAAAGCTATCAAAACATTGCTTTGGTTCCCCCACTGCAGCCTTCCAGTGCCTTAATGGGGCTCACAAATTGAGCATCAGGGTTTCTTATATGGGCAGATAATGACAGGACAGGAGGGAATGGCTTTAAACTGCCAGAGGGCAGGGTTGGGGGGATATTGGGAAGGAATTGTTCCCTGGGAGGGTGGGGAGGCCCTGGCACAGGGTGCCCAGAGGAGCTGTGGCTGCCTCATCCTTGGAAGTGTCCAAGGCCAGGTTGGACATTGGGGTTTGGAGCAGCCTGGGACAGTGGGAGGTGTCCCTGCCCATGGCAGGGGGTGGAACAAGATGAGCTTTAAGGTCCTTTCCAGCCCAAACCATTCTGTGACTCTGACACTTCGGGAGAGCTTGTGAGACTTTTCCTCTCCTGTCCTCCAAGTGATGTCCAGCAGCCCAGACACACGAGATAAAAGGGAGGGGGGTACCTTGGTGGTCGTGCTAATGGAGAACAGATTTCCTGCACCTTTCCTGGCATTCTTCATCCTCACTCTGAGTCATCATGGGAGCTCTGCTCTCATAACAAGGAGCAAACTGCCCTTCCCCACTGTTAAGCAGGGGCAGGTCAGGTGTGCAAATTTTCTTTTCACTACACCAGTGTGATGCCTTCAGTTTTTAGCTTTTCTGTTTTTCAGATCCTGTACTGCATTAGTGTAACCCTGAACTCTGTATAGAATGCTAGTTAGCTTTCTTCCCATTTTGGTCAGACTAAACAATCCTTCTGGGCCTGGGAACCAAGGTCACCATCACAGCCTCAGGCCCAAAAAGTATAAACAAAAGTGAACTGGGGGGAGAGGCAAACCAGGGGAATGTGACTTCATTACCTGAATTATAACTGGATAATTAACCTCTGATATGCAAATTCACCAAACTTATATCTGCCTGAAAAACTCGTGACTTGGGTCCATCCTGGGTGTAGCTTCTGGCAGAGGCTCTTGCACTGCCCAAGGTGTATCCTTTGAAGGCCTTTTAAATAAATCCCAACTTTATTCTCTAATTCTGTCCAGCCTCTGCTCTAGACAACCTCTCCCGGCATCAAGTGGAGACAGAATGGCCCAAGGTGTCCCACAGTCCTTTGCTCACGCTAGAAGATGTCACTAGAAGTGGAAAGGCAGCAATTAGAAGAAAAGATCCTTCAGGAAAAAGTCCTGCTGGGGGGAATAGCTGACACACCAGTCTGGCTGTAAATGCACCACTGAAATCCCTCCGTGCTGTCCTGCTGGGGGCACTGGAAAAGACAGGAAGAGCCATTCAAGCCAGGAATTTGCTACATTTCTCCAGCCCTCTCTCCTCTTCCCCAGAGTGGGTAAGGCATTCATTTCCACAGCTAGCCTGCAAATACTTGCATTTACCTTGGAAATAGGCCCAGGCTAGGAGAGAGACCAAGAGACTTTCGTGCTTTGGAGACTTTCTAATCTGGTCAGGACAGGAGTCCAGATGCAAATGCCTTTGTGGACGCACACTCAGCCCTGGCTGTGACCAATCTGGGGCCCATTCACCCTGCTAGGAGAGGACTGTGGAAGAAACAGGATCTGAACAGCCCGTTTCTAAATGACACATAAAATGCAAAAATACCACCATGACGAGGCACACTCGTGTCCTGTCTCATGCTGGAGGCAGCTGGAGGCAGCTCAGCCCTGCTGACTGCCAATATAATTATTGACAGTGTGAATCTGGGGCTGCAGGAGCTCCGTCAGATGCACAGCTCCTGAACCACCAGCCTTGCAGGAAAGCTGTGACTGAGATGCCACTTGAGCAGCACCTCAGCAGCTCACAGAGGATTTCTGTCCACAGCTTGTAGAAAGATGCCACTTCCCTTTGTTTCACCTACAGAGACAATGGGCAAAGCGTTTGGCTTTTCAAAGGCTAACCTGGGTGATGACAGGAGTTTGTGACACGGGAACTTGTTATCCAGAAAGATCACAGAAAAGCCTTTTCATCTTGAAAATAAAGAGTACTGCTGCTCTGGAGAAGGCTAAAACCAACCTGCCAGGCCGTGGCTGTGGATGCCTCTCCCTGAACAGATTGCAGCAAAGATGAATGTGCTGGGTTGGGAAAGCTCTTTCCTGAGATTTCTTTGTGGCCAAACACCAGATTTTGTTTCAGGAGAAGGAGGTTCATATTCTGTCTCTGACAGCACAGGAAGCTTTTCCTTTCTGCCCTGGGATGCTATTCCAGACACAGGGGTGGATTAAGCCAGGTGTTTTATAGCCAGGAATGCTGAAGGAACCCAGCACTGGCAGGGAGGTTGGTGCATGCTTGGGTCTCATATTGTGATTTAGGAGCCCCTTCTCCTACAGCGAGTCCTTCCAGCAAACATCTCCACAGAGAGGAGCACCAAGGACCACAGCCACTGGAATTTAACCCCCTACAAACACTTGTTTTGCAAAATGAGGGAATGCTTCCTTTTCCTGGTGTGTTTACAGGGATTTTAAGCCCTTCCTTGTGGGTCTCTCTCCCAAACGAGTGATGGCTCCTGGCACAGGCAGCTGCTCTTGAACACCTCCAGCCTTCAGCAGAACCTGAACAGCTGTAAAGACTCCCCACCTGAACTAGGGAAAGGTTGGACTTGGAAACAGAGAGATGATACAAAGGAAGTTGTTTCCTTGCCCTTCAGGGCCGTGTCTACACGAGCCAATTTAATACCTATTACCACAAGTATTAGCTCAGCAAGGCTTAGGTGTTTCCGTGGAGCCAAATTACCTCCCTGGGCTGGCATTTCTTTTCCTTGCTCCAGCTGTAATGCCTGAACCATGCACTCATCCAGGGGGATACAGCCTTTATCATCATCCCAACCTCCTGAGGGCCTTGAAGCCCAGCTGCCAGCCAAAATAAACTGCCTGTGGTTGCCATAGAGCAAAGTGTCAGGAAATGTTGACTCATCCCTTGCACCAGGGCCACGCTGCTAACACTGTGGGTGGTAGGGCTGGGAAGGGACACAGGCAGCTGGGTGTGGGTCTGAGCCCTTCCCCAGGGGAGCCCCAGCACCCACAGTGTGGGGCAGAGGAGTTGTTAAAGCCTGTCTGTTGGTGTTACTCCCTGCAGTAACTCCATGGGAAGGGACCAAGCCAGCTCCACAGTGGCTGTGCTGGGTGTCCTTGGATGTGCCTTCACCACACCAGTGAGCACTCAGATGGCCACAGGAGGTGAGGGAGTCCAGGCCACATGTCCCCAGCCCTTCCCCAGCTACCCTGCAGATCAGGGTCCTGCTGCAGACAGCTCAAGTATTTTTTTCTGCACAGAAGATACCTAAACAGAGAGTTCAGTACTCCTGAAATGTGGGACAAAGAGCTCGAAGTGCTCGTCAGAGCTGCTTGAGCAGGCACCAGGAAGCCTTTGGCTCAGGGTCTGGGTTGTATTTAGTCTGTCTGAGCCATGGCTGTCCCTGCAGCTCCCGTGGGAGGTCCTGGAAGAGCTCAGGATGAGCCCAGTCCTGTCCCCAGAGGAAAAGCTGCTGTGCCAAGGGCTGTCAAGGTGGTGGAAGGTACAAACTGGCTGCTTGCTGCTCCACAGGAGTCAGTCTCCTGGAGCCCCATAGGTCATCTCCAGACTTCTAAAAATTGTTTTTAATGACTCATATCATGTCCTTCAGATGAGGCATTAAGCCAGGCTTCCTGGAGGGTATCGAAGTGGAATTTTACGGCTGCACAACAGTTTTTCAAAAGCAAAAAGGATGCAGCAGCACTGGAGCAGAGTCAGAGGCACCACCTGACTCTCTCCATCAAGCAAGACAAAGCAGGACACTCTGTGCCTGAAGTGCTGCTGACACCATGGGAGCCACATCTCCCCTCGGTCCCTGAACACAGACAGCTCATGCAATGGCAAATTGTGTCATGTTCTTGACAGGCTTCCTCAGGAGCCACAGTCCCCATCTGATTCCCAGGTTACTTTATCTTCAGTAGCGTTGTGCAGGCATTGAGAAATGCAACAAGCCTCCCTTAGCTGAACACAGCTGTGTCTGGGTAAAGGCTGTCTGAACAAACCAGGGATTTCCACTGCAGGAGACACGATTCCAGTTCCTGAGGAGAGGAGCTGGATCTGTGAGCACTGGGAACAAACCAGGGATTTCCACTGCAGGAGACACGATTCCAATTCCTGAGGAGAGGAGCTGGATCTGTGAGCACTGGGTATTATCCAGCACTTAAAACAGACCCCCCCAAAGCAAAAGGAAGACTGTGGGTGCCATTCATTCAGCAGGCAGCAGCATCAGGAGCTGCCCCTCCTCCACCCCCCGGCAGCGTGGAGCCAGAGCAAATAACAGCACTAATACAAGGCTGTAAACTCTGCAAGAAGGCAGACATCTGTTGCCCATCAGATATTACACCTTGGTGACCACGCAGCTCAGTAAGTATGAAAGTGATTACTTATACTTTGACAGCAGCACATCAATGGGGAGCTTTGTGCTGCAGCCTGGGGAGGAAGAGCCACGAGCAGCAGGAGAAGTCACCCCTCTGTGACTTCTGTGAGGGGCACAGTTGTGGCACAGAGCTGCAGGCTGCTGAGGAGCAGATGGACCCTCTCAGGTAGCCCTGGTGTCACCTGGGGCCACCAGCCAGGCCACAGAGCCCTGGGTGAGGTTGTACCTCCTGCCATCAAACCCCTGACACCAAGACAAACATTTTGTTGACCTACTAATCTTACTTGTGTTCAGCAGTGCAGATAAGCCTTTCCTTCCCCTTGTTCCCCTGCAGATAGGCACTTCTGGATTACAGCTGGTAATGCTGAAATGCCTGCCTTTGAAACATTAAATACAAGCCCCCAACTCATTTGCTGCACTGGCAGCAGAAGGGGCTCACAGAAAAATGAGCAAAACCAGGCAAGGAGAAAGCCCAGAGGATGGGAAACTTTTAAGACTGGCAGTTCATAGAGATGAAGAATATGAGTCAGGAAAATTGTGGAAGCTGGAAGGTTTTCTCATTTTTGATACAAAAATAAAAAAGTTTTCGCTGGAGCTGGGATGAGGGATATAAAACCCAGTAATTCATAGCATTCATTTTTGTGTCTTCTTTGAGAGTAGCTGGAGATTGCAAATCTTCCAGAGAAAAACCTGGACCAGAAACCTGATCCAGCAACACCTATGTTTTTATGCAAAGAAACCTGGTCTAGTTTAAACAGAGGCCCCAAGGCTGGAAGTTTCATCCCACTGTCCAAACCCTCTGAAATAAGACTTGAATGACGCACAAGTAAGACGAGTTTCACATCTCATTTTTCTTCTCTCAGTCTCCCCTCAGGAGCAGACAGATGTAAACCAATGCTGTAATTCCAGGCCAGCCCTTGCTCTTTTGCAGGCACTGCAGCAGGGATTTAAACCCACCCTCTGTCCTCTGCTAAGGACACCTTGGGACAGCCACTCCTGGCAGATGGTGTCACACTCGCAGCTGATCCTGTCTTTGCTGAAGCTGGACCACAAAGACAGGCCTTGGAGAGACCATGGGTCCCTTTTCTTGGTGTCAGCTCTGTCAGATCCAGCAGATGCAATGCAGAGATCACACGTGGAAATCTGGCTTCTGGTCCCACCAAATCTGAATTATGGGTGCCTGACACGACCCCTGGATCATGCAACACTGATGCTCAAGCAGCCATCTTTAAAGGAATGGGATAATTGGGGTTTTATCCACCCTGTCTTGCAGCAGAGCTGCTCCATCTGAAGGTTTTCTCTTCCCCACATCCCTGCCCCAAGCTTTGCAAATCTGTACCTGTGTTTCTCAAGGTCCTTCCCCAGCCAATTGTCTACAAAGATCCAAACTGTGACCTGCAACTCAAACCTTTTCACAGGCATTAGGGGAGTATTAAATGGGAAATTCTAAAACTAAATTATAGTTTCCCACTGCAAGTGTTTAAAAAAAATAATAAAAATGTCTGCTTTTAATTAGAAAGAAAAATAAAAAGCCCTGCAGTTGACAATAGTCTCTTTTCTACCCACCACACACACAGGCTCTGGCCACATCCTCACCGTGAGTAAAGCAACAGAACTGCACTGAACTGGTGCATTTACACCGATGGGTAAATGGTGTAAATGCTGAGGATGTGGCCCAGCCAGTGCCAGGACAGGCTTGGAAAATCTCTGCAGAAGATCCCCCATCTCCCTCCTTGCAGGCACTCGGGTTCCTGTGGAGCACCTCACACCTCACTGCTGGGAATGTGTGATTTATTTGGCAGCTGGGCTCTCCCTCCCGGGGAGCTTCCTAATAGATCCGTGAAAGCAAAGGTTGTGTAGAGGCAGCTCCAAGGATGAAGTCATTGCCTTTGCTCTGAGCCCGGAGATTTTAGCCGAGCCCGATGGTTTCAATAACGAGGAGCAGTGAGTTTGCTGTTTGCCCGAGCGGGATGAGCGCTCTCTGCAGCGCCAGGTGGGGCAGAGGAGGGAGGGAGCAGCCCCTGCACGGCCTGGCAGGGGACAGCTGGAGTGACAAGCAGGGCACTTCCCTGAGCTGTCTGCAGTTGCATGTCAGGCCTGATTACTCCCTGACTGAAGGCACCACAGGCATCTCTGAGCCCTCCTGCGGGCAGGCAGCCCAGCCCTGCCGTGCCCAGAGCCGCAGCATCGCCCAGGGACTGCGCTGGGGCTCACACAGGGCACCCTCCTCTGCCTCACCAGCAATTCACCACCCCCTGTGCCTCACCAGCAGCACCCAAACCTGGCTGCTCAGCTTTAGAGTGTGCTGCCTTCACAAAAACATTCCCAAATGCTCCATGTCAGTCCGTGGTACTGATTATCTGTACTCAGAGCTGTTCATAGACACTGATCAGAGGTGAGTGTTAGATTTGGTGTTGGGAATAAATTCTCCCCTGGAAGGGTAGAGAGGCCCTGGCACAGGGTGCCCAGAGAAGCTGTGGCTGCCCCTGGATCCCTGGCAGTGGCCAAGGCCAGGCTGGACAGAGCTTGGAGCAGCCTGGGACAGTGGGAGGTGTCCCTGCCCATGGCAGATGAACTGCAAAATCCTGGTGGTCTCCTCCAACCCAACCCATTCTGGGATTCCATGAGTACAATCACACTAGAGAAGGGTTTTCCTGGAGCAGAAATGCCTGTACCTGCAATGCTCCGGTGTACAATAGATACACGTGTGCAGATGCACAGCTGAGAGGGGCAGTGGGCACAAAGCAATGAAATAAGTTGTCTTTTTGACCTCACCAACCCCCTGCCTGCTAATCCATCTCCCTCGAGTTGTATTTCCAAGTCCAAATCCTTTGAACAGTTTCCAGCAGATCTTATTGGAGATGAGGGGAAAAGAACTAACATAAAATGTTCCTCTGTCTCAGGAAAAGGTACATCCATAGCCAGGACTACATTGGCTAGAGGGTCTCACAGGCAATTTTCAGGCCAGGTCTTTTTTCATCTTAATTGAGCATTTGCTTTTCATTTTGGGAGGTTCTGAGTTAATGTCCTTTGCTTGTTTTTTTCTTGGTATTTGTATATAATTACATGCTGTTAGAGTAATTTAGGCCAGATCCACATCCCAGTGAAATGAGTGTGAATATCTCCAGCAACTTCAGTCTGAAAACAGCATTCCAGCCCTCACAGAACTGATTAAATAGTTAAAAACCCAATCTTGTAAATATTTTTGTGAATGAAAGTGGTTGGCTGTGACTCACAAGCATTTGGAAAACCACAGGGCATTAGGGAAATGTCTGCAATTCATAAAAGCTTCACACAAGTCCGCCCAAATTAGCATTCACCCCAATTTTCATAGTCTGTTATTCACTGCTCCCTAATTTAAAGCAATGTGGAAGTTGGGGTGATGCTGTGGGATTTGAGGGACCAGTCCTGTAAAGCTGAATTGCAAACACCACGCACTTGCACAGGACACATCACAAACTGCCCTCTGATAGCAGCTTTCCAGTCAAAGTGCCTGAAGAATTATTACAATTAAAAGCCCTCAGTCAAAAATGTTTCCAGAGCAGGTCACTGAGACAAAACCTGCACATGAGCTCGTTCCACCAGCAAGACCCAAACCCCTGTGCTCCATAAGTTGCTGCCCTCCCTATAAAGACCAGGATCATCCCATAGCAGAGCCATAAGGATGCCCTTCACCTTCCCATTTCTCTAACAGGTTTTCCAGAGAAGGAGCAAATGCCCCTGATCTTCCTCACTCTGGAGGGTAGGAATAGTTTTAACAAGATGTGTGTATGCCCTGGAAAGGGGCAGAAGTATCTGCATGATCCAAGATTGGCTCCCAGCCAGTCAAAAAAATCAGTATTTATGTGAGCCATGATTAAATTTCACCCTGAGACCTGCAGAACAAAGGAGCCTCTCAAAGGAAAGACACCAAGACTGTGAAAAATGCCAGGTCAGATTTTTTCCACCAGAGAAATCTAACTTTTGATCCTATTCGGTGTGACTGGTCCTTTCGATGACCCCGTAACACAGATTGTGGGTTTGTGCTGTTCCCTCCTGCCAGGGGCTTGCCACGCCATCTCAGCCCTGCTCCAGCACTCACGGCTATGGGGTCTGAGCTGTGCTCCAGCTCCTGACAACAACCCTTGGAAGACACATGAATGTCATTCCTGCAGCTCCCTCATTCCTGGAAGCACTTGCTGAGCTCCAAGGGGCGTTATGAGGAAGGGTTAATTAATTAATAACAAACCTGGAGAACAGCGTCCAGTTATTCCTGTAAAGCTCACCCTCTCTGACACCTGGCTGTGAAACACAATTGTTGGGCTGTAACACAAACAAGAAATATTTGCAATAATTACCTTGCCTGGAGTGGTTTTTCACCCATTGCACTCAGAGACAGAGCACAGCCATCAAATCCAATTAATTCCCCTGGGAAACAGGTCCGTGTCTGATATCCAAGCACAGGCTCCTGGAAACTCCCACAGCCTGAGCTGCTCCCCTGCAAGGGCAGGACACCTCAGAGAATGAAGGGGACCCCTTCTAAGGGACATATCTGTTTGAAACTCTTCATAAAATATCCTGTAGAAGCACAAACTGAGGGGAATTCTATTGGATTGCAATATGTAACCAAAAGTGTGTATTCTATTTGCCATCTGTTGAAAACAGCTGGGGAGGTGTTTTTTTCCTTTATCTCCTGTATAACCCATTCCTCATAACTCCAGGGAGGAGGCGGGTGTGTTCTATTAATGGGCAGCTGTTAAAATCAGGTGGGGCAGTGTTCTTTATCCCTTCCACCACCCATCCTCCCTCCAGGGGATATCTGCTGTCCATGGGCCATCCAGGCTCACTGCAGGGCTGATACAATCCCATCATCCCATGGGGAGATGCTCCACCCAGGGGGAGGAGCCCAGCATTCCTACCTGGATCAAACCTGGGATTCAGAACAGCAGCACAGCCTGTGTGCACTGGATTCCCAGAGGGAGACCAGACCCATCTCAGCACCACTGGACCTTCAGAGGAAAACTCACCCTTCTACAGGATCATCTCTGCTCCAACAGAACCACATCTGTCACTGCAGGAGGACTTGACTGGACTGACACCAACACCCTGACCAACAGCGTGTCAGGTCGTGTTCTAACTCTGTCAGGGTTTCTAGGATTTATTTGTTTGTTTGCTTTGGGTTTTGTGTTTTTTGGTTGTTTTTTTTTGTTTGTTTGTTTGTTTGTTTTTTTGTACTACCACATTTATATTTTTTAATATTCCTAGTAAAGAACTGTTATTCCTATTCCCATATCTTTGTCTGAAAGCCTCCTTGATTGCAAAATTACAATAATTCGGAGGGAGGGGGTTTCCATTCTCCATTCAAAGAGAAGCTCCAGCTTTCTCTGGCAGACACCTGTCTTTCCAAACCAAGACATCTGTCTTTCTTGGATGTGCTACAGCAGCAAGAAGCAGGCTTTGGTGAGCCTCCCAAAACAGAGACCTCCCCGGGTTAACTAACCTCAGTTTATTCCTGCTGTTTTAAGAGAGTCCATGTATTCTGCAGGGTCCTCACCTGTCAGCTCCAGAAGCTGCTGTGCCTCCTCTGCCAATCCAAGGAGCTCCAAGCTCCTGTTTGAGGGGTCTGCCCCTGGCTTGGGTTATACAGGGAGTCAAGACCTTTATTAAATGTATTAATAGGTATTTAGTCTTAATTTAATCAAAACAAGCTATTTCAAAGAGGAGTAAGGGCATGGTTTCCTCTGCAAATTGAACTAATTAGTTTAAAATATCACACCCTCAGTTAAACAGGTGCAGCTTCATTTAGAAAATGCCATAATGTCCATCAGAAAGGCAGGCTCTTTTTTAAAAGACTACTTAGTGAGCTGCAGGGAGTAGACAAGATTTTGGGGACAAAAGCTCTTCTGTTGTGCCCCAAATCTGAAATGAAAGCATTTTCCATATCCTTCACTCCTGGGTCCAGGCTGACAACACCAACAAGGGCTGCACAAAAATTAGGACGAAAGGTGTGATTAATATTTCATATGCCACATCCCTCTACAAAATGGAGAGGGTTTTGTTTGGACTGAAATGGTTTTTAAACAAATGAAATTATCCACATAATACAAGGCTTCCTTGATTTTTACAATATTCTCCATGAATATTTAAAAATACCTTGAAATCCATCCTGGTACTTTTTAGCAATTTTGTTCCTTCCAGAACAGATGAATCTGTCGTTCAGAGAGCCCAGTGACTACATTTTCCTCTTTTAATGACAGTAATTCTTAACAATGAAGACTTTCAGCTTTGAGCTCAGGACACTGAATCCTGAGGAACACCTACCCCAGTTTGGATGAGCTCTAAACAAGGCAGAAACAGTAAATTCAGAGCCCTGTCCAGCCTGGCCTTGATGTGGCTGGGGATGGGCCATCCACCTTTCTGCAACCTGTGCCTCACCCCTCCCCTTGTAAAAACTGTCCCCAGTGCTGTGTGTCTGCTGAGGGGAGGTAAAAAGGAGCTTTGGTTTCAGGAGGAATCCTGTTCCCTCAGCATCCCCTCAGCCCATGTGGGATGCTGCCCTGATGTGCAGCAGCCATGAGAGCAGCCCCTGGGCAGGAAAGGTACAATGCTGGGCGTCCAAATCCTGCTGGAAATAACCTGTGTGTCCCACTGTCTTGGGCTTAGTGCAAGATGTAACCAGCAGTGTGTATTCTATTACCAGCTGTTAAACCAGGTGGGGCAGTGTTCTTTATCTCCTCCAGGACCCATCCTCCCTCCAGGGGATATCTGCTGTCCATGGGCCATCCAGGCTCACTGCAGGGCTGATACAATCCCATCATCCCATGGGGAGATGCTCCACCCAGGGGGAGGAGCCCAGCATTCCCACCTGGATCAAACCTGGGATTCAGAACACCAGCACAGCCTGTGTGCACTGGATTCCCAGAGGGAGACCAGACCCATCTCAGCACCACTGGACCTTCAGAGGAAACTGCACCCTTCTGCAGGATCATCTCTGCTCCCACAGAACCACATCTGTCACTGCAGGAGGACTTAACTGGACTGCTCCCACCACCCTGACCAACAGGGTGTCAGCTTGTATTCTGACTCTGTCAGTGTTTGTTTGTACTACTGCATTTTTATTTTAATTTTCCTAGTAAAGAACTGTTATTCCTATTCCTGTATCTTTGCCTGAGACCCCCTCATAATTTCAAAATTATAATAATTTGGAAGGAGGGAGTTTACATCTTCAAGGGAGACTCCTGCCTTCCTTAGCAGACACCTGTCTTTCCAAACCAAGACACCCACCCACACTCCCAGACTGCCCTTTACTGCAGGGCTGTGATGTGGAGATAGGGCAGGCACAGGGTCTGTATTTGGTACAGGGAAGCAAAATATCTGCAGTGCAGGAGCTGTGTGCACTAACACATTTATTTGTCATTATGAAGTGCAGCAGAGCAGATAAAACCATCAGATATTTAAAAATTAGTTAAAGCTAGGATGCAATGATTTGGGCATTCCTAATGCAGCTTTAAATTGGATCAATATTTTCCAGTTCATTTTAGTGTGGATTTTTAACCCAGCTCTTGCACTCGTGCTCTGAGCAGCAGACAGAGGGAACATTCCCACCGGGATGTGACCGGTTGTGTTCCAGGAAGTGCCTCAGCTCCTGGAAACTTGCTAGACACCATCTCCTTTATTCAAGAGAGCTTAACTGTCATCCAGAACATCTGGGACAATCTCTCAGGGGTTTGTGTTGACAGAACATTAACTAACACACGAAAGCTCTGGGATCCCATGACATGATCCATCACTGAGCAAAGACAAGTTGCCTGTTTCACATAGGATGAATTCATTGAGGAGCCAAGTCATTAGCATAGAAAGGTCATCTACTTGTCTGTCATTATTGTGTGAGGCAGATAGTCTATAATGTGTGCAGCAGTTCCCCATGGAGCAGCAATCAGCCCCTTGCTACACTGTTTGATTGTTCTTTTTAAAGCTGGTGAAGAGCTTTCTCACTGAGATCTGCAGCTGTAAACACCTGAAAGGAAATGTATAAATATTGCCTGCTTCTGACTTTTGTATACACGCATGGACACCCTGAGATAAAAAAGTTTATGAGCATTACTGCTCTCCACTAGACAGTCAGACTTAAAGATCCGAATATTGCTTGTAGGAAAATAAGGTTTCAGTTTTAAGTTGCAGAAGTTTGCACCTGAAACAAAAGCCCCATTATATTTTTCTCCCTGGTTATAGCCAAAGCTGTGCCAGATAGTTCAACCGTATGGCTTTAGATGTCCACCAACAAACATCAACACTGCTGATTCCTCTGGCTGAATCTCCCAGGTCAGGTAAATCTTGCCAAGCCAGCACTAGCTGGACAATTTTCACCTCATCAGCCAACCTGCTGAATCTGCAAATAACATCAAGAAAATGCCCCCAAAGCAACATATTTTGGAACAAGACAAAAAAAAAATAAAAAAATCAATCATTTTGTTCTGTCAGTGGTGAGCGTATGGTTTATGCCCTTTCATTACAAACTTGGCCATCATCCCATTTGGCACTTGAAAAGTAAAAATCCATCCCAGCTATGAATATTATTTTATTGTGGCTCGGGCTTTGGAGGTTTGCAGGTTCTCCACTCTTTTCCACAGCGCTTGGTTTCCAGAGCTGCTGGAAACACGAGCTGCTCTCTGTCACCTCCTTTGCCTTGCGCATCTCCCAGGGGATGATATCTGGGCAGGACACCTCTGTCCTCTCCTGCACTGAGTCCATAGCTGCTGGGAGCAGAAAATCAGTGGTAGGTGAGTCTTTAGATGTTGGAATTCTGGAAACTTAGATTTTGTGTCCTTGAAATGCCGTTTCGGGCAGCGGCTGTTGCCCTGCACAGGGGTCTGTGGGCATTCCCACACTGCTGGCAGGAATGGCACTGAGCACACAATGATAGAGCTGCACATTTCAGCTGGTCTGAGGGTCAGGATGAAAACTGGCCCCTCACCACCAGTGACACGTCTCTGGAGTGTCAGTATTTCACAGCCCTTGGAAGGTTTGCAGCGCATCCTCTCAGAGGCAGAACTGTCCCGCCTGCCTTTGTGATAACCTTGCAAACAGATCTATAGCACTTCATGGTATTTCATTTCAGAGGTTCCCATTCAGAAAAGAGGCACTGAAAATCCATAACAATTGAAATATAGTGGAATTTGAACCAAGGTCATGCTAGCTTGACAGATGACCTGCCGTGTTCAAAATTAGCTTTACCCAATGCCTGTGCTGCTCAGTTTACAAGTGATGCTCTGACCCCCTGAAATTCAGAGTGACAAAAAGAAAAATGTCTGCAGGAAGGGGTGGACTGGGCAGAAGGAAGCTGTATGATTGTTTCACCTATCCTCCTGCATAAAACAGGCCAGCAAACATTACTCTCAAATTCCTGTAGTGAGATCACAGATCCTTCTCTGAGCTCCCTTTACCTCTGTGAAGAGCCAGGAAAAAATCCAGAAAAAAAAACCCCAACCTTAGTGACCTCTATAGGGCCAAATTTCCAAGGTGCCTTGGGGCAGAACAAAAAAAAATCTATGTTTTTCTATGTTATAAGCATGAATGCATCCCTGCCCAGCGAGCAGGGGCTGATTGCTTGTCTGAGCTCCATTAATATGCTACTGGCATTTTATGCATGGGAAAGGTGACCTATTGCCTTGCCTGTTAATAGATCTCCCACCCAGGAATGTCTCTGCAAACCAGCTTTCTCCATTTGGAGCCACACTGGTTGACCTCAGAGTGTTGTTTTTCAGAGGATTTTGCAAACCTATCACAGAACAGCTGCGTGATGCACTTCTCCCAGTTCTGTCCTAATTGACATCGACTACAAACAGGCTTAGCCTAAGCCAGAGTAAGCACTCTTGTGCTGGGGGAGGCTCTGCACAAGGCTGGCCCTGTGCAGGGAAACTGGGCCCAGTTTGGCTGTGGCCAAGCTCTGGGGTAAAAGCCAGAGGGTTTTGTAAAATGAACAAGGGCCGCCTGGAGGGAGGTGGGAGTAATCAGCTGGAGATACCCACATCTAAAGGGAATCAGGGTGATTTGGTTTCTCAAAGCTGTCTTCAAAGGACACATTTAATGCTGCTCCAAGTCTTCTAAAAAATGCAAGTTCAGCAAAATGGAAATTTTCTGCAGGAATGTGTCCACTGCAACAAGGGCTGATCTGAAAACACCCTGAAATATCGAGCTCAGGGGGAGGTGGCAGCAAACCCTTCAGCTTGAAACCCCTGGGCTGGAGCAGTCAAAGTTAGTTTCCAAAGGATTTTTTGGCATCACAACCAGAATTTGTGTTTTTCACGTTGAAGGCAGCATGCAGCCACCCCCCCGCCCCTTGACACAGGAGCTCTGATAGACTTAATCCCTTTGCCAATCCGCTCTGGCAGAAAAAACTGGAAATATTCTACCAGGAGCCTAAGCCTCTGCTAATGCTTTTAATTTCAAACACTTGATTTCCTAATTCCCGTGATGGACAGCACAGCAGCCATCCAGGTGTGCTGCTGGTGCCAGGCTTTGCCAAAGCCACTGCAGATCCTGTGGGACACCAGGGCTGGGCTGGCAGGGGCTCTGCACCCCAGTGCTGGTGCTGATGGCCCTGGGACACAGACAGCAGCAGCCACGAGCTGCCAGAATCACCTCCAGCTCTGCATGTCTCAAGCAGGGCTGGCAAATAGTGACAAATACTCTGACTTGCATTTGTCCAGTGTCTGCTATATTAACAAAAGGGGGGGGAAGAAGCCTAAGTAATGGATTTTTTTTCTGCTTCATTTTACTCCCACCTTCTCTGCCCCCTGTAATCTGATTTTTTACACCTCATTTATGTGTTTTTATTCGGCTCATCTTTGTGTTTTCTTTTTTTTTTTCACACCTTTGGATCAGCTCGCTCCCCATGTCTGGCACCTGTGATTATATCCTTCAGCTTCACAATGCAGACTTTGCAGAGCAGCATTTAATAACAGGGAGGATTTGACTGACTGGAGCTTTGATAATGGTGGTGGGAAAAGCACAATCACTGCCTTTTTGACAATATACTCCGTGCAGAAAGCGTTCGACAGTGTCACAATCTGATAAAAAAATTCCCAGATTCCACCCATAATTATACCTTCTCTCCTTTACCTATCCACCTTCTTTTCAAAACTAAGCTATTGTGGGTGACACCAGTCTCCAGGAAGGTGGGGGTGGTGGGACACAAACCTGGAGAGAGACAGAGAGGAGGAAGAGTTCAATTCACCACGATCCTGCTCAGCCTCTCTACCTGCTCACTCTCCCAGTTGCCTCTTTGCAGCTGATACCTTTTTCTCAGCCATGGGCAGGCCAGCACTGTCTGGGACAGGGTGAGGTTTTAGGATGAAAAAGCATCACCTGACTGGTGCCATTTCTAACAAAAAAGAAGACTGCAGCATTGTCAGGGTTTTAGAGAGCCAAGGGAACTAAGAGGTTTCACAGTGTTCGATTGCCAGCTCCACTCAGTCCTTGTTGGGAGGAGGAGGAGGAGGGACTGTGGATGTTCAGCTACTGCTAAAAATAGGGTGCATGTGTGCTCTGCTGCCTTGGGGCTTCCCAGGGTGATGGACCCCACAGCAGCTCTGAAAATCTACAAAGAATATCAAAAAAATGCCCCAAAAGCTACACGAGGTTGGCAGGCCATGGCCCTGGGGCATGCATGGTGCTCCCCTGCTATGGCTGGACTTTGGGTTAAGTCACGTGGATTTAACTGCTCCAAAACCATTTACAGACATAGGATGGACTGTCCAAAGTTCTTCAAGAGATGTCCATGCCCTGGCAGCCAGAGATTAAAGCACACTCCATGCCCCCAACACCACTGAGACCTCAGGACATAAAACTGCTTTTGGGTGCAAGAAGGGGACAGAGCTGTGGCCACCCCCTCCCTCCCCAGGACCCCATCCAAACACTGCAAAGCCAGAAGCTGAGACCCTCCAGCACTGGTCTTCTGATTTAAGCCAGCTTAAATAAAAATAAGGCAGGATTCTGTGAGCTGCTGTGGCTGAGGAGGGTTTGAGGCACCCTCAGTGGTGCTGCAGGCAGTGTCAGGCACTTGAGTCCCTGCTCTGCCATTCCCCACACTTTGTCTCACTGAATTTCCTGTAAACCAGGATGCTGCATCCTTCAGTGCTGGCAAGGGACCAGCAGAGTGCAACAGTTTTTAAGAAGCATCCCTGGGAGGAGAATCAAGTCCAGGCTGTCCCGGCTGGTGTGGACGTGGCACACCTGATGTTAAATGGCTGGGGAAGCAAGAAGCTGAGCAAACATCCAGGAAGGTTGTAAGGATGGGGGTTACTGGCATCAGCTTCTGGCTTAATACAGTAATGTGAAAAAAAAGCTGCTGCTGTGATGGGCCCAGGGCTTGGCCTTTGGCAGGAGGGGCAGCCCTCAGGCTGTGATCAATACACAGCTCACAAGGCTGTGCTGTCCACACAGGAGCTGCTGTGGGCAGGGGGGACAGAGCTGTCCCCATGCCCAGACAGAGCCAGCAAGGGCCAGACACCAAATCCAGAGTCACAGAATCATGGAATGGTCTAAGTTGGAAGAGACCTTAAAGATATCTCATGCTCACCCCCTGCTTTGAATGGTCAGGGACTCCTTCCACTGTCCCAGGCTGCTCCAAGCCCCATCCAGCCTGGTCTTGGGCACTGCCAGGGATCCAGGGGCAGCAACAGCTGCTCTGGGCACCCTGTGGCCTGCCCACCCTCCCAGGGAACAATTCCTTCCTAACATCTAATCTAGATCTCTTATCTCTTAGTTTAGAATTATCCCCTCCTATCCTGTTGCTATCTACCCTTGTAAAAAGTCACTCCCCCTGCTCTTTCATGAGTCCTGTTTAAACACTGAAAGGCTGCTCTGAGCTCTCCCTGGGGCCTCCTCTTCTCCCAGTGAACACCCCCAGCTCTCCCAGCCTGGCTCCAGAGCAGAGGGGCTCCAGCCCTTGGAGCATCTCCATGGCCTCCTCTGGACCCACCAGGTCCGTGTCTTTCATGGGCTGAGGACTCCAGACCTGGATGCAGCACTGCAGTTACAGAATTCCCCCACACCTGCTCAAGGATGGAACCCTTCCCTTGGCTCAGCTGCATTCAGGGTCAGGGCCAGAGCAAATACTGACCTGGGCTTCCAAGGGGATGGTATAAAACCCTCTGGGAGTTTGCAGTGGCAGGTGCAGCTCTGAGGCCAATGCCCTGTTGTAGAATGGGGATTCCTCAGGTGTCATTTCATGCCTGGTGATATGGCACTTAGTGACTCAACCCCGGGGTCCCAGGAATCCCAAGGGGTCGCTGCAGGGTCAGTGTGTAAAGGAACAAAGTGGGCTCCACATGCAATCCGAGGATTGTTCATTACAGCAACATAAACCACAATGTAACTGGAACGCTGGCAGAGGTGAAGATGGAACCAAGGCTGGATCATGGGGTTTAAGGGACAGAATCAGGGTGGAGTTTGGGGTCAAGGGGCCAACATGGAGAAGACCAGGGAGGGATCCAAGGTGAGGTTTACAGAACACAAACCAATGGGGAGGATAACGTGAGGAGATTTATATAAACAGAGCAATGGAGCCTCGAGGAATAGGGAATTCCCCAGGGGCAGTGCAGGCAGGGGCCGGTACCAGGGGAGACTGACAGAGAACACTGGGGAATAAGAGGTGTGTGTCAGGGCTGACTGACAGCCCAGTGGCTGGACACAACCCAGGCCAGACCACCACCATGGGGAGGGTGAAAGGGAACAAACCAAACGATATTAAAACACAAAATTACACACGGCAACACTGAGGTGCAAGCACAGCACAACCAGGGCAGTGCAAGGGATCAGCACCACGTCATTCCCACAGGTGATCCCACAGCCCCAGGGCAAAAAATGGCATCTGGGGCTGGGCTGTGGGAACCACTGGAACAATCCCTTTCTTATCTCTGCTGCTGCATTAGGCTGAACCAGGCCTTCTTCTGTTCAAGCTCACTTTGAAATAACATGTCCAAAAAAAATGAGCCCCCCAACTATCACTGAAAACAACCCATCTGGTCTACGTATATAACTGAGATTTTACTTTTGAAAAATGACTTTGGTTTTTAAAATTAGATTTTGATATTTATTATATTATGGTGGAGGCCATGCAAATTCTCTTGAGTAAAGGAACTTTTTGCAAAAGAGAAAATTAAGTTCAGTAATGTTAAAATATAAAGTTTATGCAAACACCTACAGGATCATCAGCCCTAGACCCACTGCTTAGTTCAAATGTTTTCTAGGTGCAGTGTTGTTCTTTTATAGTTACCTAAATGTAACTTAAAAGCAGAGCTGTTCTCATTGCTGTTCTCTTCTGTTCCCCAAACCAAAACACCTAATTTGTCATTGAACGAGATATTTTTGGTAATTCTAACTTTTTATCATTCACCTAGGGGGAAAAAAAAGATATTCATCCAAAGCATTACATTTTGGTTAGGCAGTAAATCCAAAGGAAATCTGTATTTCACACAGCTTTAACAGGAGCTCTTGTTTTAAATAAAACAGCGAAAAAGGAAATAGCTGCTCTTAAACTGTGAATAGCTGAAGTAGCAGAATATCAGAGTAATGAAACAAACTTTCACTGACTTATTTTTTCTCTCTGGGTGGTGATCAGGCCACCCTCCAGTGTGGGTCCTTTGCTTATAGCCCCAAATTTGCACTGCAGCCACCAGTGGGATGGGGATGTCAAGGAGCCAGCCAGACACTCCTTGTGCAAAGGAATAGGAAACAACTCCATGCTAGTCACTACTTTTGTAAGCCCATTGTGCTATTCCTTTTGGGGGAATCGTGTTTTTACACTTTATTACCCAGTGCCGTGTCCTGCTCCATTAAAATCAATGGCAGCCGAGCTGGCAGTCGTTTTGTTATGGCCTTCCAGGCAGCTCCAGCACTTCTGGGAATCAGGAGCACAAGAATAATGCCTTTCAATAAGCAGCTTATCGACCAAGCAGGAGTTAAGTGAACCTGTGGTGTGCTTCTCAAGTTTCTCTCCTCTCACATGATTATTGCACTTTACTCCTGCTTTGCTTTTGTTCTTTGGACAATCAGTCCCTTGGCAGGACTGGCCCCAGCCCCAGCCCAGCAGGAGGGGTGTGCTGGAGTAAAGGGACAGTGGCTTTCTCCCCTTGGTCCCACCAGCTCCTTCCTCTCTGAATTCTGGGATCAGGGGCTGCTACACCAGTAACCAGCCCACTGGAGATGGATTTCCAGCTTTCCAGCTGAACATGGGATCACAACCTGATCTTCAGAGAGGCACAAGGGAGGGGGAGAGGCTGCACAAGCTCCAGCACAAAGATTTTCCTTGAGAAGCACAGCAGATACTGTCCACGCTCCCTCCTAACTCCTTTAAACAATTACAGTAGAGGCACTGCAGAGAAATCCAGGGAGGAAAAGAGCAAAGTGCAAAAGCAAAGTCAGACACAGTTTTGATTTTTTTCAGGGTTGAAATGGAGAAGCCCAGCTAGAAGCAGTCTGATGAGTCACAGTAAAGCAAAACTGGGACATGCCAGACCTTGTGTTTTGTCTTTGGGGGTGAAGTGATGACCTCTCAGCTGTGCCTTGGCTGGGATGTCCCACACCCAGTACTAACAAGGCCACCTGGACCCGGCTCAGGTGATGGACCCAAGAGCAGCTCTGCTCCAGCACACAGAGCTCTCACCTCAGTGCCTCTCATCACAGGCTTTCCCACAGACATCCCAAAGCAGAGGAAGGAAATCTTAATGCAATTTTTGCTCCAGTGTTAGAGGAGAGACCCAGCACTGAGGCTGGGAGTCTGCAGGACCTGGGAGCTGACGTCTGTTAAACACCTACTCAGGCTACAGTGCAGAACCAACAGCTCCTGACCTCTGCTTGGCACCAGGCACGGCACACAGCCACCCTCAGAGGTTTTATTTCTTTAATGCCGTTATCTGGTACATTTTACAACAGTGACAACAATATCTGACACTCTCCAAGACAGTAAGCATCCATGGATTACAACCTGTACCCTGCAGCTCCTCTGTGTTGTGCAAAGCAGCATTAAAAGCATCATTTAAGCTCCAGCCAGGGACCATTTTCATTGACCAAGACAAGTAGAGGTGAAAGCACGTTGTGGGTGTCTCCTGTGCTCAGAAGCTGCTCCTGTGCCTGCAGTGAGCACAACATCTGCTGTGCAGGGCACCTGCTGCGGTGCAGGAGCGGGACGTGTGGGAAGATTTTAATTACTCACCATGGCAACCCACGTTAATAGCTGTGATCCCCCACAACAAACTGGGCTGGTCCTTCTTGCACATCCACAGAAATACCTCCAGGAAGGACACTGATGCTGTAGATCTGCTCTTGGGCACCCGATGCCAGCGGTGGAGCCTCAGAGTGAGGCCTGGTGTAAAACAGGAGCACGTCCCTGGAAGTGTTCAAGGGCAGATTGGGTGAGACTGGGAGCAACCAGGCCCAGTGGAAGGTGTCCCTGCCCTGGAACAAGACTGTTTTTTAACTCCTTTCCAATCCAAACTTCTCTATGCCTGTAAAAACCAGCCTGCCCCACCTGTTAGAGCTCTTTGGTCCAACTGTCCAGAGCATATCTAGGGGCCTCACCATGTCCATCCCCAAATCCACAGAGCCTCCCATATTCTCACACCTTTGGCAGCTGAAACAAGCTCATCCTGCTGTGCAGTGAACCAGCTTGTAGCTGTTACAGGTTGGCTTATCCTGAACTCATTGATCTTACCCCATTGATCCAAAGTTTGGATTAATTTGAAGCTAAACCTCTCCCATCAGTGTCAGGCAGATGGCCCTCCAGGAATCAATGCTGATGAAATGTTGTGTCCCTCCTCCCAGCAAACACCCCTGAGCCACACACCTGCATCCTGCCCTCCTGCTGCACCCAGGAGCAGCTGTGAGAGCCTGTGTGTTGTGCTGGCAGGGTACTGACTGCCCTGCATTCCTGCAAGCAAGGACAGACACTGGGAAACCCCAAAACAAAGTGCAAATTCCCGAAGGAAAACAGAACATAAGTTGCCGAACTGCCTGACTGACCCTGCAGGGGTGGATGAGGAAAGTTCTGCCAAATTTAGTACAGAGCTGCTAAAAACCATGACCAAGCCACAGAGAGGAGACAGGCATGCACCATGTAAGCACAGCTTTGGTGTTT
The DNA here is from genome assembly GCA_013397395.1 of Sinosuthora webbiana. NCBI lineage: Eukaryota > Metazoa > Chordata > Aves > Passeriformes > Sylviidae > Sinosuthora > Sinosuthora webbiana. Next base: position 376,757 of record VXBN01010196.1, on the reverse strand, counting down.
TCACCTCTCAGTCCATAAAGGTGATCGGGGCCACTGCCAGAACCACCACAGCCACTTTTGGCCCTAGAGTTCCACTTCTAAACACACCATAGTTAGCCCCAGACCTGACAAGCTCCTTGGGAACAGGCTGTAGGGCCATGAGCTCTGCAGCCCCTCCTGCCAGGGGCAGCTCACCCCCACAGTAACCATTCCTTTACCAGGGCCAACAGTAGCAGCAGCAGCAGCTTAGTTTTCCCGTGTCTCTGGCACCAACATTTCATATCTGTGTATATGAGCCCATCCTGCTTTCTTTTACACAAAATCTCAGAGGCCACTGGAGCTACAGCACAGTCAGTGCAAGGTGATCCCAGTCCCTCCTCCTTACTCAGATGGAGATTCTGGGCATTTCTCTTGGAGCAGTGTCTGCATTCATCTCCCACCACGAACTGTCAATTTTATGAGAAGACAACAGCAACATCTGTGGGGGACAAGGCTGTCCCTGGAGCTCAGCATCCCCCACAAACCCCTTGTTTTGGGTTGCAATATGTAACCAGCAGTGTGTGTTCTATTTGCCATCTATTGAAAACTGTTGGGGAGGTGTTTTCTTTATCCCTTCCAGGACCCATCCTCCCTCCAGGGGATATCTGCTGTCCATGGGCCATCCAGGCTCACTGCAGGGCTGATACAATCCCATCATCCCATGGGGAGATGCTCCACCCAGGGGGAGGAGCCCAGCATTCCCACCTGGATCAAACCTGGCATTCAGAACACCAGCACAGCCTGTGTGCACTGGATTCCCAGAGGGAGACCAGACCCATCTCAGCACCACTGGACCTTCAGAGGAAACTGCACCCTTCTACAGGATCATCTCTGCTCCAACAGAACCACATCTGTCACTGCAGGAGGACTTGACTGGACTGACACCAACACCCTGAACAACAGGGTGACAAGGTTGTGTTCTGACTCTGTCAGTGTTTCTAGGATTTTTGTTTGTTTGTTTGCTTGTTTTTGTTTTTACTACTACATTTTTATTTTTAATATTCCTAGTAAAGAACTGTTATTCCTATTCCCATATCTTTGCCTGAGAGCCCCTTAATTGCCAAATTATTATAATTCAGAGGGAGGGGGTTTACATTCTCCATGGCAAGGGAAGCTCCAGCTTCTCCCTGTCAGACACCTGTCTTTCCAAACCAAGACACCCCACACTCCAGGGGAAGAGAGACCCCCTTATTTCTCTATTCACTCCCATGTGCTGAGGCTTTGGAGCTTCCCCAGTGGGTGACTGAGCCTCTTCCTCTGCAGGGACACGGGCCAAGGGTGACATTAATTATACCAGAGGCAGATGTCTGATAAATAAACATCCTTGGAGAAATGCTGTGGCACTTCAGCTGCAGCGTCCTCTGCCTCACCTTGCAGGCTCCTGGGAATGTGTGTGGCTCACAGCCCCGGGCTTTGGGCACTGGGAAGGACCAAGGAGGGCAGCAGCACCTGCTCCTGCACTTTTCCCTGCTGATTGTAAGAGCTTCTCATGTTCCTCATGCTTGCCTCACACTTGGCTCTTTTTGGTGTTGTTGCTTTATTTGCTTTTGATTTTTGGGGGCTTTTTGTTAGTTTTTNTTTGATTTTTTTGGGTTTTTTGTTAGCTGTTTGGGGGGTTTTGGGTTTTTTTTGTTTTGTTTGTTTGTTTGTGTGTTTGGTTTTTGTCCGGGGTTTTTTGTGTGTGTTAGGTTGTTTTTTTGTTTGTTTGTTTGTTTTTTGTGGGTTTTTGTTTGTTTGGGGGTTTGTTGTTTGTTTTTGTTTTGTTTTGTTTGGGTTGTTGTTGTTGTTGTTTTTAGGGTTGTTGTTGTTTTTTAAGTGGCAAATCCACTGACTCCAACAAAGCAAAAGAGCTTTTTGGGCAGGCAAGGACCTGGTTCTTCCTGCATTCACAGAAACACTTGCACAGGTCTCATGCTTTTTGTGTAAAGATTTTAATCATTCTTCCACAGTACAATCCCATGAGATGGACTACTATACCTATTTTAAGACAGAGAGAATAGAAACACAAAGCTTAAGGAAACTATTTAACAATATGCATTTGAGACATGGTGTTAGCTACTGATCATCTTGAGGGCTGGCAATACTTGGAAAAAGCAAAATCCACTTAGCCCAGATTCCGAAAAACATGTTGGATATGATCCCACTCTGGCATTTTTTAATGGCACCTCGAGCTTGTTTTGCAGGACCCTGACCATCTGAAACCTGGATGTTCAAACCCCAAGCCCTCCCAGCGACATCCAGGTGATGATGGCCTCAAAAACCTCCTAACAAACAAACAAACACAAACCTCTCACTGTCAGCACAGGCAGGAGCTGAGTGCTTTTGGAAAGATTGCCTGGATTTTGGGTATTGTCCATAGGGACAGATGAGAGGGCAGGAACAACACCAACACAGTGAGGGTCAATCCCACCGTGAGAAAAAGGCTTTGCCCAGCAGCCAACTTCTGAGGCCTTCCCTTTCCCCAGAGAATTCTCCTTTCCCACTGTCCTGCCCTGGAGATGTGCAAGGGTTGATTCCCAAAGGCATCACTCTCCTGTGGGTGGGATCCACGAGTGCCTGGCCCTCCCTCCCCTGTCCTGCACATCCTGAGAGGTTTGGGCTGCCTGGAGCCACAGGTGACCAAATCCCACAGAAATCCAGTAAAAGCAGCCCTGAATGGCTGCCAGGTCCTACAGAAGATAGGGTTAGGCTCAGCTGGCTCCTTTGCAGGGAGGAGGGGAGAAGAAAAAAAAAGAAAGAAAAAAATATAAAAAGAACAATGTTACATTGCTTATAGATTACTCACTCTTTTTTAATTAAGGGTTAAAACAGAGCCCTGAAACCTGAGAAGGGACACTTTAGCAGAGGGCAGTCACATGGAACCAAACCTTAAAAACCATGAAAGAGCTGATTTATACCAGAGGGCAATAAAACATCAGTGGGAAAAGAACAGCAGTGTCAGTAGGAGCAGACTGTCATCTCACCTTTGACCCTGTTTCATACTGGTGTGTTTCTGCTGGTTTTCATCTGGAGTTACTGGTGTAATTGGAACAAATGAGTCCCAAGACTTTGATTGTGGGAAGAAGATCACTCTTGGATACTGCTGAGCACCAGCCCCAGTAAATAACCCGGCTTTGCTGTGGGCCAGGGACTTTTAACCCTTTCCACAGGCATTTGAGCCAAAGCCCAGCAGGTCATGAGTTTGAGATGGCCTCAGCAGGGCCTGGGCATTAGGGGTATCCAAAGGGGGGGAAACCCTCCAGCAACTAAGTTTTGCTGATTTTGTACTGAATTACACCAGACAAATACACACAGAGCTTCAGCCCACTCTGGATTAGAAGACCCAAGTTATCAAATCCCTGAGAAGGGGAACTGCTCATTAACTCCTGTTGAGCAACTGGGCTGCTCCAACTCTCAAAGCAAATTCTCCCCAGCCTGGCAGAGGCTGCAGGGGTGGGCAGGGCTCTGTGTGTGTTGGCACAAAGGAGATGCAATCTTAATTGTTTCAGCTTGATTCCCATTATGAATGTTACAATCGTACACCTATCTGGCGATTGAAATAAACACCCCAGAGAAGAGTTACAGGTATTTAGCCAGACCTGTGAGACAAGCCTGAGGAACAGCCATCTCCTGTTTCTCATCTCCAACACCTGAGCTGCCTTGGGTCCTTGGTCCACAAAATTCAGTGTGGTTAGATCCCAAGGTAGAAATAAACTGGGCTCTTCTGTCATTCCAGGGGACAGTTACACACTCAGCTGTCATTTAAAGCAAAAGAAATGCAGAAACTCCAGGCATGGAAACTCAGGGAAGCTACAGGCACTGACAAGCAGCAACAAAGCAGTTGCTTCACTTCAGCAGGCAGTTTCCATTTCTCCCTTTTTGTTTTGTTTTGCAGAGTGAGGCAGCAGCTGAGTAAGTGTGAAAAGCCATAAGAGCAGTCTCTCTTCCAGGCAACTGGCTGGTTCCGTGTAGGTTGATTGAATGATAAGACACTGTTTGAACATAGTTGTAACTGTAGGGAACAAGGAAGGTGGAAATTTGAGATGGGGAGCTGAAAAACACCCAGGGTCAAATGGCAGTGTGTCTTCAGGAAATGCTAGCGTAATACTCCTGGAAAATCTGCAGAGCTGGAGATAGAACTTGTCTACATCATCTTCAAGGTGGGGCAGATCACAGGTCGAGGAATTTGGCCATTTTAAACTTCAAAATACAGAAAGTGGATGTGTCCTGCTGAACCTGTGCAGATGCTAAACAGGGTCAGCACAACCCAGTCCTGAACACCTTCTCTGTGGTTCTGCTGAGATGCTGCTGGGCATCTGTGAGAACTCAGGGCCCTACATGGGAGGGGAGAAAGGTGGTTTGGGGGGCTGGTTGTTTTTGTGTGTATTTTTGATCGTTAATTTTTAAAGCCATAAGAAATTTCTATGAAAAGATATTATCTCCTGGCTCTTCTTAAATTTATGCCACTTTTCAGAGAAATGAGAATTGAGAAGTTCCATGGGCAAAGGTAAAATGGTTTCTATCTTTACAAATACTCCATGTTAGGGAATTAGAGCTGGGGACCCCAAAGCAGATTCTCTGAGATAAAATTTAATGGAAAGTATTTTTCACTGACACAAGAGAGAAAAAGCCAGACTGCTTCTGATGGGAGGTGGGAACCAGAGCACAGCAAAACAGGGGGTTTCTTCACTGGTTCCACAGGAGACAGCACAGCCCCAGGCTCTGGCATTTGTGGGGAATTCAGTGCTTTGCTCCTGTGTCTCTTTGGGGTTTGGATCCTTGCTGGGAAGGGCTGCCCTGGCCTGGCTGCTCCACATCCCTCCCACGGCTCTTGGCAGTGCAAGGAACTTACAGGGATGCCCAACCCTGCCCAAGGGTCACATATGGGCTCATTAATTGGGAAACTCACTAATGGGAAAAGAGAAAAGAAAAACTGGAAGGCTTGTCGTGCTTCCTCCCACCCCAACATGAAAGTTTAGGGCATGAAGCTGACAGGCACCTGAGCAGCCTTGGGGAACAGGAACAGCACCTCACAAACACCAGGTCACTGCAGCAGGGCAGGGCAGGGTTCCCACCACACGGTCCCTAAAGCAGGCGGGGCCTGGACCCAGTTCCAGGGACACCCACCAGGCAACAACCCCCTAAAAACTGGAAAGACTCTCAGACATGAGCAGGATCAGGCCCTCTAAGCCATTAACAAAACAACACCCTATAAATCAGGCATTTTGGTTTCTTTTGAAGTGTTCCTCATAGCAGTAAATTTTAACAGCCTTTTCTTCTCTAATATTACTCTGCATCCCCTAGGTAGGACTGTCTGGACACGAGGGACTTGGTGGCCCCAGCCAGCACAGCCACTGCTCACCACAGGATGCTATGAATTAAAACAATATTCCAAGCAATTAATCACAGTGTTTCTCTACTGAAGAGTGGAAGGTGTGAGCTGGGAGAGAGAAGGAGGGGAAGGAAAAAAAAAAATAAAAAGAAAGACGAGAAGCTTATCTAAATCTATTTACATGGAATGATTATTCAATTAATTTTTTCATTACACTTGCCAAAAAGAATTGCCTGTGTCTTTAATGCTGTGTGTGAGATTTCATTAATAATTAATAGCAGCAGCTCTTTCCCCACTGCTTAGCAAGCGGGAGCATTTGTCTTTGGAGGTCACATCCCGCATGTGCAGGGGGTACAGCCTGAAGGGGTGGGGACTGTGATGCCCCCGAGGTGTGTGTGGGGACAAACTGGTGCCCAGCTGCTGTCAGTGGGGTTTCACCTCCAACAGGGTGGCATTTGCCACTGCTGTCTTGGCTTGGAAAAACAGGTGTCTGCCAGGGAAAAGCCAGAGCTTCCCTTGGAATGGAGAATGCAAACCCCCTCCCTCTGAATTGTTATAATTTTGAAATTAAGGGGCTCTCAGGCAAAGATATGGGAATAGCAGTAACAGTTCTTTACTAGGAATATTAAAAATTTAGTAGTACAAAAAACCCCTGAATGAACAAAAAAGAAAAACACTGACAGAGTCAGAACACAACCTGACCCCCTGTTGGTCAGGGTGTTGGCAGCAGTCCAGTCAAGTCCTCCTGCAGTGACAGATGTGGTTCTGTTGGAGCAGAGATGATCCTGCAGAAGGGTCCAGTGGTGCTGAGATGGGTCCGGTCTCCCTCTGGGAATCCAGTGCACACAGGCTGTGCTGCTGTTCTGAATCCCAGGTTTGATCCAGGCAGGAATGCTGGGCTCCTCCCCCTGGGTGGAGCATCTCCCCATGGGATGATGGGATTGTATCAGCCCTGCAGTGAGCCTGGATGGCCCATGGACAGCAGATATCCCCTGGAGGGAGGAGGGGTCCTGGAGGAGATAAAGAACACTGCCCCACCTGGTTTAACAGCTGCCCATTAACAGAAGACACCCTCCTCTCCCCCCTGGAGTTGGGAGGAATGGGTCATAGAGGATAAAGAAAAAACCACCTCCCCAACCGGTTTCAACAGATGGGAATAAAATACATCTTGCATTGAACACGAGACAACTGCAAATGCTGTATGAGGCAGACACTGGATTGCAGGAACAAGCACATCCTCATTCCCACCAGACCCATCTCCTGCTGGTCCTTCTGCTCTCCATGCCCAGCCTGGGGAGCCCAGTCCTGTCCTCCTCCAGCTTCTTTGTCCTCCAAGCATCTCCCACCAGCACCATCTTTTTTCCTTTCTCCTGAAGCTGCCTGCTCCCCCTGCGCTGCCCACTCCTCGTGCCACCAGCTCCCCCTCCTCTGTTCCCTGCTCCTCTGTGCCCAGGGTCCTGCCCTGTTTGCAGTTTGGGATGAAGACTAACCTCACACTGATCTGGATGGAAGCAAAGAGCCATTTTGGGTGTATGTCCCCTGACACCGCCGCTTCCCAAGACTCTCAGGACACACAAAGGGAGAGGCATTTGGGTGGGGAGGAGGAACCTTCCCAGCCTCCAGCCATGAGTGTTCCAGACTGCAACCTGCTGTCACAGCAGTGTGGAACTGCAGCTGCTGTCAGCAAACACAGCCAAGGCTCCTGGGGAAACACAGTGAAACCTCTCCAGAGCCCTCCATAGGCACAACTTCCCAGTGCTGGATGTGCAGCAGAGGAGCCATGGAATCACAGGATGGTTTGGGTTGGATGGGACCTCAAATCTCATTCCACCACCTGTCATGAGCAGAGACACCTTCCGCTATCCCAGGCTGCTCCAAGCCCCATCCAGCCTGGCCTTGGACACTTCCAGGGATCCAGGGGCAGCCACAGCTGTTCTGGGAACTCTGTGACAGGGCCTGCCCACCCTCACAGGGAAGGATTTCTTCCCAATATACAACCTAAACCCACTGTCTTTCAGTGGGAAGCCATTCCCTGTGTTCTGTCCCTCCATCCCTTGTCTCAAGTCCCTCTCCAGCTCTCCTGGAGCCACTTTAGGCCCTGGAATAGGCTCTGAGCTCTCCCTGGAGCTCTCTCTCCTCTAGGTGAACACCCCCAGCTCTCCCAGGCTGGCTCCAGAGCAGAGAGGCTTCAGCCCTGGGAGCATCTTCTGCTGGAGCCACGGGGCTCAGGAATACTCACACAAGAGCCCCTCCAGGACAGCACCATGCTCTGTGCAATGTTTGTGACCTTAAGTTCCACCTCAATAGTGGGACACCCAGGTTAGCTCAGACCATGGAGCGATGAAAGCAGCGTGAGCAGTGCAAAGAGCAGCTATAAATCACTCTAGCTCCTTCCCAAATATAACATTTGTAAGAGACCCCTGGGCTCTTATAAATATTTAAACCAATTTTTAGCTGTTTATGTCTTACATCTGTCTTTATCAACCTGTAATCATTTCTCCACCCACATCCCACTCCAGTGCCTGCTAATCCTCACTGCCTGCTCTCCATGAAAATATGTTTTCTTGCCTTAGTTTGGACATTGATCACCTGAACTCTCTGCATGGCAGCTCTCTCCAGAGTAGCTTTTCATGGAGTAGGTAAAAATGAAAAAGGTCTCTGGAGACTTAACCATCACTCAGCCAAATCAAAGAATCACAGAAAGATTTGGACCTTCAAGATCATCTCACTCCAACCCCCTGCCATGGGCAGGGGCACTTTCCACTAGACCATGTTGCTCCAAGCCCTGTCCAACCTGGCTTTGGTCACTTCCTTCTCTTGGAACGAGTATCACAGTGTGGCCAGCTGTGCACACCTGCACATTTTATTGCTTCTCCTCTCCTCTGAGTGCCACACAAACTTGGTTTCTTCCAAGAGGTGTGTGCCACTCTGTTCAACACAGGGAAAAAAATGGAAGGACAAAGTTTATCCACAAAATGTCAATGGTGTGGCTTAAAGCCAGAGACTGCCAATTTTCCAGCTTTCTAGTAGAAAAGGAAACAAAGTGGGGGATTGTTTCTGAGAGCTTCTTAAAGACAAGAGAAAGCCACGCTTCCCAAGCTGCCATAGGGCTGGTAAAAATCTCAAGAATTTTGCAATCCTGAATATTCTGTCTCACACATGGAAGACAAATGAAGGACGGGGATGTTGAGGAGCAAGGGAAAGCCCACTGGACCAAGGCTTCCTGGAGCCTCACTCTCCTCTTGGCTCTTACTGACCATAAGACTTCTTATGCAAGTAAGAAGTCATGATCATCCTGGAAAACTTCAAGAGAAGTTCTTCAGGATGATCAAGAGAAGTTCCAGCATCCCTTTCAGATGGATGGAGACACCTCTTGGCTTGAGGCACTGCTGGGCTGTTTGCTGCAAGTCAAGTGCAGGAAGACACTGATGCTCAGCAGGGAAAGGAGAAACCTCATTCATGGCTGTCTTAAGTTCCAATGCAAGATGTAACCAGCAGTGTGTATTCTATCACCATCTGTTAAAACCAGGTGGGGCAGTGTTCTTTATCCCTTCCACCACCCACCCTCCCTCCAGGGGATATCTGCTGTCCATGGGCCATCCAGGCTCACTGCAGGGCTGATACAATCCCATCATCCCATGGGGAGATGCTCCACCCAGGGGGAGGAGCCCAGCATTCCCACCTGGATCAAACCTGGGATTCAGAACACCAGCACAGCCTGTGTGCACTGGATTCCCAGAGGGAGACCAGACCCTTCTCAGCACCACTGGACCTTCAGAGGAAAACTGCACCCTTCTACAGGATCATCTCTGCTCCAACAGAACCACATCTGTCACTGCAGGAGGACTTGATTGGACTGACACCAAGACCCTGACCAACAGGGGGTCAGATCGTGTTCTGACTCAGTGTTCTCTTTCTTTGTTTCCTTTTTTGTATTACTACATTTTTTAAAATATTCCAAGTAAAGAACTGTTACTGCTATTCCCGTATCTTTGCCTGAGAGCGCCTTAATTTCAGAATTATAATAATTCGGAGGGGCTTTACATTCTCCATTCCAAGGGAGGGTCCTGCCTTCCTTAGCAGACACCTGTCTCTGCAAACCAAGACAATGGCTTTTCCTCTCCTGCTAAGGCTCTCTTGATGGTCTGTGAACTACAGGCCCCAGGAGGAGGAAAGGAGCAATGAAAGCATGAGCCCTCACAAATGTCCCCTCTGACAGCTGCTGTGGGCAGGGAGCCCACGGATGAGCTGGGCCTTGCTGTTCCTCCAGGGAGCAGCGTGAAGGTGCCAGGGAACAGCACCAGCTCCAACACATCTCCTGGGTGCTGAGCACAGCCAAGGGAGGGTCCTGCCGGTTGGCCCTTTGTCCTGGGCTGTCCCAGCCCAGCAGCCACAGGGACCATGGGATCAGCACAGCATCCTCATCCTGTCCTGGCACCTCCAGCGCTTGCTGAAATTATCAAAACCTGGGTTCAGTTCCCAGCTCAACTACAGTTATTTTTTTTTTTGTCCCTGTGGGCAAGTTACTGAGCCTTGCTGTGCTCTAGTTTGCCATCTACAAGCTGGAGTAAAGTTACAGCCTTTTTTTCTCACCATTATTTTGACTTGTCTACTTACATTACAATCTTTTGGGAGAAGAGGCTGTACATGCATATCTACCAAATCTAATATAAGTGATCTAATCCTGGTAGATTTCTCTAGGTATTACTGTCACACAAATTCCAAGGGCTGTGTCTATATAGACAGCTTAACCCACTCTCAGGCGCCAGTAAGTGACTTATCTCAGCACTGCGCCCGTGCACCAAGGTCTCTGATTGTTTTACATTTGCATTTCAGAACCTGAGCTCCTGCTCCCTATGATTTCCAAGCCCAGAGACCCGATCCAGGCAGCCCACCCCATGCCTGTGGGTGCAGGGCATTGCTAACATGTGACTCCAGAGCGAGATCTTCCCATACCATTACCCATCTGTAGAAAAATCAGTCTCAATGAATGATATAAATTGCATTTCTATAGGAAAGTTAGGTCAATCACCACCAATTTTATTCACTCTAGTAAGTGAGCCAAAGAGGGCTATTTCTTTTCTGTGCTTTGCTCGTTCTCCCTCAATTTGTGGGACATGATTTTCTCATTCTTATTTAATTAAGAACAGGACTCAAACATTTAAAGTTATCTACCTCCTCTTCAAGGACAATACTGTCCCACCTGCACATCCACCCCAGGGTGAAAGGGGACCGGGGATCTTGGCAGCCAAGGCACTTCCCTGGAGAGCCAAGCTGCTCTGGCACTTTTAATAGATATTTCCCCACTCCCCATTTCTCAGCAGACACTGTCAGGACGTGCCATGACTCTGCCCAGAGCTCTGTGGTCCTTCCAGACCCAGCTCAGAGCACCTTGCCCAGGGCAAACCTCACCCAGGCCCCACAGGAGCAGAGCTGCTGCTGCTGCTGCCACGTGTCTGTCCAAGGCTGGACACCTGCTCCTACAGGAGGGATGGGCTTGGAGCAGCTGCAGAGCAGATAAAAGTCACCTCCACATCCACACAAAGCCCTGCTGCCCACCCCCTCCATCCTGCTGCCTCCTTTGGGATGGCTCAGCCTGTTCCCACTTTTAGTTCAAGGAGCGGGAAAAAGAAGAAGCGAAAGGCAGAGCAGCAGCCTGTGCAGTCACTGTGGCCATGGCTCCTGCACAGCTCCAGTGCCATGCTTGCTCCAAGGTAAAGAGGCAGCACTGGGGACTACGGACACAGCTTTGATTTTATTTTAAAGGCTTTAATATTTGGAGCTGTATTGATTTATCTCAGCATGCCAGTGTACCACTGGTAACTAAGCAACACCGATCCTCTCTGTTCCAGGAAGCTCACGGGATTTTTGCCTATGAACAATATTACTTTGTGTATATGAAGCTAAATGGACCATGGGCACTATTTGTAAGTGGAGGATATTTGAGTTCCATACTTTTTTTATTTCTTTTTGCTTGTTATCTTTTTTTTTGGCCTGGAATAGATTTGGCAGAACCTCACATGGGTCTGAGACAAGTTGCAAACTGAGCACACTCCCACCACGACCTTGTGCACAATGCACTGACAAATACTTCCAATTAAGAAGCACAATTACCTCAAAACCACAGGCTGTTCTGAGTTGGAAGGGACCCACAAGGATCATCAAGCTCAACTCCTAGCTCAGTACATCTCCAAGACATCCCCAAGAATCCCACTGTGTGCTTAAGGCATTGTCCAAACACTCCTGGAGCTCAGCCAGGCTCGGTGCTGTGCCCATGACCCTGGAGAGGATGGTGCTGTGCCCACCCACTGTATACATGTTATATAAACAGTGCCACCAGGGCAAACACAGAACTCCAGAACAGCTCTCCTTTGTGCTTTCCCTTGGTTTAAGGCACCCAAAGGAATCAAGTCCAAAATCCAACTAACTATAAAATAACAGAAAAATGGTAAGTACTCTGGGAACAGCATTGTCCATCAAGCCTGATGCTCAGAGCACCTTAGAGTTAACAGATGCTTTGTTTTAAATTCTCAAAAAAGCCCCTCATACCAGAACAATACTTTTATTCCTCATTACAAAAATAAATGTATATTAATGACACCTCAGCTGGCAGCCTAAGAGAGGAGATGCTGAGATGCAGGAACAGACAAACCACTCTGCTGCATCAGGCACTGCAGGCTCCCAGTCTCAGCACTGGGCAGCAGCACAAAGAGCCACTGCAGCTCAGGGTAAATCCCATGGCCACTGATTATTCAGCCTCTCCTGCAGCCACCCAGACACAGCCAACAGGGCAGGTTTAGGTGAGGCAGCTGCTGCTGATACCAAAATGAGCTCCACATCGGCAGCAGAGTGGTGATTAACTGATAATACTTCTCAGCAGCATGAGCTGGATTCGCACCAGCCATCTACCAGCAAAAGCCTCCAACTCCCAGGGAGACACAATATCAAAAGACATCAGGGAGGAGCCTAGGCTGAGAGAAGAATGACCGTGAATTAGGGAAAAGGGAGCACAAACCCATCGAGAATTTCAAAGGGAAACAGAATTTTCAGATGTCACTTGGCCGTTTTTATCCGCAAATTGAGTTTTATCTGCGGGAGGAAAAATAAACCCTACAGAAACACTTAGCACAGTGGAAAAAAAAATAATGTTAAATTAAGCTTACAAAAATGTTTCTCTTTTTGAAAATCTTGGCTGGCGACAAATGGCTTGTGCCAAGTTATAAATCAAGTGTTGGGTTTCTTTAACGCTCAGCATCCCCTGATTTATGATGCCATCACAAGCTCTCGATTGATTTCTGACTCAGTGATCCATCTTCCCCCACAGGTACCTGCCCATTATAACGCCTTTTCCTGAGCAGGCAGCACATTTCACTTCCCAGAAGGGCTTTAGGAAGGAGAGGTTGGTTGAGTGGGGCCCTGCTGGCTGGCATAGCACAGCCCCGAGGGGCTGAGGTGGTTGGGGTTTGCACACAGGAGCAGCTCCACTCCAATTTGAGTGCAGCATGGAGGGGTCCAGGCTTGCTGCCCACTGAACCAGCACGACAGGGTGGAAACAGCTGCTGGAAACACCAGGAATGTGCTTCCTGACTTGTTTGGGATGACAGAGCCTCGCTGCTTCCCCAGGGTTTAGTTCCCAACAGCAGCCATCCTTTACAGATGAAAACAAATTAAAACCTTACAATCTGGAGGAGTCTGGCTCACCAAAACCTTTCACCCAACAGGAAAGCGTTTTCCTCTAGAAGCATCCCACTCCTCAGCAGAGCCTCAGCTCCCACCAGCTGAGCAACCCGAGGAGATCAGGGCGTGCACAGGGCTGAGAGCATCAATGCTGTGACACATTCCCGTGCAATGTCATGGCCAAGGTGCACCTCCCCATCAGGTGCAGGTGGGTGGAAGCTGTGCAAGGACTTTCTCAGCTGCAAAGGTCACCAACCCCACGGATATCCCAGCCCAGAGAACACCCTCTAACCCTCTCTTGCCAAAACAAGGCAGATTACCCAAGCACAGCTCCTTATCCTGAGCTTCCTGTAACTAAACCAGGTGGTTTTCTGAGAGCAGCAGGGAGGGCAGTGGGGAGCAGCTGGAGCACTCAACCCCAAATCCAGCACAGCTGGAGGCTCTTAAGGAAACCCTGGAAATGAGAGACTGTGAGGATGACAAGGGGAAAAGGTAACAAACAGTGACCACTCAAAGCCCTTTGAGGTTTTCAGACCTGAGTGTGTTAGAGCTGTGTCCCAGGCAGTGCATCAGCCCCTGGGGTGAGCACAGGGATCATGAATATGGGCTGGAAATCCCTGGAGTTCACTAACAGAGCCTTGCCCAGATCAGCCAGGTTATATATCTTCATCTAATGCAACCTCTCCTGTATAAACATTTTCTTGGGGAGTCCAGAAACTGGCTGTCCACTCGGTGCCTTTTTAACTTCCAAGATTTATAAATAAGACTTTTCTGTGTCACTATATGGCATTATTTACAGCAGAAAGGGCCTGTGAGTGGCACATGCTGTCAGTTCAGTATGTAAATGATGCCAGCCCCGTTTGCTACATCCCATCAATTATTTTCATACACTTTTCTTTGCCTTCAGCTGTAGAAGGAAGAGTCACCTTGATGTCCTGAAGTGGTTTTCTTTTCTCATTTCCTTTGGTGTGTGTGACTCTACTTTGAGGTTTGGTGGGGAGGAGAACAGGGATTTCAGAAGAGAGGTGAGGGAGTGATGTGAGTTGATGGCCTTTTGAGTTCCCTCAAAGACAGAACAGACAGAACAGCTGCCTCTCAGTTAAAAACTGCTCCAGTCCACAGCATCTGTACCTCTGCACAGGAGCTTCAAGGCTGGGGTGGCCTAAGGAGCCAGCCCTGGTCTCAGGGGAAGGGTAGAACATGGTGCTCACATCATCAGGAGGAGCAGGATTAGTTCCTCAGCATCACCCACCTGTGTTTTTTTCAAAGCACCTTTGCTCATCCCGTTGTTGAAAGCTGAGTGTTGCTGGCTTCCACTTTCCTGTGCCTTTTTTCTCAGCTCTTTCTGTACTTTCATCACTAGTCCTTGGATTAGATTGCTCACTTCCCACAGTTCTTTGGGATTCTTTCTCCCATCCCCACACAGCAGTGCTGGATCAGCCCCGCTCTGGACCCTCCCCTGGTACAAACCTGGATTGGTGTTAGCATTTACTGACCTGACCCAGTGACCTGTCCCTTAGAGAGAACTTTACAGGGGCTCAAACAGCCTTGCAGAGCTTTTGGAAGCAGAGGTGTCCCCTGTCACTTTTCCCCCTTCTTGTGAGCAGGCACATTCCCTTGGATACCCAGCTCCAGCAGCACTCGAGCTCAAGGTGTTCATTCTCTCTTCTGATGCAGAGAGGGGGAAAAAAAAAGAAAATAAAACAAACCCATAAATCACCAAGCTAGCAAATGAAAATAAATACACTTAAAAATATTTCCATGCTGCTTTTTATTATTATTATTTATAATGGTATTACAGAATTTTGTAAAATTAAAGTAAATGTCAAGCAGAATGTAATAATTTTCCTTGGGGTTTGGCACATTTGTGTGCCTGACAGTTTCACATTTTTCTTTATATCCGTGAAGACAGGAGCCTGACAGGGCTATATTTTGTTACCCACTTTGTTCAATTTTGTCATAAATTGGAGTGAACAAAACAGTGAAAATATAGACACCAAATTAATCAAAGAAATTACATTTTAAAGCACCTCAGACAAACGCATGAAATAATCATGCTGTGCCAGGAAAGCACATGAAAACACCAACATTTCCCCCTCCCAAACACACTTTGCTCCAAGAAGGGCAGAGACTTCATCCCAGGGCCATCAGTGTTAGCACCAGATGTTGCTCCTTGGCTGTCTCACCTTGCAGAGCACTCCGTGAATTTCTCTCCCAGGAATTTCTCTCCCCACACCTGAAGTTTATGCAAATCTCAGCTATTCCATCCCGTGGCAATGAGTTGCATTTTTTTTTTTTTTTTTACCACGACGGTGGGTGCCTGACACGCAGCAGCTGATTTGGTGTGCCAGCTCTCAGGGTCACATCGTCACCTTTCCACAGGCTGTGCTCAGGCTCACACCTCCATCCTCCCACTGCAGCAATGTCTGGCACAGCCGGGACACCCCAAACCCTCCCTCAGAACCCTGGCTGTCCCTGGTGTTTTGAAGGGAGACATTTGCAGCTCGTAGGAACAAGCACCATGCATTAAAGGACTGCAATTTCCATGAGAATGACAAGGAGAAATGCGAAGTGAGTAGCGGGGCTGTCCTCGGGCCAATCCTTTCTGCCTGAGCAAATTCGATTTGAATTCCTCTTGAAAGACCAGCTCTGCAGCACTTGGACTATTTTGAAAAGGTCACTGGAGGCAATGTCAGACACACTCTCCAGCTGCACTACAAGTGCACTGATAGAGATTCATAACAATGTATTACTGCAGCTGGAGATCCAAAGTGACTCTCTGAGGAATCCTCTCCACTTATCTGGCAGCAGCAGACTATTCCATTACTCCCCTTTAAAGCCTGGATGGAGGCATTCCTGCCTTCTCTCCTAGCCAAACGCTGGGTTGGAAGCTCTTCTTGGAGCTTGTGAGACTGGGTGAGGGTGGCTGGTGGGATCTTGCAAGCCCTACATCCATTCCAGCCACTGAAATGCCCACTCTGGTGTTCCCTTGCCTTCCTCCCACCTCTGGGCTTCTGAGCACTGCTGGGATATAAATGAGAGCAGGGGCACAGCAAAGCCATGGTGGCAGAACCAACACCACCCAAAACTCACCTCTGGCATGGGTATCTGTCCTGACATCCTGCTAGGATTAGGCTTAAAACCTGGAACAGAAAACGTTGTCCCTGCCCATGGCAGAGGGTTGGACCTAGATGACCTTTAAGCTCCCCACCAGCCCAAACCATTCTTTGGCTAAGTCTCCTTTCATCTCAAATTCAGTATTTTGCCCCGGGTGTCTCTGTGCTGGGAAAACCTGTTTTTTCCCCTTATCCCACTGACAAACACCCCCGTGGTGCTGGGAGCAGGCAGTGCCAGAGGTCCCTGTGCTCACCCATCCCAAAGGGCTGCAGAGGGGCAGAGCACACAGCCAAGGGAGGCCTGACCTGGAAAGCTGCCACACTCCCCTGCAAATGTGGAAGTGCTTCAGTGGTAGATTAAAGGATTTTTTTTTTCCTCCCAAACTACATACGCCCACCAATATATGGCAAATATGCATTTTAAGCTTATTTGTGTGTGCGTTGCTAAATACCATAATGGTCTCCAGCTGTATGGCAGGAGGGCCCATTCACTGACATTTTACTGTTCAGTTTATTTTTTTTTCCTTATTGTATTATCACTGTATTTCCCCTCATTTTGCTTTGTGCCTGTAGAATGCCTGATGCCTCCTATCACACCTGTTTTCTATTATTTGTCCTGTTATTTTAATTCCCCGTCTATTGTGTGGATTCTGAAAATCATCTGATAAATCCCATTCTCCGCTCTTAAAAGAGCCCATGAGAAGGTTTTAATAAGTGAAATCTGTATTTTTCCACCCCATGCTCAATGAAAGTGTCCGGTGAATAACCCCTGATTGTCAGGTGTTCCCATTCCCATCATCTGAGCAGGGGGGATAATTAGCAGACAAATGAAGGTTTACAATCCTGCAAGTGTTCAGAAAGACCATTTGGCTGCTTGATCAGTGGAAGGATATTTTTAAACCCGCCATTTGAGATTCAGCTGTATTGCTAATTAAATGAGAATTTCATAAAAATAATCTGAAAAAGTCGCTGTTAATTGGAGAACGATAATGAACAGACTTACTAAACAGAGGCATAAACGTCAAACAATTGAAGAGGAATAATAAAGTGCTGCGTTATCGTGCAATGCCAGGCAGCTTCCCTACTTTTATTTGAAGTTTAAACTTTTAACAATTTTTTTTTCTTTTTTTTTTTTGTATTTGTGAATGGCATCGAAAAATGTGCCTCGCAATCACAATTTCCAGCTCTTGGGCTGGGTGTGAGCGATGCATGGCAGCACTAATGGTGTCCTTGCTCCAAGCCTTCCTGCGTTCTGTGAGCAGCTTTTTGTGTTCTGCAGAGAATGCGAGGGGGGAAGCGCCTTAATAGCGTGTGGTTGTTATTCCTGCAGGGTAGTGGCATTATTGAATTAGTGATTCTTTGTAACAATAATGACTTCCAGCGCTGGATTGTGCGGGAAGGAACTCGGGAGCCTGTTGGGAGACTCCAGCAGAGCTCTGCTGGTGCTGCACCTGTGCAGGGAGCAGAGCTCCTCCCTTCCCCACACCACTGGGTGAGGATGGAGCAGGTATTTATTTATTTATAGGGAGCACTGGAGCAAGCAGGGCTGCTGGGACTGTGATCCTGGCTGGCCCCATGCTGCTGTGAACGTGCCACACTAACTCCACAGCAGGCACAGGGTCATGGAAATTGGGATTGCTCTGACTGGAGGAGACAAGGGCCCAGGGAGATCTGATTGTGGTGTTCAGTACTGAAAGGTGTTGATGCCTTAAGTTTGAGCTTTCCTGTATTTCAGGTTCTGTGGTGCCCAGGGGTGCAGCTCTGAGCTCACAGTCAGTGTCACTCAGCTCTGCACAGAGCAGGGACACAAAACAAATCCTTCTCCTGCTGCACAACAAGGACAACTTCCAGGCCCAAAAGCACAAACAAGGGTGGGCTGGAGGGAGGAACAAGAAGGATGGGATCTCACAACCTGGAGCTGGAATTGGACAATTAGTCCCCAATATGCAAATGAACCAAAACTTATAAAAATGTGAGACTTTGTGACCAGTCAGCCATTTTGTGACTATTTTGGGTCCACTTTGGGTGCAGCCCTGGTCAGGCTCTTGTCCTCCCCAAGGTGGATCCTGGAGGCCTTTCAATAAATATCTACTTTATTCTCCAGCTCTGTCCAGTCTCTGTTTCAGGCCAGCCTTCCCAAGGCATCAGTGTCTAGGAGAAAGAGTGGGACAATCTTTTTAGCAGGGCCTGTTGTGGTAGGACAAGGGCTAATGGTTTGAGACTAACAGAGTTGCTTTGGATTGGATATTAGGAAGGAGGTTTTTATGCTGAGGGTGGTGAGGCCCTGGCATGTGAGCCTGATATTTCTGAGTCTGAAAGATTTTTAGCCTGCTAGCAGCTGCTAACGTTTTTTCCCCAAGAAAAAATTTCTCAAGAAAGTTTCTTCTCAAAACAATCTTGGCAAACAACTCTTCTTTCTCAAAACAATTTTTCTCCAGGTAGTCTTCTGCTGTTTCTCTAGTTTAACCCATGGGATTAGAGAGGTGTTGTTCCTATTCACCAATCATGTTAAGTCTGTATCGGAACACCTTATAAAAGGTAGTAAGAATTAGAAAATAAAGCCTTCTTTTTCTATACTCTTTGCCTTCTGAAATACTTGGAGTCTTTCTTTCATGTCCTACAGTGACACTGGCACAGGTTGCCCAGAGAAGCTGTGGCTGCCCCGTCCCTGGAAGTGTCCAAGGCCAGGTTGGATGGGCTTGGAGCACCCTGGGATAGTGGAAGGTGTCCCTGCCCATGGCAGGGGGTGGGATGAGATGGGCTTTAAGGTCCCTTCCAACCCAAACCATTCCAGGATTCCACAATCTTGCATTAACAAAAAGCTGGTGCCTTGCAACCTCCACTCTGCCATGCTCCTGCCCCAGCCCTTGGCACTGTCTCACAGGCTCACAGCAGCTGACACAGAGCTTCAGAGAGTTCTGAACATGTGGCTGCCTCCCTCAACATAAAATCAGCCTTCAGTCTGCCTCTGAGAGCTGCCTTCACACTCTCACAGCCCAAAGAGAGTGACTGTGACACAGAGACTTCAGCCTCAGCACGAAGTGTCTCTTGGATATTCCACTTCTGAGAAAAAAGCCCAAACAAACCAGCTTTGTGAAAGCCCAGTGTAATGAGAATTGACTGCCCTCCACGAGAAATATCTATTAATTACTCTGCAGTGGGAAAAAAAGGCAACAGTGATGATACACATCTCCCAGCCACAGCACAAACAATTCCTTCTGAGGCACAGAGCCTGGGCTGAGGAATCTCGTGGGATGAAGTCATTTCCAGGAGGGTGACAGCAGCCAGGTTTACTGGAGTGCAGGAATATATCTACATTTTGGCCAAAGAGACTTTCTTCTAACAGTGTTTGAAGCAAGGTCAAGTGTCTGATTAACCTGGTGCAGTGGCAGGTGTGCTGCCCTTGGTAGGGGGGGAACGAGATGGTCTCCAAGGTCCCTTCAAGCCTAAACCATTCTGGGTCCTGTGGTTGTTTCCTGCACTTTTGGTTCATGTTCAGTTTCAGCTTTTCTAGAAAAGTTCCTTATGGGAACATTTACTTAAGAATCTGCTTGGGTTCCTACCCCTGAGGGGCCTTCTGGGGAACACCCTCAAAGTTTCTGGTGCTGGTGGCAGAGTCTGGCCACACCATTCTGCTTCACCACCTCCCTAATTCACTTTGACACCACAACAGGGACACTGACCATGACAATCTGACCCACTCCAGAAATGGAAAAATCATTGCAAAATGGTATTTCTGGGAGTAGTAAAAAAACAAGTCAATTTTTCAGGGCTGGACTGACATATATAAACATGAGAATAGGAAGCAAAGAGGCAAATGAAGGAATCAGCGGCACATCTGGCCCAGCTGTGGGCATGCTGTGCCTTTCCCAGTAACCTGTGCATATGACCTGGGAAAAGAAAATTATTAGAAAGTATCTTCTTCTGACCTGCCAGTCTCACTGGCTTCAGAGGTGGGACAGGACTTAGAGCAGGTGAAATCCTTGTCTTTCAATTGCATCCAGGTACCTCCAGAGCCTTCACTGCACTCAGGCCCTGCTGGGAGCACTCCAGGTTCAGCTCCTTTCTGAGACACAGCCCTTGGGTGACCTTAGTCATGTCACTTCATCTGTCTCCACAGCAATTCCCTTTTGGTCAATTGGGTGTAGTGCTTCTTCTGGGCATGCTGGGAAGAAAAACACATTATAGGTGGTAAAAATCCAGATAATTGGATAAAAGCAGAAGATAAGCAGAAATAAGGTTCCCCCATGTATTCAGGCACCTGGTTCACTCCCTCCAGGGGTGTATTGTGTAGGATTGTGCAGATGAGTTATTAGAGCAGCTGATTCACAG
Source organism: Sinosuthora webbiana (assembly GCA_013397395.1). NCBI lineage: Eukaryota > Metazoa > Chordata > Aves > Passeriformes > Sylviidae > Sinosuthora > Sinosuthora webbiana. Next base: position 356,303 of record VXBN01010196.1, on the reverse strand, counting down.
CTGCACTTTGGGTCTCCAGTGCCACAGGTAGTGGTTGCTCTCTGGGAAGCAGAAATTGCAGGGATAAGCTAAATTTAAAGTATGTATTTATGGACTGTAGACACACAAGGCACGGCCAAGAGTCTGCAGAGGCTGTGAGTTAATGTTACTGTGCATGTTCCAGCACACCCCCACAGGGCTGATCCCTGGGAATAAAGTGTGGGGCTGCTTCCCAATTCCCACCACGCTGGCCAGGCACTGCAACTCCCAGTCCTGGGGCTGAGCACAGGCAGCTGGACCTGCCACACGTGTCCTCGTGCTCCAGGTGTGCCCAGACTGGCAGTGGTACAGAAACGGAGACTTCCCCTCCCAGACTCCCTGCTGCCACGTTTGGAGCTGGACTGAAAAACACGAGGAGCCAAACTGACAGAGGAGGCATGACTAACACCAAAGAAGGCTTCAACCATCAGCACCTTGTTGTCTAAGGCTCTCACATACCCTTTCTATGTAGCCTCCCATGGGCAGCTCCACACAGCTCTGGCTCTTTCTCTCCTCTCTTCCTTCTTCAGTTCTGGCTCACTCCATCCTGTCCCTGGCACAGCCAGCTAACCCTGTCTGTCCCCTGCATGACAGCTTACCCTTTCTGTCCCTTCCTCCTCACAGCACACCCAGCAGACTCCAGCTGATTCCCTGCCTGCTAACTCACTCTTTATCACACCCATAGCTGTGAGGACAAGGCTGTCCCCACTCTTTGGTAATTAACACAGGTGTAATACACTGGGGGCAAGATTGCCTTCAGCACTATCTCATCTGTCTCCCCACACCAAACTGGTTCAGCTCTTCTCCAGTTCTCTGTGAGCACCATGGGCCTTGGCAATGGTACAAGTAACTCATGGGGCTGGGACAGAGCAAAGTGATTTAAGATGTGAATTTTAATGACATTTCTATACTAACAAAAGCTTTGCTGCAGACAGGACTAGATGTGAAGTGTTGGCAGAAACACAAAATCAGTGTCAGTGCTGTAACTCTCTGCTCCACCATGAGTGGAGGGAATTCTGAAGTCTGGTTCTAGAAACTGCCACCACTGGGTTTTTCTGGTGCTTCAAGGTGGCATTTGTCCAGCCCAGCTCCTTGCACTGCCTTTCAGGGTTTTGGAGACACCCCAGCTTTACCCCCACGTGTGAATCATGGTCCTGACAGAAACATCTTCATACCAATATTGCTGTGCCTGTATCACAGTCAAATATTCACTGGAGTGACACAGTGCAATAAATGCCTGCATGTAGAACTCTGCTGGTAAAAACAAGTCCTTCTCTCCACCTGTAACTACATATACATTGCAAAATTTATCAGCTCTGAAACATCTTCTCCTTACACTCAGGAAATACTTGAGCTGCTTACACTCAGGCAGTTTCAAAGGTCATGGAAGGGCTGATCTGTAGATGGACAAAATGTATAAAGCTCAGCCCTCAGACAACCAGTCCAGGAAGCAATGTGACATGGAGACACTTTGCTGGGTCCCACTGGCACCTTGATTAGGTCGAGACAAGCTTTAACTCTGCTTTTGCTCCCAAGCCATGCTCAGGATGGGGTTGGAGCACGGAGGGCTGTGCCATCACAGGAGGGATGACCCCTTAAGGGGCAGTGAGTCCTGCTTCCCTGAGCCCAGGGAGCTGTGACCCTGGGAAGCAACTGGGCTCTTTTTCCCACTTAGCCTCTGGCACATCAGCCAAGTAACTCCAGTAAAAATAAGTTCCTAACTGGTCTGTTTGAAAGGGCAGAGGTGGTGGAACCAGCTCATGAGAGCTAAGGTGCTAAACTAATTATCAAAGATTTTCTTAGCCCAGAGCAAGAACAACAGGCTGGGATGGGTTGGAGGCTCATTTACAGTCCTGTATGCCCAATACTTTTCTTTTTCTCCTCTGCTGCACTCAGGTGTTTCTGTAAGTGGTGTATGGCAATTCTGGGCACAGCTATTAATTGGATTTGTGGGCCTCAGTTCCAGCACCCCTTGAAATGTTTCTAGGGGATCATAAAGGGTGGGGACTGCACAAAGTAGTAAGAGGCAGATACAGTGTGGAGAGGACCCTTTTGTTAATCCTATCTTTCTTTAGCACACCTCATTACGACATCCTACAGACTTGTGCTCCGGCTTCACTGGTGAGAGGCAGATGCTGTTTTAATGAATGATGGTGCCTCGAGCTGATGAGGGACTGTCCCTCACTCCCACTGAACAGAGACTGTGCTCAGCACCCTGTGTCCAGCTGCACTTAATGTAATTGGATGAAACTTGGAATAGTTTGTTCGCTCCAGGTGGGCATAAAAGTCACGGCGAAAAATCCCAATGATGAAATATCAATTGCTGTCCCTGGCTCAAGGGTGTAATTGTGGTTAGTGCTACTTGAGGAGCAAAGATTCCAGGCTGGGAGATAATGGGAGGAGGCATGTACAGCACGAGGCAGAGGCACCTTCAGCTCCAGGCTGAGGAGGCAGGGGCTGGAGCAGGCAGAATGTGCACAGACACTGGAACTGCTTTTGGAAACTCTCTCCCCTAAGCACTATTTACTCACTCTGTGCTCAGAGGATACTCAGAGTAGCCTTGTGGGGCTCAGTCCTGGTGCACTCATTTTCCTCTGACTGGGAGGGTGGGCAGGCCCTGGCACAGGGTGCCCAGAGCAGCTGTGGCTGCCCCTGGATGTGTCCAAGGCCAGGCTGGACACTGGGGCTTGGAGCAGCCTGGGACAGTGGAAGATGACAAGATGAGCTTTAATGTCCTTTTCAATCCAGACATTCCAGGAGTCTGAGGTTCCTGCAGCTGTGGCACAGCACTGGGAGTGATGGCTGTGCCAGGGCCCCTCCAGCCCCGTGCTGCTGCAGCCCCACGTGCCTCAGCCACGGTGTTTTATAACATTTTCCCAAAGACATCACTTTTACACCCTGAATGATTACTTCATTTAGCACATACATCAGAACTAAAGCACCCAATATTAGCTCATTTAAGTTCATGCTCAGTGATGGATTAATCGTTTCTCTTTTCTGGAGCAAAGCCCAGTCCATTTCATCTGAGGACTGAGGAGAAATGTTCCCTTGTATCTTCAAGTCTGAGACATCTGCTGTGCTTTGCAGATCTGCTTGTCCACAAAA
>VXBN01010196.1:285012-348484 GCA_013397395.1 Sinosuthora webbiana | reverse complement strand
GAGGGAAGTGGAAGATGGCCCCCAGGCAGCACCAACAGGATGAGATGCTATTAATTCACCAACTCCCCTGACCATGAACCCTTTCCTTAGGAAATTCCAGAAGGGTCCAAATCTGGCAGGTGAGAGGAGAAAAGTATTTTAAATAAGGTTGGTACAGGCCTTCCTCAGGTTTACAGTCAGTTACTTCTTGCAGTTGTACCTAATGGGGATTATGTGCATTACATGGTCACATCAGATGCTGAGGTCCCATACCTTCAGCAATTTCCTTCACTTTTTTTGAGCACCAAAGCAGAGATTGTGGAAAGACAGAAGGTATGACTGAAAATGGGGAAAAAATGGGAATGGAGAAATGGTATTTTGCAGCCCTGACTGAAAAATGGAAAGTCCCCGAGTCAGCCATCCTTTTGGAAACCTCTGGCCTCAAAATACACTTTGTAACTGATGTGTTTTAATTCCGGGAAAAACACACTGAGCTGAGCCTTAGACCTTGGGCAAATTCGCCTTTTGGCTCCGACAGCAAAGATCTTGAGCTGAAAATGCCTGCTGCTGACAGGCTGTGCCATGGCTGCGTCCCAAACACTGCTGGCATAGCTGTGGTGGAAAAAATAAAATACATTTCATTCCCCAATGGTCATGCTGTAATGGCATGAAATTAGAAACTCTAATCAATAGTGCTTTACACAGCATGACTCTCATGTCAAAAGAGCCCATGGTTTAAAAGAGAAGAGTCACAAATAAATATGAAAATCAAGGCTGTGAAGCGTCAGTAATGAAGTATAATTCTGTCAAGCAGTCCCAGCCAGCGATTCTCTTCACAAAACCTTCTCTCACCCAATCCTTCCTTCTCCACACCTCCCTGATCCTCCATCTCCACGTAATTTTCCTGCATTTCTTTGCCCTTCGCACATGAAATGTCACTGATTTGAGCGTGAGTGACGACACTGGGGAGGGCAGGGCTGTACTGCAGCCTCTGCTTGGTTCTCAGTCACCTCTCTGCTGCTTTGGGAAAGGCCCCAGCCCCTGTCTCTGTACCTTGCTGGGGCACATGCTGAGACCAGCAACACTCCTTTCTTCCAAGGTGCACCTCTTCTGTTCCTACAAAATGCAAATAAAATGCAGATTTATATTATTTAAGATTTTTATTATCTTTATAACAACAAGAGAAGAGTTATCCTATTTATATCAAAAACCACAGACAGCTCTGCTAAAGACCCTTATGTTTTGCTTGTGCAGGTGACACTGCTAGAAGAACCAGCAGAGAGATAAAGTATTCAAAAATAATAAGCAGGCCCCCAAAGGCATGGAGAGCTGACAGCCACAGGGCTCTCTGTCTGTCATACAAATCTTTCGGGAGCTGGTGGCATTTTGTTCATGGACAGGGTTTGGGATTTTTCCAGCACTAGTTTTAAAGTTCCTCTCGCCATGCACTGCTAACATTAGCACAGCTTGGCAGGTGGAGGAGTGCCCTGAAAATAGAGAATTCTTGGAGTGGTGATTTTGTTAATTAGACCTTCTTCCTGCACACAGTCCTGGCTCTCCAAGCAGCTCCTGTGGCAGGGGGGCAGTGATCAACCAAAGGTTGGATGCCTTCAGGAGAACAGATAAGACCTGCCTGGCTTCCAGACATAAATGAAAGTCCTCCAGAAATCCTGCTGAATCCATAGGGTCAGTGGGGAAAAAACCTTACATGGCCTCCAGAGAAGGTCTCAGTCTTCATGAGAGGTTTCTCTGGCAGTTTGTGGGTCTTTTTCTTAATTTTTGCCACTGAACCACAGCACTTTGGTTAATTGAGTTACCTGCAGCCTTGTGTTTAGCACAGAAATGGATGGTTTCCCCTCGAGCCAGTATCAGTGAGTACAAAGAAGCAGAGGTCCTCGCTGAGTCCATGGCCAAAAGCCCAGATGGAAGCAGTGAACACAAACCCCAGGTAACAACTCTGCACTCCAGACATGCCCAGCTCCACCCCTGAGCAGGGAGGGTGGACTGGGTGACCTACAGGGTCCCTTCCTACCACACCCATTCCATGGTTCTGTGAATACCTGGCGAGAGAGGTGTGCTTTGGAAAGGGCATGTGCCTTGGTTTGGGAGACAGCTATCTGCCAGGGAAAGCTGGAGTTTCCCTTGGAATGGAGAATGTAAACACCAACCCCCACCACCCCTCCCACCCCAATTATTATAATTTTGCAATTAAAGGCTTTTCAGGCAAAGATTTGGGAATAGGAATGAAATAGGAATGAAATAGAAATGGAATAGGAATGAAAAACAGTTCTTTACTAGAAATATTAAGAATACAAATGTTGTGGTACAGAAAACAAGCAAACAAAACAAACAGAAAAAATCCTAGAAACCCTGACGGAGTCAGAAATACAACCTGACACCCTGTTGGTCAGGGTGTTGGGAGCAGTCCAAAGTAAACCCTCCTGCAGTGGCAGATGTGGTTCTGTTGGGGTAGAGATTGTCCTGTAGAAAAGGGTCCAGTAATGGCAGGATGGGTCCAGTAATGGCAGGATGGGTCCAGTCTCCCTTCAGGAATCCAGTGGAAAACCAGAGTAGCTGGTGTTCCTACGTCTCAGTTTTTATCCAAGTAGGAATGGTTTGGCTCCTCCCACTGGGTGGAGCATCTCCCAATGGGATGATGTAATGTGTAATGTCATTGGTGAGCCTTAATGGCCCATTAACAGAAGATACACCCCAGAGGGTGGACAGGTCGTGGAGGAGATAAGGAACAATGTCCCACCGGGTTTGAACAGCTGCCCATGATCAGAAGGCACCCGCCTGCTCCCTCCTGGAGTTACAAGAGACAAAGAAACACCTCCCCAGTGGGTCTCAACAGATGGAATAGAATAAACATTTTTGGTGACATAACCCAAGACAGCATGTGTGTTTTCTGCTGCTGAGGTGAGCCCCCCAAACACCCCCTGAAGGTGTCCCTGGCTCCCATCAGAGGCAGAGAACCACGGGCTGGGCCCTGCAGAGCAGTTCCCACAACATTGCTTCAGCTCCCTCGCTCTCTCTGCACAGTTGCTTTCACTTCAGAGCAGTCACTTACATCATGCCACGTCTGAAAAGCAGGATGAAAGCCAAAAATTGTGTCTTTCCCAAGCTCTCAATGAAACCAGTGACTTGTGCAACACATACAAAGCTTTAAGTTGTGGAACTTCAAATCACCAAGCATCTGTTAATCAGCAACAGGCCAGTCCCTGAGGATTGTGGGGATGTTACAAGGTTATCCTGCTCTCCTGCACATTGCACTGCTGAGCTCTATTATACAACCAAAGGATGATTTCATGTGTGGCAAAGAATTTTTGATTCTCTGGATATTATTTTGGATGTGGAAACCCAGCTGCTGAATGCTGCTTTTCAGGTTAAACAAAACCTACAGCCAGCACTCATTCTCACACTATTAATGAAGATAATCTTGCCCTGCAATTGACTTTTTTACAGAAATAGCAGGAGAGGGATTTTCAAATCCTTTCAGGTTTGCAAAACGTTATCTCACTCTATTTCTTTAATCTCCTGATGCTGAAAGATGGATCTTTTTCTCTTATGGCTGGATGTACTTCTACACTTCAGCAGCAAACCATGAAAGAGAATCAGGCTTACGGAAAGAAATAATAAAGCATTTGCAGTGTTAACATTTGCTTGGGCTTGTCTGGACTTCCTCAGCTTTGAATTCCAACATGATTGACCAGACTGAATGCTGCACAGAAGAGACAAACCAACTGACAGGCTCTGTGTACAAAGGGCTGCTGGGCAGGGGAAGGGGCTGTGCTCTGCCCCAGGGCAGTGGAGGACAGGACAAGAAGTTGGAGAGCTCAAGCATGGCCAGGGGGAGAGGTAAGTTGGACTGGGGAAAAGATTCTTACATCAGCACCAGCACTGCGATACCCTGCTGTGTCAGAGTTTTAGGAACATCTCAAGCAAATAGGAGTGGGCTGAGGTTTATCTATCCTTGGAAGTGTCCAAGGCCAGGCTGAAGGGGGCTTGGAGCAACCTGGGAGAGTGGAAGGTGCCCCTGCCTACAGAACAGGGCTAGATGAGCTTTAAGGTCTCTTCCAACTCAACCCAAACCATTCTGTGATTCTGTGATGACACTGGAGCAAGAAGGTAACCTGGAAAACCTCCCAAGGCCCCATTCACTTTCTGGTTTCTGGAAAAACCCACAGATAAACTGCACAGCTTCAGTAAAAGGCAGAGCAGAGCATTCCCTGAGCAACTCCTACTCCTGAATTGCAGGGAAGGCACAATTCATGGCCTGCTTTTTCATTTCCATGCATCTTAATTGTTCACATAATAATCACAGAAGTATTTAATAATACAAAGCATATGGGCCAGATGTTCAGCTGGTGTAAATCAATAGCACTCGGGGAGCTTCAGTGGTGCTGTGCTGGCGTAATCATTTGAAGCTCTGGCACTGCATCTTTAAGGTGGCTCTCAGGATTTTAGTACCTTCTTATTGTTTCCACTAAAACCAAGTCACTGAGTTTACTGCCCACCTACAAAGGGCCACCTGCCACCAAATGCTCTGAGCTGAAGATCAAAAACCCGAAGCTTAAAGTAGATTGACTTAAAAACCTCTGGTCCAGCCTCTGCTGGCCATCACTACATTTTATCATGGCCACATACTCCTCCAGCTGACCTCACCCTGGCACAGGCAGGCACAGGCAGCTCTCACTTGACCAGAGGTCCAGGCAGTGCCTTGTCTTAGTCTCAGCTGGTGTGTGAGCACTGCTTTATTTGCTTCCCACTATTAAAAAAAAAAAAAAAAAAAAAAAAAAAAAAAAAAAAAAAAAAAAAAAAGAGAGAGAGAGAGAGAGAGAGAGAGAAAGCTTTTAATTCACTTCCTCCTGGGAGTTTCTGTGATGCTCATTGATCCACTCTACAAGTCCTTCGCAAACACTAATGGATCCAGTGAAACTCTCCACTAATCTCCTCCTGAAACTTGGCACCAAACTGCTCATTTCTGACAGCTTCTCCTTTTACAGTTGTTTTGCTTTGCTACCTGTTTCAGAGCCACTCCAGGCCTCATTAATTGTTCATCCTTTGTCCCTTGAAAATTTTCCTTTTAATCTTTCCAGTCACACGTTGGATACTGATGTGAAACAGACTTCAATTTGCAGGTCTTTCACACCTGCAATGATACTGTTTGAACTGCTCGTGGCATTACCAGTTGCACGTGAACATCTGTAATTGAACTGAAGAGCTTTGCAAGACGTACTCATTGGACTTCTGATCTCATTTGTTAGAGAGCCTCGGGGAATGAGCAATTTCCACTCCTCAATTTATGACAACTGGTCATAGCTACTTAAATGGAATAAAATAAATCCTGCTGCATGTGTGCCTTCTGGAAAACAGGTTGACAATTGTGCCCAGAAGAGAATTAAGTTGCCCAGTGACAGTGCTGTATTGAGAGAAAAATATATAGATAGAAGAGAGTCATGGTAAAGTTTTTTTTTGTGGAGGTTCCCAGGTTAATATTCCTTCTGCTAATGTGACTCCCTGGTTGAGATTCTGGGAAATTTCAATAAATTGTGTGGAGACTATGCAAATAAGCTGGTCTGCTGTACTTGAAAATAACCTGTCCTTGTGCTAATTCTATCTGGGGCTAAGGGGTGACCTACTCCACTTCCATAACCATGACTGGATTTTCAGCTGTCAGGAACAGCTGGATTTTCAAAAGATTTGCTGACCAAGCCAGTGTGGCTGGGCTCTTTGGGCAGCCCTGTGCATGCAGAAGGAATTTTACTGACCACCCAACCATTAGCCCTCAAAATGTCACTCCTCAATCAGTAAAACTTTTTTATTTATTCCTTGTAACAAACAACTTAGGAATTTTTTTCCCCGTTGGGTTGAAATCACAGAATCTGGAAATAAAAGCAGCTGATTCTACACTCAGCCAGTTTTAAAGCTGAAGTTTGTGCTGTGGTCCACACATCTCTCTCTGTACCCCAGGCTCAACCTGGCCTCCTGCCGTAATACCCAGTGTGGGAAAGGCTGAGGAGTTTGGGAATTTGCTCCAATGTGTGATACTGCAGCAGGAGCTCCAACTCCTGAGTTTGTCCCTTCCACAGGCTGGACAGCCTCCAGCCAGTCCTGAGAGCAGAGTGAACCCCAAACACACAAGGCTGTTTAATTACACCTGCAGAGCTTGGCCTGAAGGGAGGCCAGGTCCTTCTGCCTCCTAGCCCTGCCTTCTTTTCCACTGCCTTGCTCCTCTCCAGCAAGCACCCCATTCCCATCTAAAGCTCGGGAAGTGACCTCCTGCAGGGCTGAGGAGCCAGTCCTGGGTGTCAGACAGCACAAACCACAGCCATCAGTGCTCTGCTGTGTGTGAACACTGGTGTGGATTTGTGAGATTATCTCAAATCCAGGCTGCACATTTCCCCATTATCAGTATTCTTTCCCTGCACAAGTAGAACTTGTATAATTTTCCAGCAGTAGAATAGAGCAACATCAAGACAATAAGTAAAAAAAATTCACCCAATTCATCACAGAACTGTTCATCCAGTTGCCAGAATTGTTCCTTTCCCTTGCATAGCTAATGCAGATCCCAAGAAGAGCAGATCCTCCATTTAGCTTCCAGAAAACCACACTGGCTCAGGCTGGTTGAAGAGCTGGCCCTGCATGATTCTGTGAGTTCTTCATGGAGATAAGTTTCAACAAAGAATGCCAGCTGAGCCAGTCATCCAACAAATCTTTAGGCACTGAGCACTGGAAGCACTGGTGCTGTTACAGGCTGTGCTCTTGGCATCAGTGAGAGTTCACAGCAGTGCTGGGACCAGGGGACACTGATGCCTTAAGTTTGAGCTTTCATGTATTTCAGGTTCTGTGCTGCCCAGGGGTGCAGCTCTGAGCTCACAGTCAGTGTCACTCAGCTCTGCACAGAGCAGGGACACAAAACAAATCCTTTCCCAAATGGACACCAAGGACAACTTTCAGGCCCAAAGCACAAACAAGGGTGGACTGATGGGAGGATTAAGAAGGATGAGACCGCACAACCTGGAGCTGGAATTGGACAATTAAACCCCAATATGCAAATGGAACAAAACTTATAGAAGTGTGAGACCTGGTGACCGGTTGTCCATTTTGTGACCATTTTGGGTCCACCTTGGGTGTACCCCTGGTCAGGCTCTCGTCCTGCCCAATCCTTACACAAGATTTTATTTCAATAAATATCTACTTTATTCTCTAGCCCTGTCCAGTCTCTGTTTCAGGTCAGCCTTCCCAAGGCATCACCTCAGGGGACACAGGGGACAGAGTGCTTTGGAGGCTGAGACCTTACAGAGCAAAGCCTTTCACCATTTGTTATTTTAATAATATGGGAGTATGCAGCATGGGCAGCACATCCTTCAGGTCCAGGTGGGCCAGAGGTGCAATCAGCAGTGTCCTACAGCAATAAAACAGGCAGTGGGTTCACACAGAGCCCACTGCCTTCCTGGTGGGCTTGGTCCTGCAGCACCCCTGGGCTGTGCAACTCACCCTGCCCTGCCAGGAGCTCCTGGGCCAGCCTCCACCTGCAGGTGGGCAGCCTGTGCCCTCCTCAGCCATCTCCGGGGACTCTGCCATCTCTGCCCACCCTGCTGGGGACTGTTGCAAATGGGAATTAGGAACCCAAACTACTGAAGTTCAATTCCACCTCCTTGCTGTCCACTAAACAGCAATGACAGTAATGTGATTTTTATCTCTTCAAATAGTCCAGCTGCCCACATGAAAACCAGAGCTATACTCCGACTCTGTCTTGTCTACATTTGTGAATGGTTCAAACACTGGCTATTCTGGCACTGTGTAACTCAAAATGCCACTATCCCAAGTGATGTATTTTGAAGAGAGACCGTTCTCCTGCTGTAGTGCATCAAGGGAATGACAGGCTCTTGTGGTGTACATCAGCAGGAAGACGACACTCCACTTTTGTGTTTTAAGAACTCCAAGATGTATCATGGCAAGTGCTGCCTGATTCCTGGGAGCTAGAGGCAGGAACAAGGTGTTATTGTCAAAATTAGAGAGCTAAACCAGGGCAGATCTTGAATCTGACTATCGTGTGATGATAGCAACGGGTAGGGGGTCATGGAGGCATTTTCTTGTGCCAGACTGGGACGTTTCCTCATCACTTTATTAGTCCAAAAGTGTGTTCCAATTCACCTTTTTCTTAAATTTTAATACATGCTTCACTCCACTGGACTTCCAGTGGGTTTGCACATGTTTAATTTTAAGCTCCTGCTTTGCTGTCATGCTAGCTGACATGGGGGTGGTAAGCGGGATTTTATCAGGCTGACCTTAGTTCCGTATGGTCAGAAGAAAAACAGAAAAGGGAAATAATTCAGCAAAGAGCAGCAAAGATATGCGAAGAAAGGACACAATTGCCCACTCACTGTTTCTTTATGCATTCCCTGGCATCAGAGGAGCTAATTCCAGCACAGGTTAAGCAAGAGGCTTGGAGCTGGAGTGGCTCCACCAGCCCTCAGCAGCGCATGAAGCAGAGCTGGTGACAAAGCACACAGAGGGAGTCACAAACCTCTGCAAGGCCCAAACGTGCTTGTGAAACAGGTGACCCCAATGCAAAGTATTGGGTTTAAACTAGGAAGAATAGGGAAAATAAATTCGAAGATTTCTTAGAGGCCCAGTTGTAGGGCAACCCCAAATCCCCAAAGTCAGATTTGCCATTTCAGAGCCCCCTGGGGAAGGTTTATCACCCAGCCAAGAGACACAGGAGTGCTGGCCAGAGCAGGAAGTCCCTGTTCCTAATTCCATCAGTGATTTACTGGCTCAGGTTCCATCTCTGCAGATTTAAAGCCTCACACTGGCTCCTAAGGCTATGCTATATAAAATTTGATTGTTACATTCAACGGCCTGTAATAAATTAAATGAACTATCAGGAATAAGTTCACAGGCAACACAATCTTTTTTCAGTCAAGTATACTTCCTTAAAACATACCAGCAGCATTCAATGTAACTAGATTTAATTTCATGCTGCAGAGTCTGTGAATATTCATTTTAAAATATTCACGAGGAGCCTAATTTTAATTTGTGTGATGTTTCTGCTAATACCAATACCCATTAAAAAGCCTTAAGAATATTAACAGGGAATTCTTACAGAAATGCACTGGAGTTTTATGTTTTGAATTACCATTACAGGCTTTTTGGTTTTAGTCCCCTTAAACAGATTTCATTATTAACAAGAATATGTGCAAATTAAAACAAACCCATTAAAATCTAAAATTTCATGCTAAAAAGATTAGGGACATTTGAGTTATATTTCTTCTGAAGGAATAAATGTAATAAAAAGTGATAGGGAACAAAACCCAATACTCACAAGAACGCCAGTGGCTAGACAGTGGTGAAAAGTTCCTGATGTGCTTCAGAATAACCTGTTTCACTCAAGGAATCATTTCCCTTGTCTTTTTCTGCTCCCCATCACAAAGACATCATATTTATAAAGCCTTTGCCACAGATCTTGTTGGAATGAGATTGGGCTTTAAGACTGCTTCCAGCACAAACCATTTTATGATTCTGTGATCTTCCCCCGGCCCCAAGGTGCAGGCAGGGGTGGGATGGGTCAGGGAGGAGATGTATGGTCCTGTCATGCTTTATTTAACCCCAGCCAGAAATCAAAGACCATGCAGCTCTCACTGCCTCCCCAGCGGGATGGGGAGGAGAATCAGGGGGGAAAAGGCAAAACTTTTCAGTTGAGATGAGAACAGTTTAATAATTGAAGGAAAAAAAAACCAAAATAGTAGAAATACTACTAATAATAGAGATAACAGTTTAATAATTGAAGCAAAGAAAAGAAAAATATTAGAAATACTGCTAATAATAGAGATAACAGTTTAATAACTGAAGCAAAGAAAAACAAAATAGTAGAAATACCACTACTACTAACAATTATTGTAATTAAAAGGAGACAGAGAGACATATAAATCCAAGAGACACAACTGATTCTCAATACAGCTGCTGCCTGATGCCCAGCAGTATTCCAGTACTCCCCAGTCTCTCTCTGGGCCATGACATGGTATGGAATAGCCACAGCTCTGTCCAGCTTGGGCCAGTTGTCCTGGCCATGCCCCCTCCTGGCTTCTTGTGCTTCTTCTCATGGGCCAGTAATGAGACACTGGAAAGTCCTTCATTTAGGGGAAGAAGGAAGAACAGCTCATCAACAACAAAAACATCAGTGTGTGATCAGCATTATTCTCACACTGCACCCAAGGTACAGCACCGTACCAGCCACTAAGAGGAAAAATGAATTCTATGCCAGGCAAGAGCAGGACAAGTCCTCACTGACACCAGCTGGGTTCAGCAGGCCTGGGGACCTCAGGCTTGCTCAGCAAAGGCTGTGGTGGCTCTGACAATCACCCTGCCCTCTGACCCCTACCTGCCCAAAGCCAGGCTGCTGAGGATGGCAGTGAGGGGGGTGATTGAGCTTCCATCATGATCCAGCCCAGGGCTGCATCTGTGGCAGAACATCTGTGAGGTTTGGTTTGGTGCTCTGTGCAGGACTGGCCTTCTCCTCCTCCAGAGCAATCCAGCTGCCCCACAGCCTGTCCCTGTTGCTATAACACATGAAAGAAAGGTGAGCGACTCCAAATATTTCAGAAGGCAAAGAGCATTGAAAAAAAGGCTTTATTGTCTAATTCTTACTACCTTTTATAAGGTGTTCCCATACAGACTTAACATGGTCGGTGAATAGGAACGACACCTCTCTAATCCCCTTGGTTAAACCAGAGAAACAGCAAAACACCACCTGGAGAAAGATTGTTTTGAGAAAGGAGAGTTGTTTGCCAAGATTGTTTTGAGAAGAAGCTTTCTTGAGAAATTTTTTCCTTGGTAAAAAGCTAGCGGCTTCCAGCAGGCTGAAATCTCTCAGACCCAGAAATATCAGGCCCACATGTCCCAGGTGGGGCTCCCTGCACAGCCCTGGGGGGAGCTGGGCTCCCTGCAAGGATGTCCAGCACTACACACATAGACACGGATACAGGGGCAGTGAAGGCACTTCACACTGAAGCAGCCACTGCAAATTACTCTTTTCCTTCTGCTGCCTCGACTCCCAGCTGCTGTATTGATCCCCTCAGCTTCTAAATAACCCTCCATTCAATAAAATCGTCGATGAAAAGTCTGCTGCTCTCATAAATCACATGAATATTTACACTGCCCTATGTAAAATGCATCTTGTCACCTCTCAGGTGCTTTGCATCCCTGTTCCCTGGCTGGTTCCTCCTGTCCCTCTCCTCACCTGTCACTGGTGGGGCCGGGGGAGCTGCTGACCCTTTCCTTGGCTCCAGCCAGACGCAGCAAATTATCTGTGCTGAAACTCCCCTCTGTCAAGCTGCCAAATCTTTTGCATTAATCCTGAAAATTACAATTAATGAGTGCTAAGAGGATCTTTCCACCTCTGTGTATGGCTCTATTCAGTTGGAATGATCCCTCCTGCTCTGCCAGCATCCAAAGCCTCTTCGGGTGACAGCTTTTGGCTCTGGGGCAGGGCAGTGCACTCAGGAAAGGGCAGGGGGCTGCTGGTGGGGGTTTCTGCCTCTTTTTGCTTGATCTCCTGTGACAAGGATGTTCTACACTGAAGATGGGAGAGACCGGAGTTAAGAGGAGCCCGTGGCCACCATGGGAAAGGTGGTGACAATGTTTGAGGAGCTCGAAGCCATCAGATACTGTGGGGTGTGCCATGAGGTGAAGGACAGGGCTGGACTCAGACTGCCTGGGCTCTCCAGCTGCCCTTGGGCTGGCTGATGTGGCAGCTCCAAACAGCTTCACCAAGGCTCCAGGAGTCGATTTCCCCAGCTTCTAACCCAGCTCTCTGAGGACTACCCAAAATCTAAAAAATACAATATTCTTAGTTATTAAGAACCAAATCTGGGAATCTCATTGGCATGCAAACACATTTCTCTAGGTGTGAGTTGGGGATCTCAGTCAGGTCTGGATCAACTAATCCCCTGATGGTGCATGGTGAAATACCTGCAGGAATCTTTCAGGTTTGAAAAGAGATCTGTTCACATTTTTAAGCACTGACTGGTTGCCATTCCTCCACAACAATCCCCTGAGCTGCTGCTCCTGTTCTTGATTTTTCCTCTGGCTGTGACCAGCAAACCCTTGATGGTGTTTAACCTTCAGCCAGCAGTAAGGAACTGATCCAGCAGCCCCTGGCTCTGGTCGATTCACCACTCAGAGAAACTGAAGCATCTCCTGCAGCTGAGTGTCTTGGTGAGCCTCGTGCTCCTGCTTTCACAAACCTCTTCACTGACATTTCCTCTTCAGGACTATTTGTCTTTTTTTCCCCCCTTCTGTGTGCTCACTTGACTCTAGTCTGAGTTTATCCAAAGCACTTCACCGTGAATGGAGCATTTGTGCATTTCCAGTGTTTCAGTCCCAGAAATAACCCTGCAGAAATCACTAGAATTACGCTGGGGAAAAAGCAAGGGATGTCACAGGAGAAATGAGGTTGATTTCTTTACTCCGAAGAGGAAATGTTAGATAACTAACTGCTTCCCTGAGTTAATAATTGCCACTGTCTTCAGTCAAATTATTTTCCATTTGAACTAGTAATGAATTTAACTTGTAATTACTAGGTTTAACCCATAAATAATGTATAATATATATTCAGTATATATTATCCTCTATCTTTGATATATATTAAACTCTATGAGGTTCGGCATTTTTTTTTTCCTCTCACCTTTAAATGTTCTTTGAAATTAGAGGATGCAAACACAACCCAAATATTAGAATAGCCCCAGTACCTACTACCCTGAGCAAATCCTCTTCTGGAGAGGCCTCTGTCTGTCCAGGTGGGTGCCTGGAGGTGGATGGACACCTGGCTGGGACAGAGTTAACAGCATTAGCTGCTCAGGAGTGCACACCCTCACACTGTGCATGCACACCATTTCAAGCACTTAATGGACTTCTAATCTCAGCTGGGGTCTGAAGCTGCTGTCACATAAAACTGTAACGATTTCAAGGCAAAGGGAGACATTTCCCAGTGGTTACTGCTGACATTAGAAACGTCAGCTCTGTCCACACATCACGTCCAGGCTGCACAGAGGCCAGGAGTGTCACAGCAGTGCTGGGCCACAGCTCCCAGCTGTGCCTGCACCCCTTCATCCTGCATTAGTTTGGGCACTGTCACATGTTGTGGGATCCTCACACACCTTTTCTAATTAATGAATTTTTAATAAATAAATAAATGTGAAGGTTCTTGCTTCCTTTTTTCCTTGCCAAGGTCAGGATTGGTACACGGGAAATGAAGGTTTTGAGTTTGGACCTGGACGTTTATTATTTCTTATCTATTTACAGACTCACAAGCTGTGAGCTCTAACTGGCAAGCCAGAGAAATGAGGTAAAATGGAGAACTTCTCTATCTCTACCAGGTCTTCTCAAGGACAACCTGTCCAATTATGAAATGCCATCGAAATTATTCATTAAACCCAATAACTAACTACTTGAACCCTGCAATGCAGACTCCATCAACCAGTTACAGAAAACCACCCAAATCCATGAAGAAGAAGGAAGAAGAAGGTGAAGAAGGACTCTGACAACACCCAAAGTCCTTTATCTTGACTCACATGTATTACTATATACTAAAACCCCAAATCCTCAGTTTCCAGAATTCCAACATATATATATATATATGCACTATATATATACACACAATATAGTAGTATGTTTATATATATACACACATACATACTATATATATACACATATATAAAAACATATATATTTGTGTGTGTGTATATATATATATAGTACAGGTAATGGAGATTTTTGTAGGAACAGAAAAAATATGAGACAATCAGTGTCAGTGTGAAGTGTGTTGGTCTGAAACCCGTGAATAACATGCTCAGAGCCCCCAGCTTGTCTGAGGCAGAGCTTGCTGGTGGCATTAGGCACTGATGTGTTCCCATTAGTGGGGTCATCTGTGGGGTCACCCACGCATGGTGGGAGAGCTGAGGGGTTACAGGGAAAAGCCATGAGGAAGTGGCAGTGTTCTAAGAGGTTTGATTTGCAGGGACTTAAATGCCAGATCTACGTGGGAAACAGGTGGCACAGTGTACAGCTAAAAGATGTTGGGTTTGGGAAGTGGCAGGAGAGACAGCAGCAGTGTCTTATAAATACAAATATAGTGGGGCTGGTCTCAAAAGAAACCCTGCCATTATAAAACAAATTTTCTGTGATTTTCTATGAAACAGTGATTGGGCCTCTGTGAGGGGGAGGTCCCAGCTGTGCAGTGGCTTTCTGAGCATTGAAGAGCAGGTGACAGCAGAAGGTGGAGGAGGAAACACCATCCACCTGAAACTGCTGAGTCCTGGGGAGGGTGACAGAGCTTGGGCAGTGGCTCCTGAGCACAAGGAGCACTGTGGTGATGGGATGCAGGGTGACCACAAGGTGTGTGATGGATTTAACCCATCCCTGGATGCCAGAGGCTCTCTCAACACTGTGCCCACTGCTTCCAAAGGGAGCAGAGCTGTTCCTAAGATCACCAGCCTTCTTTAGCTACTGGCACTTCTTGTCTGGGCTGTGGGTAATTCTTCCTCTGAGAGGACAAAATTGACTCCCTCCTGTGAGCACATTAAAAAGGCATTTGTAGATGAAGATGATGCTGGGATAGTAGCACTAATAAAATCAATGGAGAAACAGCATTTAGCAGCTGGGAGGGGAGGGAAACTTTTTTTTCAGGAACACACAGGCTCCTGCTTTGATGTTGCATTCAAGCCAAAGCAAGGGCATGTTTTAAATTCCCAATAATTCAAGTTTCTTTTTAAGTTACCCAGCCTGGCTGAGCCCTTAAAGACAACAGATCTTGCTCCTGGGGTTGGCTTTCCTAGGCAATTGCAGCTCTGCTCAGAATACTATTTAAATACCAATTATTGTAATTCTCGGCAGAAATATTACAGGCATTCAGATTTTTTTCTTAACAGCCAAAGGGAGACATTTCCAGCATCTATCAAACCTCTTTTATTTTCATCCACATTAAAATCGCTTTCCAGAAGGATGGGACAATGGAGCATAATTTATCACCACAGTTTAACCATTTGTCATGGCTGCCCTGTGCCAAGCCAGCCTGTCTGGAGAAACCCTTGGGGAGCAGGAGGGGTGGCTGCAGGGAGCAAAGGATGCTGCAGCTGGAGAGTGTGGAGGGTGGATAGGTGGGAAGCACTGGAAGCAATATCCCACTCTTTGCTGCAAGCAGCAAAATTCCCCATCTCCCACACTGTGGGGAACACACACAAACTTCCCTCTGATTTTATGGTGGAACTGCTGCTGTGAGGATGGAGTCTGTCACCTGTGGTGACCCTTCCCACGAGGCCCTAACCCAGTGGTGAGGGAAAAAAAGAGACTTGGTACCTTGTCTGTTGAGACCCCGGGTCTGAGCAGCAGTGTCCAGAAAGGCATAATGGTTCTCCTGCTGCCAGGAGTCATCATGCTGCCTGACAACACTGCTCCAAAGCTGTCATTTTTATTTCCTTCAATAGCTGCTATCAAATCAGGGCCATATTCCTGGCATGAACACCGAGTCAGGGGTGCTGTGAGGGAAGTTTTAGTTGTCATTAACAGCCAGTACTGTGAATTGAGAAATGGATGTTGGAGAAGTGTTGCTGTGTTATACAAAAAGGGATCCACTCGTGGCTCACTCCTCTGCCCAGGTGCCTGGATGGATGCTGCCATGCAGGGCTGCAGAGGAGTTTGTCCTGCTCCCTGTGCCTGGGGAGCTGCTGCTTCCCCACCCTGGCACAGCTCTGGTTCCTGAAGGGCACAGGGCACGTGAGCCTGAGCTTTCCATCCTGCCATCCTTCACTGCCTCTTCCCCCAAACAGTTTCAGCCAGACAGACAATCTCAACCAAATTTGGCAAAGGCAGGAGTTAGCTACGAAGCTTGTGCAGATTTGGGGGGTATTTAATGGAAGGATTCCCAGAGGATCCCTGCACAGTGGCACCGTGACCAGCCCAGGGGTGCCTGCTGTGCCTGGGGCCAGGGAGCTCACCCTGCCCACCCTGCAGGGGCTGGCACCCCCAAACAGCAGCAGGGAGCCTCCAGCTCTGCCAGGAGGGAAAAGGCCTTCCAGGCACAGAGGCAATGGCAAAGTGTGAGGGAGGGCAGGGAGCAATTACTTGCTGGAGCAACAACTTGTTATTTTAACATGCCAAAGCAGGAAGAACTGGTGAATGTGAGTCCTGCTCGGGCCCAAAACCCCATCAGCAACCCCCACAGGAAGACTGGTGCCTGTGCCTCCAGCCACTCTGCAAGTTAAGCAGAATCCATAGCTCAAGTCAAGCTAGAAGCTGTCTCTCTCCTTCCTCCTGGTCCTTGAGCTGCACCCATTGCAAACGGAGCACAGCTGTGGTGCTGGCCCTCAGACTGTTCAGGAGCTACAGCAAAGTGCACAATGTATTCTCAGCGTTTAAAATACTCCTCATCAGCTGCACTCCAAGGAGAAAGCCAGCACCACTGAATTAATCACAGCTGCCCCCTTCCCCTCCACACACACACTGTGCACAGCACTGGTGGTCCTGAGACCACGGCTCAGCAGGCACTGGAAAAGGCCAAGGTGGCAAATGTAAATCCTGGCTGCTCTAAATCATGCTGGTAATGACCGTGTCATCAATCATACGTGTTCTCAAGTGCTCAGCAACCACAGCCCAAGGGTGTATTTTTCAAAGAATCCAATTCACTGAGGTCTCTCAAAAGCTGGGTCACCGTTATTCCCACTCATGTGGGAGGAGGGTTTCTCCTGACTTTCTGGCACTGACAGTGCCCAGAGTGTCAGCATCTCCCTCACAAGCCTGACTGCAATGGGTAAAGTCAATAAAATTTATGCAACGGAAAATTTCGCTGACCTTTAGAAGAAAACAAGAAAAAGAAAAACAAAGCACATCAATAGAACAGATTGGGAAAAACACACTGTTTCTGCCATTTCCCTAATCACGGTATTTTTCACTGGGGACACGGTCAAAACACTTCAAAAACTCAAGCTTCCAAGCTTCCTAAAAATGTTGGAACATCGGGAACTAATGAGGATTTTAGTGGTTACAGATTTCTCCTGCAGATCTCCAAAGGACTGGAGACCTTCTGGCTATGGACACACAGCACAGAGATCCTCGTGTGAAACAACCCACAGGCCAGTGGTAAACATCCTGAATTCCCAGAAATGGTACAAAAGGAGCCCCATGCGAGTCACCAGAGCAGGCCAGCTCCTTTGGCTGGGTCCTGCCACCAGCTGATGGGCCGGGCACAGGGTTTGCATCGTGCCCTGCTGCAGAGCTGCCGGGGAAGCCCATCCATGGCTCCCCTGCATGCCAGCAGTGCTGTGGCAGTGACTGCAGTGATGGCATTTCACACCCCAGACACAGCTCAGCCTGACCCGCCCGATGCCACCGGAGGAGCTGATGGAAGCCCGAACACTTGGAGGAGAGTTCAGGATGATTTTACGGAAGCACGCCTTGGGGAAATTGAAATGTCAAGCATAGTTTGGCACTTGAAACATGAAGGGGAGAGACTTTGCATTTGTTTTCATCTGCATCTTCCCCTCCTCTGAACTGTACATGCTCCATTTCCCGCTCTTCCCTAAGCTTTCATTAGGCAGTGCTGAAATCTGCTGGATTTGAGGAATCTCGGAGGATAAACAAGTATCTGGCATTAACCTGCTCTGTAAAAGTCAAATTGACATGTCTCACTATTCTTCCATTCTTGTTAGGGAAACTAGTCCAAATCAAGCTTTTCCCCTGTTATCTTTCTTTTCCCATCCGTTCATTTGATCTTTCATGTAAGACTTGAGGATTACTGCTCACTAGTCCAATTCTTAATAGACAGGGATTCACTTGAAAAAAAAATAAATAGGCTTTTGATCTGAGTTTCAATCTCAGACCTGGTCTCTGGGGCCACAGACACTCATCAGGGGCTCAGCAGGCAGCAGGCAGGCACGGGGCAGCTGGAAAGGCTGGGAAACAGGGGAGCTTGCTCCTCCCTAAAATAGCAGCTCTCTCCTAGCTGTCAGCATGAGGAGGAACAACAGGAGCTGGCAGGCAGGCCTCTGCCAGGTGCAGCTCCTGGGAATGCTGATAACGTGTTCTTGGGAGATAAGTTTTTATTTCTCCCCATCAGATGAGTAGTTTCTGGTGAGAGAGAGCACAGAGCCAAATCTTTCCCACAAGGATTTTCCACGAGGCAATATTTGCTTTCCTTGTGGGGAATTTCTTGCACCGGTTTTGTAAGTTTAACAGAAGTTCATTTTTAGAAAAAAGTCAATGGAGCTTTCATTACTGTAGAAACATGTACTATTGGCATAAATTCCTTAAAAATATTCTCAATGCACAGCCATTATGAGATATAACTTAGCCTAAGAAACGTAGTCTCAAACCAATATAAGACATTTCAGCTTTTTAAAGAAAATGGGTTTAGTTTAGAGGGGTTGAGACTGTCATTTTTCAAGCAATTTTTGTTCAAAATTTTTACATGAGGATAAAAGGAGCTTCTAATAATTCCCTATGAAGTAAAAGAAATCCCTTTACTACAAGCCTTGGAAGTGACCTTAAGTGACCAACACCATTTCCATCTTTGACAAGAAGCTGCCAGGTGCAGCACTGTAAGTGTGAAACTCTGCCTGAGTTTTGCCTAAAAAGAAATGGCAGCACAACCAGCAAAATTTTCCTTTTAGCTCAATGGGACAAATTTAGGAAAAATCACTTAAACACCCCATGAAGAGCTCTTCAGGAGCACCTGAGCAGATTTCTCACCTGGGGTGCTTGCTCCATCAAATGACCCATGGTTTTGGATGGCTCCAGCTGCAGGGGTGGATTGTTTTGGGGCTACTCTTTGTTACTGGATGCAAGTCTTTACACTGATGACCAGTTTGTGTCAGTGAAAGCAGACTGGATTTGAAGCAAACCCCATTGATTTTCCATCACCACTTCACTCCCTGCCACCAGAATGAATTCAGGGCAAGTGAACCTGGGGCTGCTCAGTCCCCCCTGCGCAGGGGAACGAGGCACAGCCTTTGCTCCACGTGTGCCAGAGCTCTCCTTCAGACTTAGCTGCCACAGAAATCACAGGTTTAGGGTGGTGCAAACCAGGCTGAAACCCCAAACCTGGGTTTCATAGATCACCCTGCCACAGACCCACTTGGCAGCAGCTCAGAGCAGCACCGAACTTTTGTCTCAAAGTCACAGGATCCCAGAATGGTTTGGGTTGGAAACAGCCTCAAAGCTCATCCAGCTCTGATCAGACACCTCCCACTATCCCAGGCTGCTCCAAGCCCCAATGTCCAGCCTGGCCTTGGACACTGCCAGGGATCCAGGGGCAGCCACAGCTGCTCTGGGCACCCTGTGCCAGGGCCTGCCCACCCTCAGAGGGAAGAATTTCTTCCTAATATGCAACCTAAAGCCACCTCTGGCAGTGGGAAGCCATTCCCTGTGTCCTGTCCCTCCATCCCTTGTTCCAATTCCCTCTCCAGCTCTCCTGGAGCCCCTTTAGGCTCTGGCAGGGGCTCTGAGCTCTCCCTGGAGCTTCTCCTCTCCAGGTGAACACCTCCAGGTGTCCCAGCCTGGCTCCAGAGCAGAGGGGCTCCAGTCCTGGGAGCATCTCCATGGCCTCCTCTGGACCCTCTCCAACAGGCCCATTTCTCTCTTGTGCAGAGGACCCCAGACCTAGATGCAGTACTCTAGCTGGGGATCACACAAGGTCAGAGTTCTACCAAAACCAAAGTTTCAAGGTGTTTCTAGAAACCAGCTGTTTGCAAACCCAGCAGCAACAACCAACACAGCCCCCAGCATGTGTGAGAAATTCCCATGAGAGCCCACCTCAAGGACAAACAGAGATAAAAACCAGGATTTAAAGTCCCTGCACTGAGTCCCCCTCACAGCCACCACCACCCTGCTATGCTGCCCTGGGTGGTGGGGCAAAAACATTTCTCCTCCCGAGGCAGAACATTGTTTTTACAGGAGTAAAAGGAAAAGTCACCTGGGTATCACTGTCAGGAATCACCCTGGATGCAGCACTGCGTGATTATCTTATGAAAGGGAAAAAATAATACCACTTCACTGGTTAAGGAGAGTATTCTTCCTGTGGGTGGATAAGATCTCTCTCAAGTGAAAGACTCTGGTATTTATTATGTCAGATTATGGCACTTCAGTTATGGGTTCAGATTATAACAAAACTGCAAAAAAACAACCACTTACTAGATATTAATTTTATCTTACAGATTCTATTGTAAATGGGATACAGGCCCCTATGTATATACTACAATCCTTAAAATAGCTCCATCTAAATGCAAATGCAGGCCTCTGTCTAACACAGAGCTGAAAGCCTTCCCATTAACACGCCAAGAGATAGGGGAATTAATTTAATGCTTAAAAATTCCCAGGGATAAGAAGAACTTCTTTCTTTTCACATCTAACATCATTTTCCCTTCATGGCCAAAGCACCCATAATAAGATAATTTTTACCTTTCTCAAGCTTACTGAGGGAAAAGGCAGTACAGTCTCTCTCCAGAAATTACTTTACAGGCTGGACACTCCTGATCAAAACTCAGGTCTGTGTATACTTGGGAAGGGAAGCCCAGGGAAAGACAAAAGAGGGAGATGGCTTCTTCATATTTTGCAGGAAGATTGTCGGGATTTAATTACTCATCTTTGCAAATTATTCAGAAGCAGAGATAGTGCTTGACAGTGTTCATCTCTCACCAGCACCTTCTTCTCTACCCAGTCCCCTAATTCCATCACACGCAGGAGGCTCAGGCTGTGCCCACTCCCAACACACACAGTGTGAGACACTGACTTCTCCTTGGAGAACTCTGGTGATCACTCAGTGGCATGTGGAAGGTGCTGGCCTCTGTACCACCCTCACCCCCTCTCTAGGCTGCTGCCCCTTGTACTGCCCCTGTGCCCTCAGGTCATGGGCTCCTGACCCCATACTCAACCACCCAGCACCACATGGCCTGGGTCTTTTGTCCCTGATCCCTCTGGCGAGGTGAATGTACCAAACCCCCACTGAATTCATCACACACAAGGAAGGCCCTTCCTGTCTTTCCTTTGCTGAGCTGTCTGTGGGGGGTGTGTGTGCGTGGACTGGAAATGGCTGTTCCTGTGGCCTCACTCTGAGCAGCTTCTGGAGATGACTTGAGCAAGGCTCCAACATTAGCACCACCCTCCCACACTGGTCTGAGGGCACAGGGTTAAATAAGGGGCAAAAGGGGCGGATCTGACAGTCAATGGCCAATAGGGATAAAGGGAAGGGGTGCAGGGGAGTGGCTGAGAGTTGGGAGAGCCAATAGGCTGACAGGGGTGGAGCATTGTAGCAAAACTGAGCCAATGGGGGCCAAGGGAAGGAAGAACATTCTAGGGTAAATACACATATGGTAAATGGGGGCTGAACAGGGGTGACATAAACTAACAGACCAATGAAGGAACAGAATGTAAAACTCATTAACATATGGCTGCAAAGGTCCATGGGAGCGAGGCTTTTCTCTCCCTAACCACCAGGGCCGTCTCTCCCCATTTGCCTCTGCTCCTCCAGGGCAGGGGCATGACTACTTTGGTGGCAGGCTCCTGGGCCTTCACACAGGGACACTGTCCATGGGATCAGGTTGATCCATTCCTGGACGTACAGTACCCACAAACATGCATGTTCTGAAAAGCAGGACACAGCTGTGGCTCCAGGCCCTGGTGCCAGCCCCGCCATGGGCCCAGCATGTCCCTGCTGCAGTTCCCAGCCCCAGGGGACGGCAGGGTAGAGGGGAGGGGTGCTGCTCTGGCTGTTCTCCGGGGCAGAAGTGTGCCACAGGGAACTGTGCTCTGCAAACATGTCACCGAGGTGTTGTTGCTGGGAATGGTAACTTATGGCTGGTAAAGCACAGAAGCAGCAGTGGATGCTTTGAAACATGCAGGGATTTGCTTTGGATTGTCCCACATGGCACTGGCTGAACTTACCCCAAAACCCCGTAAAGCAGAGCACTTGGAAGCAACTGCTGTGTTCCTGCCCTCTGAGGTGTTTTACATCACACAGCACTTCTCATTCATTGCTTGCTGCTGAATTGCTCCCAAGGTTGCAGCTTGCACTGCCAGGAGCTCTGCAGAGGAGCCAGGGCCAGCCTCTCTGAGCAATGAGGACATATTTCCACGGTCATAAAGAAATCCCTTAAGCTGTTTTCTCCCTGGACCTTGTCTTGTCAGTTCTTTCTGTGCAAGAACTCAGTGGCTGGACCTTTTGATCTGATGATCTGTAAGTTAATGACCTAAATGGCATAAGGAAACTGAAAAAGAGGGTAAATTCTCATGGCAAACAGATGTGCCTCAGTTTAGGGAACTCTCCAGCTCTCTGAGTACAGAGTAAGGGCTGCTGAGAGTGGAGTTTCCTTCAGCAAAGCTAAAGGGTCTGGCCTGGCCTTTGATCATCAGCAACATGAAATAAGAATTTAAAGAGATTTGTGAAATTTGGGAAACAAAAGAGTCACTGCAGCTGTGAGCTGATGAAGAGACAGCTACAGACTGAAAAGATGCTGTATAACTCCACACATAAGTCACTGCCATAAAAACATCATTTCCCCCCCACAGCTTTTTTTACTTCATGGAACACAACACTTTCCAATTAATTCCTGAAATACAGAAAAACTTTATGAAATATTGACATTATCAGCATTACTGATATTCCCACAGTGATTATCGTTCGTAATTATTAAACAACATGGCACAAAACCTGGTGAGGCTTGTTCTTGATAACTAACCTTTTAGACTTAATTTACTTTCTGCTCTTACAGAGGCAAACACCTTTTAGAGCCTGAAAATTGCTCTTCACAATTTTCACTGGGCCTTATATTAACAAGGACATTATGTGAAAGCAGGATTCTAGTTTCTCTGGGGCTTAGGTTTTTTTTTTTCTTCTACCTATTTCTTCCTGGCTCGACCTACATCAAATCATGAACTAAAACTGAAGATTGTACTCAATTCTGTTCTTGTTGAGGATCTGGCTTTCTAATGGGAAGTTATTGTGGAAATCTTCCCTAACCCCAGCACTACAAATGTTTGCTTTGAATACACAGGAATCTGGCCTCTCCCCATTCTCCTCAGTGTTCGGCCTCATGGACTCCAGATTTGGCTCCAGAGTAGAGCAAAAAAATATAACACAAAACCTTTCAAACAGTCATTGCAAAGCACTTCAGCTTTACGAACAAGAACTCTTATTTATACCCAGGATCTAAACTTGAAGGGATCTTGAAACATCAGAAATAGTTGGTGAGAGCTTGAGACGTTTTCAGTGAAATGTGGGAGATAAAAAGAAGATTCAGGAAAACCACAGGATAAAAGCTAAAGGAAAAAAATGTAATCCCAAAATAGCTCTGTTTGGAGTGTTCTTCAGGAAGAGTTATTATACTGTTCAGTATGGCAAAACATCAAAGAGGGAATATTTCAACCAAATTACTTGTGAGCTGAATTTCTAATCTCCTTCCAGATCGTCCCAAGTTGCTGGTTTCCTTAATGTGGTCCCGTGGCCAAGCGTGGCAGGGGAAGGCTCAAGTGGAGAGGCCCTTCTTGTGCAGCCAGCCTGGCTGCAGGGGCACAGAGCAGAGCTGCCACAGCTGTCCCTGCCCACAGTGCTGCTGTCCCACTCCCCTGTGTGCTGCACCATCTTCAGCACTCATTTCCCTCTGCAAGGGGCTTCCCTTTTCTTCCCATTCGCACACAAATGGTCCCAGTCAAATCATGAGCCTGAAAATGCACCTCCAGTCCCCTCCAGTCCCACTGGGGAACTGTCAGTGGCCTGTTCTCATGGACCTTTGCTGGCTCCAGGGCTTGAGGAGAAACTGGCCAAACCTCCCTAAATAGGATTTTCCTCTATTCCTAAAGACCAGGAGTGTTTTATTTCCCTCAAGAAGTTCTAGTTGTGGCTTTAAGGATGTAATATTATGGATGAAGCTAAGGAAGCCATTTCAGGTTCTATCCAGGACATTGTCAGAGGTGGACTTAAACAGCTTTTCATCAACACAAATCCTGCTTCTTTGCATTCCTGTTTGTTCTTCGTGCCCCCCACTGCCTCTCTCTCCCTCACACCCCTGCTCTTATAGAGCAAGTCCTTGAGATTAACCACAATATGATTACAATTTAATTGAGGCCAGCTTAGTGTGGGGACATCCTTTTAACTCAGGAGGCCTCAATTCCACAGAACCATAATGAACTAATAATGAATGTGCTAAAGTCATTAAATCAAAATTCATAAAAGGGCGAATATTGCTTTCTTTTATAATAAAGCAATTAAAATCCCATATACTATAATAGATACTACTGAGGTGCACTAAGTGTTCTTTAAGGAGGTTAGTGTTTAATGCCAGCACACACGAATTTGGGGGTCTTTTCAAAATAGGACTGCAACACTATTAACAGATGATCAGAACTCTTTTCATGTCTTCTCTGGTTCAGCATTATTGCCTGCTTGAACAAACACTGGCATGATTTCATTAGTACAGTTTACAGAGTAGTTATAATGAATCATGACTTGCAGTATGGATAACTTTGAAGCAGGGTTACTTACCATTGCAGATATGCTGCTTGTCACTTGGGGTCCCTTCACTGTCCTTTTCATCATGACATCCCCTTCCCATCTCTGGTGCTCTGTCCCTTGGGGGTTAACAGCCCCAATTTATGGTAGCAGAGAAAGCATGAGGTGGGTACATCTGACTGTGCCTAGCTGGGGAAAGAGTGCTCCAGCAAAGTGCACGTCCTGGTGTATGACCACCCGACTTGTCACATGGTCCTTGCTCCAAGAAGAACTCACGTGAGAAGCCCTGGATTATTTTAAACCTGGATCTCATTGCCACAGGTCCTGGAAAGCTGATGGTTATACCTTGACTCAGAGAGGGGAAAGGTCAGTTAACAGACTTTAGCTGCATTTTAACCATGGTGGTCTGGAGACAACTTTTCAAAGAATTGTAGAATATCTGTAGTTGGAAGAGACCCACAGGGATCATCCAGTCCAGCCCCTGGCTCTGCACAGGACAAGGCCAACAATCCCACCATGCATCTGAGAGCACTGTTTGGGCTTTTCCTGAGCTCTGGCAGCCTTGGGGCCATGCCCAGCACCCTCTGCAAGAAGAACCTTTCCCCAACACCCAGCCTAAACCTCCCCTGGCACACCTCCAGCCATTCCCCCAGGTCCTGTCCCTGGTCACCAGAGCTGGGGCAGATTCAGAGCAGTTGGTGTTCATGAGGCCTTGTCCCTCTCCCCTTGGCCCTGCCACAAAACTCTCCCCAGCTCAGAGCTCTGCTTATTTCTGCTCAGCCCTTACAAAGTGGCCATGCTGGGGACAGTCCCAGGAGAGCTGAACTCCTTGTTCCCTGCACTCCACAGATGCCTGGTGCCCCAAGCTCAGGTTCCCACCTATAGGAGAAGGGAACATGGGTGACCTCACCCCTGATAAGTAACAGCTGTGTTAATTACCCAATACAGCCTCCCCCTGATGAGTCACAGCTATATCCAATAAGGATGAGTGAGATAAAAGAGGAGTGAGCTGGTGAGGGGAGGATCATCATGGAGGAGGAAGCTTGAAGAGTATGAAGGAGAATTATGAAGCAGGATCCTGGGGAGAGAATCACAGCTGTGAGGTCAGCCTGGGTCTGCAGTCAGAGCCTGTTGTTGGAGCCTGCAGCCACAGTCTAGCTGGGTAAAAGCTGCAGTCACAGTCTGCAAACTCATACCTGCAGTCACAGTTCAGCAGGAAATAACCAGCAGTCAGAGGCTGCAAGAGAAACCCACAGCAGGAGCTGCTGCAGCCAGAGTCAGTGAATGGTTGGAGTTAAGATGACTAAGCCATGAAGAAGAATAAACCAGGCCCCTTTTTATGCTGTATTTAACAAGAATTTTGTGCCTCAGGTCATTTTTATCCTCTAATAAGAGGGCTGCTGCAACACCCACCTAGGAAAGCCCCTTCCTTGAAGGGGTCCAACCCACCCATGCAATGGGTGAGAAGAAAGAATAGGCACAAAGTAACTTGCATCAGAGAAAAGAGCCAGCAGCAAACACAAACATCACCAACCCCATGCCACTGCCAGACCTTGGTGTCTCCCGAAGGCCTTTGGCCTCCACTCATGAAAAAAATAATTATTGTGTGCCAAAAAAGCTGGGATCTAAGCACAAAAGGGCTTATTGATACTCACAAATCCACACAAAGTGTGGATGGAAAGTGCAGCCCAGGGCAGGTGGGCACGGGTGCCTGGATGAGGGAGAAGAGCAGATTGGCAGAAGAAGAATTATTAAATTGTACATGGTGGAGTAGGGGATTATCTGCAGAACATGATATAAGAACAGACAGATTAAAGGAACACAAAATATTTATTACAAAGTCCTTCATATCATGAGCAGTAATACATGCCATAGTTGCTGCTGAATAATACAGGCAACAGGCAGTCACTGAGATTGCTCTCTGAGTTGGATAAAATAGAATTAGAGGCTTTTATCCACTGGAGACTCTGTGCTGTTATACATAATAATCAAAATCACTCAGAAAAGAGAGAGAAATAGCTCAGTGATCACTGTAACTACAACAGACAAAACATGTTATGTCCAGGTTACCACAGGCCAGGGCTGTTCACGTGGGGTGGGGAGGCACCAGACAATCACAGTTCTTTTCCTCCCTGACTTTTGGAGTGGATGAGCCAAAAGGGATACAAGGACTTCAGGCCATAAAGGATTAAAACTGGGGGATCCTGATGAGTCCAGGGGTCCTGCCCTGGGCCAGGAGCCAGTTTGCTGTACACTGGCCTTAGAGGGAGGTTCAATGTGCTTTGGGCACAGCCAAAATGATTCTGCTTCTGTGGCCATGACACAAACACACTATTCAGGCAGCCTGATTCTAGAGCTGCAAGGAAGAAGATGATATTACAAGGTACCAGTTCATCTCACGAGCTCATTCCTTCTGCTCACAAACTCGAGTGGATGGAGGGGATGCACTCCTGGGTTCCCTGAGTAGGCTAAAAATGAATTTACTTAAACAGAAATTCTCCTTGCTGTGGCAAATTAGTCCTTAGTATCAACTCATGTCTAACACTTTGTACACAGGCAGGAAAAGAGAGGGTTACCAGCTGTTATCATGCAGCTGCTCTGTACCTCCTTTCCAGAGCCAAGTCCCTTTCACAGCCTGGCCAGGAGCTCCCAGCAAAATGAGATTTCCTTTTGGCTGTGTAACGGTCACCAAAACCAGAGAGATCCTTTCCTGTTGTGGGGAATGGGGGAAAAGGGACCAGAAAAAAAAAATGGTTCAGGACTGGGACTTTCTAACCTGACACAGTGATTTTTTCAGGACCACTGCTCAGTAGTGGGTACTGCCAAGGAATTGCCTGGGATGGCAGTAAGATGGAAATACCATAACCTGTGTGTAGCAGCACCACAACCACAGAAATCATGGAAATCATAAAAATCACAGAATGCCCTGGGTTGGAAAGGACCTGAAAGATCATTCCCACCCTCCTGCCATGGGCAGGGACACCTCCCACTGTCCCAGGCTGCTCCAAGCCCCAGTGTCCAACCTGGCCTTGGACACTGCCAGGGATCCAGGGGCAGCCACAGCTGCTCTGGGCACCCTGTGCCAGGGCCTGCCCTCCCTCATAGGGAAGATTTTCTTCCTAATACATCATCTAAACCTACTCTCTGTCAGTTTGAGGCCACTCCCCCTTATCCTGTCACTCCTTGCCACATAAACAGTTCCTCTGGAGATTTCTTGTAGCATTCAGCAGATTTAACAGAGTAAACTCTCCCCCTGCAGAATGCTATTCCCATATTTACTTCTGGGGGTTTTGCACAGGCAGTTCCCACTTGCAGCAGCAGGAATTACCTCGAGCAATCCACCACAAGCCAGGAGAACAGGGATCCCAAGGAGTGCTGTAGTTCTCCATTTCTCATCCGTACTGAGGAGAGGAGAGCTGACTCACTGCAGGAAACCCAGGTGCTGAATTCATCTAACAAGCTGCTTTAAAACTCCAAACAGATGTTCCTGTGTCTTTCCTGCTCCTTATGCAGGCTGTGTGGAAGCACCAGCAGATTTACAAAAGAGCAGATGCATGAGCCATACGTGCTTTACTATCCAGGCCCAAGTCATTGGAAGATGGTTTATAACTACTCTGTGTCCGTGTATTTTGAGCAGTGTGCCACAGGAATATAAGATCAGCCTTGTCCATAATGGAAATGTAGATTGGCCAGGCTGGAATCAGAGTGGAGGCAGCAAAACTCCCACTGAAACTGGCAGTTGTGCCTGTCCTAGTGTGTTCCCTGCTCCTGCAATGACTCATGAAAATGTAGATTGGGTATTTAGGCTGGATCTCATCCAGTGCCTGGGGAGGTGTACAAAACAACTCTGACTTTAATGGATATTTTATCAGGGTCCTTAACTTTCCAAAGATGATGGAAGGATCATAGATCGACCAGTAAACACCGTGGCAGCTATTAGAGTCTGGAAAAGCTAATTCTCACACTACATCATTTTTTATACTCACAGAGCAGTGAAAATTTGGCTCGGTATCCAAAATTTCTCACTACACCCTCACCAAACACAGTCCCCAAAAACCATGATACTGGTTTGAATAGCAGACACAATTTAAAATCTCATTCCCAGAATTACAGAATGTTCCCAGTGTTTCCTAACATTTAGGATTTACTGCTTGCATTTTTTTTAATGCAAACTACTACTTTCACAGGAAAAAGTGAAATCTGATATTCTGATGTGCTCAGATAACTGCAGGAACTGAGCTTTAATGAGAAATCAGAGGATCAGACTTGTAGATTAGAGGAGGTGAATCCCACCTGAGATGACAACAGTCTCCACAGCTGCAGCAAAGCACAGGGATAGAATCCACACATGGGGTCCCAGGTGGTCCAGTGCCTTTTTTGGCTTCCTTGTGCATAAAATTGGAGCTCCTGGGCTGTTGTGATTATTCAAATGCTTTAACAGTCGTTCTTAAGGCAACTGGAACACAATCACATGAAGGTAAATCAGCCAGCCACAGACCACAGCTCTAAGGTGGATCAGGGAAAGCATGCATTTAAAAATTGAATTTCTCCCAATCTGTCCATGGATCAAGGCATAGGATTAACCTTCACAGTATCACCCTGATATTGTAAAAAACCCTGGTTTTAAGGAAATTGGGGGTGGAGGTTGAAGTCCCAAAGACTCAAAGTTTCTGAAGGTGTGGAACACCTGAACATGTAACCTTCTAGGTGGGTATGTCCCAAATTACTGCCTCTGATGGAAAAAAAACAACATACTGACTACAGGCACCAGAGAATCCTCAGGGAGAATTTTGCAAGCACCAAACACACTGATGCCAGAGAACCACTTGTTTAATACACACAAGACAGACTTGTTTTCTGAGGTAATGCCTGATAATAGCCAGTTATTAATCCCTTCAGCTGTAAATTGGATTTTCCAGGTACCATAGACATCATTGACAGGGGAGTCAGTGAAGCCTGACAGTGGAGACTGCAGGAGAAATCCTGCTCTCACAGCAGTGCAGGGGAACTCTGCCCCTGCCTCTTACAGGGACACAAATCCACAGCTCCATGTGAGCTGCAGAGATTTCTACCAGCTGCGTGTCTCAGGGTTACCATTTCAGAGACTTTCTTCCACCAAACATCCCAGGACATTTACAAAGCCAGGAAAAGATTTACAGCAAGCACTGGATGTTGCTGCTTCACCTAGCCCCACTGCATTTCACATGTTGCATTTCCTGACAAAAATGGGTTCCCTCATTTCTGAAATACCAAACATGCAAAGGAGAGATCTACTGTGTGAATTATATAGTGCTGCAAAACCTATCATCATGTCCAGTTTTTTTGGTGTTTCAATGTATAAATATTATCCCAAGGAGCTTTTATACTAATGGATAATTGCCTGTAGTGCACACTTAACCTTTGCCCACTCGAGTTGACTTGGTGGTGCTCCCTACGTACAGAAAACATCAATTCATCCAAACTGGCACCACATGAAAGGCAGGTGGCCAAATTCCCTCTCTCCTGCTAAGGTCAGCTCTCCAGGATTTGAAGAGTGATGCAAAGGAGAGCCCATGCCACTTACACTAATTGGACCAGATCCTCCAATAGCCCATTCCACTTATGCCAGGGGAGATGTCCAGAGTTTGGGCTAGCAGGAGATCAGACACCATAAAAAGTTGGTTATTGGACCCAGACAGATTCTAATTAACTGCCAGTAAACAATCTCGCCTGGTGTGACACATTATTCCTCTATCAAACATGAAGCTTCTTGGGGAAAAAAAAAAATCCCAAATTACATTTCATAAGGGCACATAAAGGCAGTGCACATCCTCTATGTGTAAAAGAGCCATGCTGACCTCCTTGCTCCACGGAAATAAAACATCAAATTTTGAGAGAAGAGGAACTATGCAGGGATGTAGAAATGGCCATTAGCTCCACTCCAACTCCTCCACCTGTGCTCCACGAGCAGTGGGACACTGAAGGTCACTTTTGGCTTGCCAGGATGCATGAACAAGACACAGCCAGGCAGCAGCAAAGTGCTGTGGAGGAAACAGGAGCAGGGAGAAAACAAACACAACTGGTATGTGT
Source organism: Sinosuthora webbiana (assembly GCA_013397395.1). NCBI lineage: Eukaryota > Metazoa > Chordata > Aves > Passeriformes > Sylviidae > Sinosuthora > Sinosuthora webbiana. The sequence goes on along the minus strand of VXBN01010196.1, from coordinate 317,937 downwards.
GACAGTTCTGGCTTCTTTTTCTCTGCCAAGGTCGGGATTAAAACACAGGAGTCACAGTTTGTGTTTGGACCTGGATGTTTATTATTTCTTATCTATTTACAGACTCACGAGCTGTGAGCTCTAACTGGCAAGTCAGAGAAATGAGGTAAAATGGAGCACCTCTAACTCTTTCCAAGGTTATTTAAGCACTAATCACCCAATAATGAGGTGAAACCTTATTATTTATATTTCTGACCCAATAATGACCACCCAAGGCCCACAGTGTGGAACCTTTTTCACCCAATTACAGAAAACCACCCAAACCCATGAAGAAGAAGGAAGAAGGTGAAGAAGAAGGTGAAGAAGAAGGACTCAGGCAACACCCAAAGTCCTCCATCTTGACTCACATGTATTACTATATCCTAAAATCTCAAATCTAAGTTTTTCACCCTGTGAGATCACACAATACTATTCAAACCACACACCCACAACCCCAGTGCCATCACTCAATTTTGGAAGCCTGTTCCAAGACCTCAGGTCAAGTGTGGTGCTTGCTTGGGGGTCAGCACCTTTTAGCACAGAAAGCCTGAAATTTTCAGCCTCCAGGGTTCCAACAGGTGTGGGCACAGCAGCCCTCGTGAGCCTTTCTGCAGACAGAGGCCTTCAGGAATGAGCAGTAACCACAGATGGACCAGAGCCAGCAGAGCTCTCCCACTGCCTGAGGGCTGGCTCAGGATGAAGCTGGCATCTGCAAGAGGGCAAAGTGCTCATATTTGGCTTTTTCTCCTCAAAGACCTCAAGGCTTCCTAATGCCCCCAGGTTATCTCAGGCTGACTCACCCGCAGCAGACATGGAGAGGCTGATGAAGGTGCAGCCCCAGGGATGATGAGGGTACAGCCCCAGGGATGATGAAGGTGCAGCCCCATGGATGATGAAGGTGCAGCCCCAGGGCTGGCCCCATGTGAGGTGCAGGGGACACACCAGGCACCACACTTGCCATTATGTTTGGAGATGCTCTGCCTGCCCAGACCTTCCATGGAGACTCACTCATGGGTATTCCTTGTGTTTGCATTCAGCAGGGAGCTGGTTTCTGCATTCCAAAGGCTGCTGCTAAAGTGCATTAAGGATGCAGCAGAGCTCAGCTTTGCTCTGTGCCATCTCCTGCAAGAGGGACGGTGTGTTTGCCTCAGTGAGTCCAGCAGGGCTGTGCCCACCAGGCTCCTCCAGGCTCACCACAGGTGCTCCCCAGAGAGCTCTTGCAGACCAGGGACACACCACGGGCACTCCCAGCTCCACACAACCCTGGTCAGGGTCTACATTTCCCTGCGTTATCTTTGCACTCAGATGAAGTGCAATTACCTCCTCATTTTGCAGCTCTTTGTGGCCATTTAATCTCTCCCATTTTGTTTCTGACATCTCCAATAATCCAGCCCTGGCATTCCTTACAGAAACTGCAATTACAACACAGAGCAGCCCTTGACAGGATGAGTTGTATTTTGCTTCCTCTCTATAGCACTCAGGCCACCAGTGGCCTGGCTACATGTAATGGCAGCAGAAACCATCCCTGATGATTTATGTGGGTCCCTAGCAGATAGTGATACTGCTGTATTTCTGTCTTAACCAATTACATGGCTGGAAGGTCCCCAGAATAGACCAGCAGAGCTGCAATTTACATGTGACTCTGTTTTCTGTAATAACTCCGATGTGATTTTCCCTTCCTTTCCCTCTGTTTGGGTTGGAGGCTTTGCTGTAGCCTCTCCTGCCTTGCTGCCCCATGTCACACACTCTGCAGCTGGGGGAAATAGTCCTCAGGTTTTGACATGCCCATGACAACGGGGATCGTGGTGCAAGACATGGGAAAGAAAACAGTTCCTAAAGTACCCTTGATAAATGGGGTTTTTGCTTCAGCCAGCACAGAAATGGGCCAAGCATCACCTTCTGTCTGATCACAGAATGACAGAATGGTTTGGGCTGGAAGGGACCTCAATACCCCTCTAGTTCCACCCCTGCCATGGCAGGGACCCCTTCCACTGTCCCAGGGTGCTCCCAGCCCCAGTGTCCAACCTGGCCTTGGGCACTGCCAGGGATCCAGGATCCAGAAGCCACAGCTTCTATGCCAGTGCCTCTCCATCCTTACAGGAAAGAATTTCTTCCCAAAATCCCATCTAATCCTGTTCTCTGGCAGTGGGAAGCCATCCCCCCTTGTCCTCTCACTCCAAGATCTTGTCAAAATCCCTCTCCAGCTCTCTGGTAGAGAAAGGTCCTGAGGATGACTAAGCAGCTTGCAGGAAACCTCTCTACACAGTGCAAGGCATCATCAGATATTTTTCACTACTTTCCCAACTCCCAATATATGCCAGGATGTGTCATATTCCCTCTTTTTCGTGGCCAAGAAAATATTGCCTCCAGCTGCTCCATCAAAATCCAAAGGGACCATTGGCTGGCTATAAAAACTGGATGGGTCTTGTGGTAAACCCTGCAGCTCATGCCCCTTCCTTATGCCATTTACAGCAAAAGCCAAGCCCAGGAAGCCTGTGCAGAGGTCCCAGTATAATGGGTTTCCTGATCTCTGGTGTCAGTTAATCCCTGGCTAAGGTGGGATCTCAGAAATAATTGAATCCTTCAAGAGCAGGTTTGATTTGCAAGAGGGCCAAAGGATTTGGGCATTCTCCTGCCACTGAATTTGTTCACACCTTATTTATATACATTAATCCCCCGCTTTGGGACTTTTGCAGGTAGCGTTTGGCTACCTGCAGGAATCAGGAGGGATTATTTTCCCCTGCTGATTCCCAATTTGCCTTTTCAGCTTCCTCTTTATTTTCTGGCTCCTCTCCAAAGTGGTCAGTTTTAAATTCACCTTCAAGCCTGGGGTTAAGGAAAGACTCATTCCTTCCTGATGTGTAGGATTTGTAGCAAGACAAATCTCAGCCTTGAGCACTATCGTTCCCTGCAGAGTGTCATGCTGGAGTCGATCCTGGCCTGGGTGCTTGCTGAGAAACCAGAGTGACCCTCCAAGAGAAGCCATCACACCCTGCCAGGGAGTCACAGTCCCCTCTGCACCAGGGAGCTGCACACAGGCATTGAAGACACCCTTGGGAGGGGCCCAAGGAGGGATTTTCTGCAGCTCACAAGTGTGGGGATGAGGGGCTGGGAGAAGAGGCAGAGCCCAACATCTGTTTCCCAGCCCAGCAGTCCCACTCTCTCCTGTGACCTTGAACATGTGCCATGAGCAGCACTCCTGGAAAATCCACTCTGCACTGAGGATAATTAAACCAAGCCACCTGGCAGGTGTTGGGGAGGCTTCTCCTCCACAGTGATTTGTGGCTGTCAGAGCACGGCGTACGTGCCACGAGGGAGTTGGGTTTGTGTAAGAGGAGCTCAGCTGAGATTAGCACTGCTGGGGCCCCATCCAAGCAATGGATAAGGGACTGTGCCTGCCTTTGGGAATATCTAATTCAAGACCACATCACGGCTCCTAATGAACAGGAGAAAAAAAGAAACTGGTTATGCTGCCTGTACCTTGGCAGAAAGTATCTTAACACATGCAGTGACATTGGGGTGATGCCTTTTTCATTTGTAATGGTAAATGTAGCAGTGTGCTTGTATGTATTCCTCAAAATCAGGTTAAATATTATTTTTAAGAAATTAATGAGTACTTATGGTGTATACTGAAGATGCAAAGAACATACAGAGCCAGTGGGTGTTAAGGAAAGCTCACACACTCAGTCTCCAGAAGGATGTGTGCATACCAGATGTATTTGTTGCCAATATTATGACTGGACTAGTTACACCAGTATGAAGTTTGCTTTCTTCCTACCCTCATTATAGTTCAACAAACTAATCCCTTTATTGATGACATAATGTGCATCCCTGCGCTAACAAATTATTTGCTGTGTGCAATTGATTTCTGCTGCTGTAATCACTACACACAAATATCTTCTGTATCGTTGCTCTGTAGAAAAATGTGCCTTCCAGCAAGATTATACAGAGTAATAGTGCGATTACTCAGCTTCCATGAAGTTATCTATCTGTTTAACCTCTGTGCAGCCTTTACAGCGGGTTTATACAGATATGCTCCAGGAATTTATCCACCTACACTTTGTAAAACACCTTGTTAAAGCACCTTCCATCTCAGCCTGAGGATGAACTTCCGAGCACTTCACAGACAGGGCTGTGTCTAAGAGTAATTGCTTAATTTAGGAGAGCCAGCCAGCTTTTCTTTTTGGTGATATTACTCTTCCAAAGTGAATTTCACACACATGAAAAGTCTCAAATCAGCAGCACTGTGGACTGGACTCTTCTCCAGAGTACAAGCATGGTTTCCTCTGGGATCAAAACCTGGTCTCAACCCAGTCAAAGGTAATCTGCCCCTTACACCAACTCAGATCTCAAGTTTTATCCTGGGAGGATGGACAAGGTGTGCAAGCTGATGAGTCCCTGCATCTGCAGTCTCCTGTCCACCAGCACCGTGTCCATGTGCACTCCACAGCCCTTCCAGATGCTTTTGTCCAAAACAGGCACTCCCAGCCTGCTGGGTCAATATTTTGTCCAAGGGGGAGAATGAAAGGAAGTGAGCAGTGCCTGGGTTTGAGATGATGGCGAACTGCCACTGCCACTTGGTCAGTGCCCGAGCCCACCTGCTCCACAAAGATTCCAGACAAAGGTTTGCTGGTAGGAAGCTGTTGGGGGTTAGATTTGTTTCTTTTTTTTTACTTACAGAATTTTTTCCCACAAGTTGCTAGGAAACTAACTACTGGGTACTTATGGGTGCTTAAGCAAAAAACCCAAAGTGGCCAGGGGAGAGGAGTGTAGCACCTGGCTACACCTTTTTTTTTTGTCTCTGGGAGTTTGAGGGGGAAGATACGGCGAGTTTTGGGGGCAAGTAAAGGACGGGGATGGGGGCAGCTGGGCGTGTTCTTGGCATCAGAAGAGGAGGGTCAGGCTGTTGCTTACTGCAGGGAGAATTCACTGTCATCACTGGAGTCCAGTCCTAGGGACCTACCACCGTCTGCTCGTGTGTCCAGGAATTCTGAGCTCGTTTTTCTTTCCTGCCCTGCTGGAGCTGGGCTGCCACTGTCCAGCCCCACCACTTCTCAGCACTGCTCTGGGTTTTTGCTACGCTGTAGCCCTGCACCTCCTGCCCTGCCGGGACATCCTGCAGTTTCAGCCACCTCTGCAGAGCTCCTGGAACATCTCATCCACCAGCCAGGCGTTCCTGCTCATCCCTGCTCTTCCATCTATCCCTGGGGTGATACATCTCATCCACCACCCCAGGATCTCTGGTCATCCCTGCCCTTCCAGTTTGGTGCTCCTCAGAGCCCCAGGGGTACACGGATCAGACTGCCCCGGGGTTTTGTGAAGCAAAGCCTCTCCTCCATCCCTTCCTGTCTCGCTCAGCAAGAAGGCTGTCACGAGGCTCCTGAGTCTGTTTTGTTGTTAATGCTGTTGTTTTGTTTGCCTTGTTACACGTACTAGTAAAGAACTGTTATTCCTATCCCCATACTTTTGCCTGAAAAACCCTTAATTTGAAAATTATAATAATTTGGAGGGAGGGGGTTCACATTCTCCATTCCAAGGGAGGCTCCAGCTTTCCCTGGCAGACACCTGTCTTTCAAACTAAGACAGAAAAGCCTTTCCAACCACACCAGCTCCGGGTCTTTTCAAACTAAGCCTCCAAGCAGAGGCAGCTGCTGCTGCCTGACATTTCCCTGGATCTCGGAGCATCAGCCCCTCCCTGGCAGCAGCAGCAGCAGCACAGACAGGGTGCTTCACTGCAGCTGAGGATCCAGCCCCTCTTGTTTATCCTGCTCCATAAAACTGTCTTGTAGAGGTCGTTACTGGCCCTGCCTGCGTTTGTCACGAGGCTGTTTTTGCTCCGGTGTTCTCAGATGTGGCTGATAAGCACTCGTGCCTGAAATGATGCAGATTCACAGCCCCTTGATATTCCCAGGTACAACAGTTGCACACCAATCAAAAGCAAATGCCTTTCAATCACAAGAAGAGGAATGTTTCTGCTGCATTATGCACAATTACGTGCTCAGCTGTTATGAATAACTCTGAAGCTGCTGCTCCAAGACTATTTCAACCATATGTGCCACTTGCTCAGCCACTTTCTGCTCTCTTCTCAGGGAGGGAAGAGCAGGAGAGACAGTTTCCCCCTGAAACAGCCATTATTTAAATCAGCTACAGCCAGGAGGATGATTTGGGCTCTGTATAAATGCAAAATACAAACCATTAAGTCAACTCTGAGGTGTCAAACTGAATCCAGACCCAGCAAGTCCCACCGGTCAAAATACACTTGGAGATCTACAGAACACAATGACATCCTCATCACAAAGTTGTCTCAGAAACATCTCCCCTTTCCCGACCCAAAACTCTCTGCCACAGGTACCTGTACAGCTAACAGTGCCTGGGATTCCCTGCTGTGACACCCACAACCAGCCCTCTCAGCAGGCATAAGAGCAAGTCAAGCAAAAAAAAAAAAATTTAAAAAAATTATATATATATATATACAGCCTATTTCCCTTTTTATATGTGTGGATGAGGAGTTGGTGCAATTAGCTCCCTAAAAATGGAGTTTTCAGTGAGGAATGTTGTTTATGCTGCTAATTTTAAGATGCTCAGATTTAGGCCAGTGGTGGGTACCTTGTGAGTGGTACACACACACTCACATGCCCTGCTTGTCTGACAAAGGGAGCCATCAATAATTGCTGAGCCTGCAAGGAGGAATTGTCTCTTGAAAGGAACTGAGAGTCCTCAAGAGCACTAAGGAAAATAAAAGTCAACTGGGAAAGACAGGAACCTGACAGCTTTGCCATCTAAAGATGTCTCTCAGTTTCTTAATTGCACAGGTTGCTTCTGATTACATGAGGTAGCACCAGAAGTAGGTTACTCTGCAGAAAGAGGTGACAAAATGAGCAGAATTCCAACTGTGGTACCTTTGATCTAGACTCTGGTTCACCAAGGCTCTCATTCCTGACAAAAATAGAAAAATTTGCATCATCACATGGCAACACCACCATCAACGTGACATCTTCATCCACTGATCCCTGCCTCAGGCTCTGGCTGCTCCCCAGCACTGCAATGATGACCAAACTGGAAAGAGATTTTAAAGACTGGTAGCTAGAGCACAGAAATAGACTGGTCAGAAATGTACTGGTTAAAATAGACTGGTTAAAACCTGGTTAAAATATACTGGTCAATCCTCAGAGGGGTGGGTGGAGAGCACAAGAATTGAGATTAAAAACTCCTATATATATATATACACACACACAAATAAAAAATAAAAATAAAAATAAAAATAAAAATAAAAAATATAAATATAACTCCCCATATGCTAAGTGCTGAGGAAGAACCTGGCCTTCATACAACTTCACATTCAAAAATGAGTCAGCCAGACTGGTTTCTATTTATACAACTGGTAGGTGCTTACCTGGGGCAAGCACAGCCAGCTTCCCCCCTCCCTGCCAGCAGGACACTCAAGGGTGTGGTGGGTGCAGGCCAGCTTTGGGATTTGGGCACACCTCTTCTTGCTGTTTGCTCTAGAAAAGATGATTATTCACCGTGGGATTACTCTTCTCAGTAAATATTCTTGGAAAGAAATCACAAAGAAATAAAGAGAAGGGCATCTGGCTTTCCTTCTGCAGCCAGGGAAATTCATCCAGGATGGAAAGCAGTGCCATGAACTCCCAGCAGACGAGCACCAGCAGAGGGGTGCCGGGGCCAGGAGCTGCACCTTCAGGACATGAATGTCACGAGAGACAGCTGAGAGGTGGAAAAAGGCCCAAAAGGGCCTGAGGAGGCAGAGGCAGCAGCAGTGGGCACAGCCTGGCTGCCACTTCCACAGGAACAGTCCAGTTGTCTGTTTTTTGAACACGAACCATAAGCTCAAGGGTTTGAGGCAGTGGGTGCGCTCCTTAGGGCACATTTCAGAAAGCTGATTTTCACACAGACCCTTGGGAAATGGAGACAATTCCGTTAATTTTGTTTCTTTTTTCCCCCTTCTTTTGTCGCTTTCTTTTCCTTTTCCCTCCTAAGGTGCTTAACTTCTCAGAACAGTGACAGTCAAAGGCATCAAACACTCTCCCTCCCAGGGCCAAGCATTTCTCCCCAGCACTCCAGTGCAGCAACCTGGGGTTGGCTTTTATAGACAACCAGCAGACATATCTTGCACAATTAACACTTTTTTCTAGTCCAAATAAAAGCACAAATAAGGTTTCAGCTTCTTTTTTGGTTTAATTCCACCCAAATCCTACAAAAGCAGCCCCACATGCTGCCCCAAGTACATTGTCCTCATCCCACACCCCTTCCAATGCCCAAATCACATCCAAAAAAGGGGTTTATTCACCTCCAAAGGCAAGGTAGGGCACAGCCTCAGGAGCACCTCAAAGACAGAGAGAAAAAGCTGGACGAACTCCAAATGCACCAAGAGGCCAAGAAAACTGAGTAAACATCAGCATTATTTTTGATGCTGCCAAATCTAAATCCATTTCAGTGTTCAGAACTGGATAAGAGTTTCTGAGGAAGCAGCAATGGAAAGTGGCTTATGAACAGCAGAAAGTCACAGCATCAGATAAAAACCATCCACATGCACACGTGGAGGGGGGGAAGAGGGAATGCCTGGGATAAAGGGGGAAATTAAAACTGTGGAATATGGAATTTTATCCAGAGTCCTGTGTGGTTCCAGGGCCGCCGAGTTCAAGACAATGAATAAATAAGAGGAATTGAAACCCAAGCAAATCTCTAGGATGAGGCAAAATTCGTTGCAGTGTGTTAGAGCAGATTTGAGGAAGGAAATGTGTGTGCCAACAGCAATTACTATGGAGAACTCGCTGAGCACAAGTCTAGAAGACTGGAAAATTGGAAAATAACAAACCAAATGTGGTATCAATATGCAAAAAATGAGAGCAAGCCTGGCACAGGAAATTACAGGGCTATCAGCTTAATATTCATTACATATAGGAAAACACAAGGTCCCCATTGTATACAAGAGTGTAATTAAATCAAGGGGTTCAGCTGAAATCAACTGCTTGTGATGTTTATGAATTAGCAGCAGATTCAAAATGCAGCCACAGCCTCAGCATCCAGCCCAGGGCCTGGGGTTGTTTGGTACAAGCTACAAACCAGCCTTGGGGGGGAGTTTTCTCCCAGACAGTGAGTTTAAAACCTCTCACTCAGAGGTTTGGGGGGTTTTTCTGCCTTGCATGTGATTCAGTGCTGAGGAGGATTAGCACACACAGGCCATCTGAGGACAGTGTCTGGGGGAAATGTTGTGGGCTTATTTACTGATTAGTGCTTATTTGCTTGCTGTTTAGAGCAATGGCAGTGAAGCAGATCTGTAATTCCTCCTGCTTCTGCCCTGCTTCCTCCACAACAGTAACATCTGCAGTTACTCTTGTATTTCCTGGGAAACAGGGGAAGAAGTGCCAGACATTCACAGCATCACACAGTGGGCCAGATCTGAAGGGACCACGGGGATCATCTGGTGCCATCTCCCTGCTCCAGGAAGGTCATCCCAGAGCACAGGGCACAGGATTCCCCAGAGGGGTCTGGAATATCTCCAGTGAGGAAGACTCCCCAGCCTCTCCAGGCAGCCTGTTGAGGGCTCAGTCACTGCACAGAGAGTTCTTCTTCATGATCATGTGGAACTTCCTGGGCGTCAGTTCCTGCCCCTTTCCTCTTGTGCCATTGGGACCCTGGCTCCCCCCTCTTGACACCCATCACCTTTCACAGGGCCATCACTTGATGCCAGTGGAAGGCCCCTCTTGCATTTCTCCTGCTGCACTCTCACTGCCCAGTTTGTGAAGTCACTTTTATTTATGGGGCTTTTATTTCCAAGGGCTCTGCCAGGCTCTGCAGGTGGAGAAACAGCAACATTCCCCCTCCCACTGCCTGCTGAGCCAGAATGCTCTGCTGGTCCCCTTCGAGGCCAGAGCCAGGAAGATTTACACTGAGACCTCCACTGCTGCCCAAGTGGCTTCAGAAAACCCCGAACCAGCATCCCAAGCCCAAGGATGTGGCTCAGCCTTCAGATGAAGGATTTCCCTTGTTTCCCAGAGCAGCTGTGGCTGCCCCATCTCTGGCAGTGTCCAAGGCCAGGGCTTGGAGCACCCTGGGACAGTGGAAGGTGTCCCCATGGCAGGGGGTGGAACAAGATGAGCTGTAAGGTCCCTTCCAACCCAAAGCAGTGTGTGATTCTGTGAATTCAATGTGTTCAGCCAGGCAGATGCCCCAAATAATCCACATTAATCCTCACCTGCCTCTCCTCGGCAAGTAACGTGTAGGAACATCAACAAGCATTTCAAACTCTCCTACAGTGCACCCAGCTTTCAGAGGGGCATTGCTCTGGCCCTTATTGCCCTTCATAACCCCCAAGAAAAAGTGTGAATGAACAGAAGGAGCCTATTTTGAGTGTGCAAATACCGAACATGATTTTGAAACACAGCAAGCAGTGCCAGAGGAAAAAAAAAACGCAAGTCTCTTCACTTTCATCACAAGTTTCTTGTATCAAGAAAAACATATGGAGGAATGACGCAGAACCTGACTGTGTTTTTTAAGTCAAAATGAGATCTTTGAAGAAATATCCTCTGAATTTTTGTGCTTACAACATAACACTGGATAAAAAAGCTTGCCACTCTTTTTTACAAGTTCAAATGAAAATCCCACAGCAGCCCAAATCTGGAAAGGATTTACAATATAGATCCTGATTCCAAACCTCACTTTGAGCAGGGCCAGAAGCTGGGCTTTGATGATCCCTGTGGGTCCCTTCCAACCCAAGATAGCCTATGACTCTGATCAGCTGTGGAGAACCAACCAGTCCTTTGGATTATATATGGATTTTCCTGATTGCACATTGAACAGCAACTGAGGGAAAGCCACCACAGCAAGTCCTGGCCACAGAGGTCAGCACAAAGGGCTCCAAGGGCAGACAGAAGAGCCAGAAAGTGAGGAAAGGTCCCTTCCCCATGTCATTTCTATCAAGAGGTCTCAGCCCTGTTCCAGCTTCCCTCATCCCCACAAAGGCTGAGGCACCAAGAGCAGTTTTGGCAGCAGCTCGTACAGTGCTGATGGAACATGGTTTAGTTAAAATGCACCTCACAAGGAGGAAATGAAAATCCTCAAGGCCACAAATTAAAACTTGTGACTTGACAGAACAACAATTTATAAATAGAAAGACCTATTTCCTGCAAAGATCCTGTGGACTGAGTATTGGAAACTAATTAGTGGACTGAATCACCAGGAAAAAAAAAGCTGTTTTCCTGTTACTCATGAGAAGATATTACTTTTCTAGCACTTTTCTTTTGGCACTGGTGATCAGCATAACCCTGTGGGCACTCCACAGCCCCTCCTTAGTGCATTTTCTTCCCATTCCAATAAAACACCCTAAAGTAAAGGACAAAACCCATTATTAGCCATTGCTTTTATAGCACCAGCAGCTGCACACTGTCTTTTCCCTCCTGATTATATGATTGTGCAGCAGAAAGGTGTCAGTGCACCTAAAATGTTTTATTACAAATGCCAGCTCCACCCAAGAAGACATTCACAGAATGATAGAATGGTTTGGGACCTTAAAGCCCATCCAGTGCCACCCCTGCCATGGGCAGGGACACCTTCCACTATCCCAGGCTGCTCCAAGCCCCAATGTCCAACCTGGCCTTGGGCAGTGCCAGGGATCCAGGGGCAGCCACAGCTGCTCTGGGCACCCTGTGCCAGGGCCTGCCCGCCCTCCCAGGGAAGAACTTCTTCCTAACAGCCAATTTAAATCTCTCCTGTTTTGGTCTGAAACCATTTCCCCTTGTCCTATCACTATTAGCTGTGTAAAAATTCATTATCCCTCTTTTTTTGCAAGACCTCTTGGGAAGGCTGCAATGAGCTGTCCCCGGAGCCTCCTGCTTTGAAGCAGAGACTTTCCTACTAAACTCATTAAGAAGATAAGAAAACCCAAAAATCCTCAGGGCTCACTGGAGGACAAAAAGTGCAAGTGACCCCTGTGCGGGCAGCCTGGCTGTCACTCACTTGTCAGAGAACTGCTGGAGTGGGCTCAGTCTGCAGGAAGCCTTGGCTGCAGTCAGCAATCAGCTCCAACATCAGCAGTGCAGGCCCACAACGCATTAAAGTGGAAAAAAATCAGGACAAAATAGAGTCCTCGGAATGGTTAAGACCCAGATTTGCAGAGTGCAGAGCCCTTCCCCTTGTGACTACACCCACACAAGAGCACAGAAGCAAAAATTGGTGCTCACTGCTGTTTCTAAATGAAAGCCAAGCCCCCAGGGGATGCAAGGGGATGGATCTTTCTGGATCTCCTGCTGGTGGTTTCAGAGCAAGGAGTGGACCCACACTTCAGCCTTCCCAAGCACTGGTGGGAAAAGCCCTGGGACAGCTCACAGAGCAAGAGGGAAAAAGAAGAACCTTTGAGAAAGGGGAGGAAGGCTGCAAGGCTCTACTGCACATGCAGGAGAGACAGGCTGCAATGTGATTGCTCTCAATCCTGAGTCTCTTTGGGCATCCTCTTCCAGCTGGGACCATGGGCTGTCCCCAGGAGTCATCACACCACTGCCCAAGGTCACCATCTACCCCAGTGAGCCAGCAAAGGAACACAATTCTCCAAAACTCCCTGCAGAAATCAGTGTGATGAGATTCAAAACAGTCCTACACGAACCGCCCCAGCCGAGCGTGAGGTTGTTCAGAGGAGCGAGTGTTCTTTTATTACCAAATTAACTTTAAAAACCACATCCAGTTCACTTTCCACATCAAAGATCATAATCTCCATGTAAAATAGAGGGTTGATGAAAAAGGAAGTACTTAGAAAACATATTTTAAAATTTAAAACACTACTACCACTGATTCTTCTTGCTTGTAAAGAACTCTGGCTTTTTTTGTCTAATAAACTACTCCAAGATCTCATTTGCAAGCTACCACTGCTTTCTACTCTGGCTTTTGCTGGCTGCTCCCTTACTCTTTGGGGATTTCATATTCTTCTAAATTTTGCAAATGGCCACTAAACTGGACATGAACATTACAAAACACATTTCAATAACCCTCACAATTTAGACTAATTCATTGGCAACTGTACAAAATGCTATTTACAAGGTACTTCCATCAGCTGGTATCTGGCATTAAGTATTTTGAATCAATCTACCTTCATTCTCATCTCTTATTTTTCATACAAGGGAAATTATTGATCGAAGCTTTTCAGCCTCATTTAATATACTGGAATAGGCTTTAAATTTCCCCATGTAAACCTCAGTGGATATTAGCAACCCTGTCTTGCTTAATGCAACACAAATCAGTCTCCCTGATGAGACCGCAGTATTGAACATGATATCATGGCCACTTTACTCATTGATGGGCCCTGAGACAGGCACCTGCTAGAAACTCCCCAGGCACTCCCACTGGAGTGTGGTTTGAGTTACCAGGTGCCTTTAAGGGAGAAATCATGGAATTGTCAAGGTTGGAAAAGAGTCTGAAGATCGCAAAGTCCGATTGTCAACGCGGCACCACCGTCATGCTCACCACTAAACCGTGTCCCCAGGTGCCACACCTACACATATTCTGAACACTCCTAGGAATGGTGACTCCCCCATTTCCATGGGCAGCCTGTTCTAGTGCTTGACAGCCCTTTCCATGAAATCATTATTTTCCCAAATATCCAATTTGAACCTCCCCTGGTGCAGCTTGAGGCAATTTCCTCCTTTACCTCTCGAGGTCATTACAGTCTCACAGAGTAATACTCGGGATGGATCTGGGGGCAGGCAGACTTTTTTCATTGCTCCCATCAAGTTTGCATTCAGTTTCTGAATCAGATGGAATTTTGCATTCAGTTGCTATTGTGATGGGTGTGTTCAAATGCTCGATTAGATCTCTGTGTGTTGAGGACAGAAAGCCTGGCTGAATGTTGATGAACTCATTCTTGAATAAATAAGCAAAACATCACAGAATAAGATACTCAGCCAGCTTCAATAAATACATATGGTAGGAAAACAGCCAGCTAGACAAACAGAATATATCACCCTGGAACAAGCACTGATGATTTTGTAATGACTCCAGGAGCTCTCGCCATATTAGATACTGCTGCAAAAAACAATATGCAAATGTCTCAGTCCAGTTTACACTAGAAAAGAAGTTCTGCTCAAGTTACCGAAGCAGGAATGAGCAATCCAGCACGGAATGCCCTCCTCCCCTTTATCAAGAGCTGGAGCTAATTGGCAGGCATGGGCACAGGAGTGCTGCCGGGCACATGGTGACGCTTCCCCAGGCAGCAGGATTTCCAGAGGCCATGGCGATACTCTGCAGTGGAGATCCTATTAGATAAGGGCATCAGGATGGATCGAGTGGGAATACAAAAGTGTTTTTTTGTGAGGAAACACACGACTGCAAATGCTGTTACAAGCTGAGCCCAATACAAGATAAAAGTGCTTTGAGCTGCTGTGGCATCCCTGATATTGCATTTGATGCTGAAAAAGAGACAGTGAATGTGCTCCAGGGCTGAACTTCCAGCGGTCCATCCATGGGCTAATTTGTGTGCAGGCTGGGACTTTAGGATGTTTCTGTGCTAACAGAGAATAATCATAGGATAAGTAGAGCAAGGTGAGTACATATGCTGCCCTTGTTTTCTTGCAGCATAATAGCATCATCAATGAAGCCTGAATGCAGCCCAATTAGCATAGAGTAATTAGAATCATGGCTGATTTTTCATTTACTTTTGCACACAAGAAGGAGGTGGCGGCTGCAGCACACGGGGCTGCAATCCAATGGATAATGCCCATCATGCAAAGCCTGCATCCTGTTCTTTCATCAAAAGAAACAAGGAAGACACTAAACCTCCCCAAGCTGCTCAGATTTAAGCTGTGGCCTGGCTGAGTGTCCTGGTTGCAGAGGAGGATGGTGCAGCTCAGCACCAGGCCAGTGTGGCCAAGTTGTTTATTCTACACCACCCACATCATTGCAGGGGGTGGTTTGGGCAGGGAAAACGGGAAGTCACCTTGCCTGGCTCACTCCAGCAGAGGAACTGCTGCCATCAACCCCTGCAGAGCTGGTCCCTCTGCACCCACTGATTCCCCCTTGTCCTGGTTTGGGGCAAATTTGGGAGAAAACCTCCAAATGGGGCCCCTCCAGAATAGCAAATTCAAGCAGCCCATCCCCCAACTGGTTTGGGAAAAGATTTCCTCAGAGAAAAGTGGAAAAAAACTATTTCTTTAACAATCAAAGTATCCACAAGCATTAAAAAAAATGAAACATATGAAACAATAAAACCTCTCAGTGTCAGAAGAGATGGCAAATTCAGAAAGTCTGTGTCGTGGGGTGTAGCTCAGCTTGCTCAATCTCTTATCAGTTCCTCCAGTGATGGAAAATACTGAGATCCAGGCCTTGGTGGGCCACAGGTGTGAGCTCCCGGTGCTCTTCTGGGTTTTTCAGTCCAGAGCAGGTTTGAACAGTTGCAAGAAAAAGGAAAGAAAAAAAACAAACAAAAAAAAAAACAGTCCAGGGAACTTCTCTGCCTCAGCTAGGTATAAACTGACTAAAAGCAGAGGAGATCTCTGTCCCGCTGTCTGTCCGTGCTACAGATGACACAGTCCAGGAGCAGAATGTGGAGGAGTGAGTGTAGTTTCTGAAAACAAACCCCACACTTCTTCTTTCCCCACTTCACTCTCAGAACCAGTCTGAAAGGTACAGAACACAAAATCCAGCACTAACAGAACAGACAACTGGGGATACAGGCATCACAAAGTCACCCTAGGACAGCCCTGCTCCCGTTTTCTCTGGAACATGACTGCAGATGGGCCTGTGGTTCTGGAAGGGACAGCTCTGAGGCACGGCTGACCAGAGGGGCTGGGCAGTGTGTGCTGGGTGTGGCAGGAATGGCATCACCCAGAGGGGCAGAGAGTGGCCACTGAGCACGTGGAACTGTGAGGAGCTGAACCCAGAGAGGGGCTGCACAGCCCCTCCATGCATGACCCAGCCTCTAGGGTTGGTTTGTCCCTGATTACTGTTGTTTTTGGGCTTGGGGGTGTAAAATTAGCCACAGGAACTCCCCCACCCATACTCCCTTCTTCAGGAAACCCTGTGGGTGCAATCTCTGGGAAGCGTCACCAATTTGTGGATTTTTGTTCCTGGTGGTGAACACCCTTCTGTGGGTAAAACACCTTCTCTTCTTTGTATTCTTTTGCTATTAATACTGCTGTTGTCACTGTGTGTGTCTTATTCCATTGCTTTGTGCTTTAAGTAAACTGTTGTTTCAACCTATAGTCTCTGCTTTTTTGTCCCTCCCATCATGGAAGGGTTGGGGGAAAGGGGGTGGCTGATTTAGAGTTTAGTTCCCTTCTGGTGTTCAAACCAGCATCCTCTGGGAAGTCTCCAGCTTACCCAAAGAATGTCCAAGTACAGGCTGTGTTCCCAAGGGATAAGCACACCTGTAGTAACTGTTGTCTTGAAAGGCAACTTGAAGTTTTAATTTAAAAATCTGACTTTCTAAAAGACATCATCTTTTAGCCTGTAACCTTTAACAAGTTGCTGACTGCTGCTGCTCAGAGCATGGACAAGCATTAGGAGCTTGGCTGAAGAAACCCTGTGCAGTTGTCCTGATACATGGCTGCCCTAGGAAAGAGCAGCCAGCAGATATTTGGAGAAGGGGCTTTCAGAGCAGCCAGGACTCCAGCATCTGTGGAAGCTGGCTGAGCTGTGGACTATTTATAACCCATCCAACACTGAAGAGTCTCTTAATGCTTCTCCAGACTTAAATGGCTGACTTTTATGGCCCATTTATGGCCCCTATCAACAGAGCAGTTAAACAGTTCCAGGGCTGGTATCTATATGTAAATAAAGGAGATGGTGCTTGGCTGGCACCCAGGCCCCTGGCCCCCACTGGTGACCTGGCCTGCACAGCCCTGAGCCCACACACTCCTAGCAGAGGGTATGTAGGGTCCTGCCACCAGGGTTGTTGTACCTCAGCCATGGAAGGGCTGAGGCAGACGAGGAGAAAATCCCTTTTAGACGACGGTGAGAAGAGCCTCTCTCCCATGGGCCTTTGCAGCCACATGTTAATGTCCTGTAAGTTCTGTTATTCCTTTGGTTTATTAAGTTCATGTCACCCAGTTGAGCCCCTGTTCACCTTATATGTAAAATCCCAAGAATGTTCTTCCCTTCCTTGATCCCCATTGGTTGTATTTTACCCCAGGGCTCCACCCCTGTTCTCCCATTGGTTCCCCTCGTCCCTGGCCCCTCCTATGCACCACTACCTTTGGAGACGCTCTTCAAACACCTTCTCTATTGCATCAGCCTGTTGCATGTTCATAAACAATTATGCATATTTAAACTTTTCCCCAAACTAATTTCCATGTTCCAAGAACTGTTTAGCCTGGCTCCTCCTCGGGTCGGCCTTTTTAGAGCATGTGCATTTCTTGGGTGTGGTTTTAGTCCGTTCTTATTATCACCTCCAGTCGGGTTTTGGTCCATGCCTTCTTCAGATGGCAGGTGCTGATAGTTGGCATGTCAGTAGCACGGTCCTTATCATATGTTTACTGGATGTTATCCCAACCAAGCAGACAGTGCAAACATAACTATATCAGCTATCTCGTTACTAGGTCTAAGTTTTGTTAATAGCAGAAATAAAAACTACATCCTTACAGCGATGTTATTTTAATATTATATATATAGCATTCATCTTAATATTTGGAAAAAGACAATACTATAATATGTATTTGTAACAGAAATACACCTTAATTAGGATTTATACCAACCCTAGTATCAGACTTAAGGAGAGAGATGGGACCACTGAGATTCGTGTTAAAGCATGATTTATTGCTCTTGTCGTCATCAGTCTCACAGAGGGTGAGAATGTCTTCACATAAGCGTAAGTCAGAGGTCAGTAGTCGTCCATGGTCAGTGGTCAGTGATCCCAAGATCTCTAGTTACAAGCCTTTTAAAGATTTATTAGCCAGTTACCTGCTGCCACAAGGATTGTTTTGGTCTTTAAACCAATTACTAATTATTTTGTGTTATAAGTTTTTGCCACAGTGCAGACCATCTTAACCAATCATATAATAACACCCAAACTTAGAGGACTACACCTTAAAACTTTTTTCTACCTTTGTAGCTACTTCTATATCTAAACTTTGAACTCTAAAACTTTCCACTACCTGGCCTGGCATGTTTCTGCTTAATCCACATTCTGGCTTCTGGTCTGTAAACCTTGAAGCCCTTTCCAAGGTCTCAGATCAAACCCTGTATTCATTATGATGCCTGGGCCTGCATGCTCAAGGTTTTGAGAATTTTCTGTGCCCTGGTTTCCCACACCCTGGGAAGGCAGAGGGACTGGTCTGGAGTGGCTTAAAACCCAGGAGACCTCTCATGTGTTTTGTTCATACACTGTCCAGGAGAAGGAAATCACATAAGCCACCGTGCAGGACATGGTACTTTCTTTGACTGGAAATGATGATATAGCAAGAAAGGGCATATAAGGAAAATTATTATATAAGATGTAGGTTTTACAAGCTTTATAAAGACTCTCTTAGCACTTGTTAGTGGCAGGAACCTCCCTGTGGACCAACCAGTCTGAAATGGGAAGGATAGAAAAGTACCTTCCACTTAAAGAAATGGCCTGTGAACGTGCTGTCAATGTCTGTGATTCTTTTTATTGATTTACAGTGTGTAAGCCATAAATCACTCTCCCATTTACTGAGCCCATAACTATGCATCACTTTGTCAGGGAAACTCCTCAAATTTTAAGGGGGACATGAAAGAAAACAGACTTTTCTTTCATTGACTGGGCTCAGCCAGGGCTAGATTTAACACACAGGGTGGGGTGATACATAGAGCTAAAACACTTAATTTGAACATCTGCCCATATCTGCTGCTCTTTAGCTCTCATGGGATTTAATCTTTGGCCACAAAGGGACAGATGGAAGCAATGCTTCCATCAGCAGCCACTGCACAGGGGTTTGCCTCTCTTGCCAAACAGATCTTACACCCTCAACCCCTGCTCCAGCTGCAGAGGAGCCTCTGATGGCACCAAATTGTGTGGGAGCATCTTGGCTGGGGAGCAGGGCTGTTAGCTGGGGCAGTGTTTGTCCTGAAGCTGGTTTTGCCCAGGGCAGCAACACCACCATCCTCTCTACCAGAATCTTAAAAATACAGCAAAAAGTGTGACAATCTTACCTTACAGCAAATTTCAGGACAAAACCTATGATTAATGAATTATAGATAAATGAATAGCTGGCTTGGGTTTGCACACGATTTCCACCTACTCTTTCTTAATTCTCAAGAAGTCCTGCAGAGTTAAATAGTTCAGGTTTGGTTCACCCACAGCATTGAGCAGTTACATTCTTGGTACAGAAATCTTACCTGAAGGGCAAGATTTACCTAAAGACTCTTACAAAAACCAACTGCTCTCTGCAGAACATCTACACATGGATAGGTGCTCAAGGTTCACCCCCAGCAAAGTCACGGCCTCCTCTGCCACGGGAGCAGCACTAAGCCGTGAGAATTTTGGGGTGCTGCACAAACCTGGGGTGAGCGTGGATTCACCCACACAGGGAGCTGGCAGAGCACCAGCTACCAGCACTAGGAACTGTTCCTCCCTTGGTGGGACCTGCCAGGCTTGGCTTGTTTTACGTTTTAAATAACCTCGCTGATCTGCCTCGGAAGGCGTTTCATTCTTTGTATGCTAATTCAAGCCCGAGGCAAAAATCCATTCGTCTCCAGCCAAAGCCCTACACACCTTCCTCAACCTGGCCTGGTACCTGGGGCTTGCACAGGTGTAAAATTAAGGTGTGATTTAGTGCTTTGCTGAAGAAGGACTGCTTGCTGCAGGAGCACTGAGTTGGCTGGATTGGGACCTTGCTGCTTTAAGGTTTTCTGATTAAACATCCCCACCAGGTTACACTGCAGGAGGCTCTGAAGAGCAGTTCTCTGCCAGAGTGAAGCAACTGGGATAATTCAGGTCTTTTGCTTGCTCAGGGCTGATCACTGAAGGGGCAGAAATTAATTTCCTATAAACACAGGCATATTTTTTTTCACTACCTTGGCAAATGCAGTTGTAAATAAGCCATTACAGGAGCTGATCTTTATGATGCGTGACTTTGGCTTGTCCCAATGGGGGATATTTTATGAAGCATTTACATAAACATATACAAATCAAAACAGCCAGCTGTGCTTCTCCTGTACCTGCAACCTACAGATACTTCAGCTAATTCCAGGTTCACAGAACCAGCACCCTGACCTGGAGCCAGCTCGGTGTCTGGGCTGGACAAACTGAAGGGAGATCCCACAGGCATCCCCAGTCCCCAGGCTGTGAAGCTTTGAGGAGCTGCTCAGCACACAGCAAGGCACCCAGAGTCCCACAGAAATAAATAAACCATCAGATTCCCCACAGTGCCTGTCTGTTCATGGAGACTCCACTACGATCCCTCTAAAATCNAGATTCCCCACAGTGCCTGTCTGTGGGGATGGTGCAGTTCATGGAGACTCCACTACAATCCCTCTAAAATACATCAGTTAAAACAGTTGATCTGGACTTACTGGAGAGGTTTTAGAGTCTTTGTTTTAAATATATTTTGGGCATTGTTTGATGGAAACTTGTAGTGGGTTGATGCTGGCTGGATGCCAGGCACCCACCAAAGCTACTCTGTCACTCCCCTCCACAGCTGGACAGGGAAGAGAAAATATAACAAAGGGTTCATGGGTTTAGGTAAGGACCAGGAGAGATCACTCATCAAACACCATCATGGGCCAAACAACCTTGGAGTTATTCATTGAATTTGTTACTGAAAAAATCAGAGCAGGATGGTAAGAAGTAAAATAAGATGTAAAAAAAAAATCACCTTCCCCCACCCCTTCCTCCTTCCCAGCTCTGCCTCCTCCCCCAGCAGCTCATGGAATGAGAGTTATGGTCAGTTCATCACAGGTTGTTTCTGCTGCCTCTCAGGGAGCAGAGTCACAGTCCTTCTGCTCCAGCATGAGGTCCATCCCATGGGTGACAGTTCTCCATGAACTTCTCCAATGTGAGTCCATCCCACAGGCAACAGTTCTTCACTAACTACTCCAACATGGGTCTGTTTCCAAGGAGTGCAGTCCTCCAGGCACAGCCTGCTCCAGTGTGGGTCCCTCACAGGGTCACAAGTCCTACCAGGAAACCCCTCTCCATGGATCCACAGGCCCTGCTCCAGCAGGGGCTCACAGGCTCCTTCAGGCATCTCCCAGCTCTGGTGTGGGCTCCTGCAGGGGCTGCAGGGGGATCTCTGCCCTCCGTGGCTGCAGGGCCACAGCTCCTCTCCATGGGCTGCACCCCGGGCTGCAGGGGAGCCTCAGCTCTGGCACCTGGAGCAGCTCCTGTCCCTCCTCCTGCACCGCCCTGGGTGTGCTGTTCCTCCCACATATTCTCACTCCTGTCCTCTCTGGCTGCAGGTACAACTGCTCAATGAATTTCCTTTTTTTCCTTCTCAAATCTGTTATCACAGAGGCATTAGCAGCATTTCTAATTGGCCCAGCCTTGGCCAGTGGCAGGTCCCTCCTGGGGCCTCCTGGGGTTGGCTTTGCTGGACGTGGAGGAAGCTTCCAGCAGCTCCTCACAGAAGCCACCCCTGTGGCCCTTCTGCCACCAAAACCTGGCCACACAAACCAAATACAGAATTCAACAGTCATAAAACGTTACCACCATGTCAGGATGGAAACAGTGAAGGTGTGACAGTGACAACACTTTCTCTTGGAAGACCTTGAAGCCACTGGGCTTCCTTTCAGACCTCAGTATGTAGAGCTCAGTGCCTAAAGTCACTGTTTTGTTCCTTAAATTAGCAAACTTTTATTCAGCTTATTCACCTTGGCCAAGGGAAGGAGCCAGTGGCAGAAGCTGAGTCCCTGATTTCTGCCCTGCCATTTCCTTCATTCACCTTCCCAGCTTCCACCTCCCTCCAGATCTCTTCTCTTTATCCTAGTGGGCATCAGCCAGTTGCCAACTCCTTTTCACTTACTCCTGCTATTTTCTTTCATACCATCACTCTTGGGCAGCTGATGTCAGTTCAGACACACGAGTGCCTCTGCCAAGAGTCTTCAACTCAAGCAGCTGCCTCCACATCAGGCACTGCAAGGACTCAGAGAGTTTTCACACTGTGCCCTCAAGCACAGCAGCGTGTCCATCCTTCCCATCCCTCCCAGGTGGGAAGCCAGGCCTCTCTCACAGGGCAAAACCTGCTGATTCAGCCCAAGCCCAGAGCTGGGGAAGGTGTCTCTGAGGGCTGGCTGTCAGGCCAGGTTTAGCAGCTGACTGAGCTGAATTCAGGTTTTCTGCAGCCCGTTTATTTCTCTCGATGACAGAGGTGCAGTGCACGCAGCACGTGGCGTGTTCCAGCCCTTCTCCTCTCCCCAGCCACGCCACAGTTACACTCTGCCTGTCTGATCTCTGCTAATACACACAAAACCTCAGGCAGAAGTTGCCAGCTGCTCCCTGAGCATTCAGGAAATGACAGCCAAAGTCTATTCAAGAAGCTGCATTCAGTGGATGGGGAGAGAAAGAACACATTGCTGTGAAAGCATGGCCTGATTTCCTCTCCCTTCCCATCAACGAGACTTCCCCAAACTCTCCTGCTTTCGAAACAAGGTCAGTCCTTGAAGCAGCCGTGTTGGGTTTCAGTGGGCTCTGCAGCCTGATCAGTAGACTGCCCCTCCTCCCCAGCTCTCCTCATTTGCTTGAAACTGCACCTGAACAGCCCCTGTTTCCCCTCCATCCCTCTGGTGACCCTTCTGTATCCAGAGGACAACTGCTTCCCTGTGCCACTGCTCCAGAGAAAGCTCAGGCTGCCTTAGACAGGCCATGTTGTCTGTAAGATTGTTATCTGGCCTTTTAATTATAGATTAAATAATGGTGATTGGCTCCCTGGAAGGTTTTAGTATCCCAAAGCTGTAGGGAAGTGGGCTGAGGATGAAGAGAGCTTCTTGTGTCGTGGGCTGGAGCAGCTCTTGCCCTCATCCAGAGGCTCTCAGATTCCAGACCCAAAGCTCAGCAGGACCAGCTAGGTGTGCCTTGGGACTGGATCCAGCCAGCAAAGAGCACAGGGTGGGCTGAGACAGGATGAAGTACCTGGGGGGAGATTGCTGATTTGGGCAGTTGCAACCAAAAGGGAGATTCCTGACCTGCAGCCACAGCACATCTGTTCCCACAGCTGGACTCTTCCCCATGCACAAAGCACACAGAAAGCTCTTGCTTTCCACTGAGGCTGTGTTTTGGGCTGGCCGTGCTTGGTGCAAGCTCTGTGTGAGGTGCAGAGTGCATTTAGAGCAAGATAAGGGTAGCAGCTTCTCTGGATTTCTACAGGCCTGCAGCACCCCAGTGTTACCACGCTGATAAAGTCTCTCCTGCTGCCCTCCAACCTGGCTCTGAATGATCCATGCAGACAGGCTCAGGTAGATACAAATGTCAAACCACTAAGCTTGATTAGGCTTAAAAAATGCCACAGTGAGAGAAAGGGAAGCCTTTCCTTCTTCAGGAAGTTATTGTCTTTAACTGGATAAGAGTCAGCCCAGAAAGCATCACTAGTTCAAAATCACTCAGTAGCATCTAACGACTGGGTTAATTTGAAGCTGGCAAAGCTTTCACATCAGTTTGCTGCTACAAAATCCAGCCCACCCTTTCAGGAGCTGAGCAGTCAGAACAAAGCATCAGTTCAAAAAGCACTCAATGGTTTTCTCATCCATCATTTCCTGTCCCTTGGTTTATTTATTCTCCCCAAACTGGTGGATAGTGATTACTCACTCTACAGACTTGCATAGATCAATACCTGTTCTCAAAAGAATATTGTGCAAAGCTGAAGAAATTAGTTTATTTTGTAATAGGGAAGAAACAGGGTGTCGATCAGACCTCTGGACCTTTTCTGTCAAGGCACAGCAGTGCTCCATGCTAAAGTACAAAAATATGAGACAGCAGAAATAGGCCAGGCTGGTAGGGAAAAGGACCTGTGTTTCATAGGAAAGGCAGAGGCAACAGAAGAGGATCCCCTAGAGCCCTGCCACTCCCTGGTGCTTTCCCTGCCACACCTCTTCCTTTCCTGCAGCACAAACCTGGCCCTGGGCTTTGCAGTGCTGAGCAATTTGTGGTTTCACCTGGAGCAGTGAGGGGAAAGGGATGCATTTTCTCAGTTGTGTGCTCCGCAGTTAATTAGACCCCACCTAAGTACTGCTGCGGGGCAATCAAAGCCCAGCAGAACGTGAGGCTGAAATGTTCACATCTACCTAATTGCCAATGAAAATCAGCAAGAAATGGAAGATGACATCCCACAGACACCTGAAATTTCAACATTAGTACCCAAACCACAGGTTACCAGCACTCTACAGCGTTATGAGAAGATTTCAGTGACACTGCCAAGACTGGGCCCCACTTGTGTGAGGTTGAGTTTGACCATCTACCCTGAGAAAGGTGGTGGCGTCCTGATCATCTCCATAGGAACCCAGCAGAGCTCATACAGAGAGTGTAATACTTTATAACTGACTACACAGATCTTGTAAGAAAAGTAAGAAAAACAAATCTTCCCCCAAACTTTAGCACACAATCAGGATATTTTCCTGAAGGATTTACTTGCTCCTACGAGACTCCTCCACATGCAAGTTGTTTGTTGAATTTCTGTCACATAGCCTGGGAGCAACTAGCCTCAGGAGACATGAGCTTTGCTGCTTTAACAAGCACTTTCAGAGGAAAGCTTTGCCAAGATCAGAGTTTGCAGTTAGTGGAGCAAAAGTCACTGGGCTGCCCATCTCTTTTCCTTGAAACTGGCAAAGGCACCACAGGAAAAAAAAAAAAACAAAACAAACCTCCAAAAACAGTTCCTGGAACTGGATACTGTAAAATGAAAACCTTCACCTGGCACAGGTGCTCACAGGAAATGATGGTTCTGCTCGGAGATCCTTTGAGTCCCCCAAGGTGCAGCTACATTATTCTTTCACTTGCATCTTTCTGCCCAACCCTGCCGCTATTTCTCAGCAGTGCCCTGCTGCTGCAGCACTTCTGTTCCCCCTGCACCGCTCCCCGTACGTGGCACAGCCCGTGCAACGCTCTGCTCTGCTCTCCAATTAAACTGCACGCTGAGAACATGTTGACATTGTTAAGGTTAATGACCTAATGATGAGCACCAGGAAACAGGTTTGCAATAAAATGGTCTGTGCTGATTGCTTCCATGATGAATGCGAACAATATGTTGGACTGGGAACAATATGTTAAACAATATGTTGTGGTTTATCAATGTCAGGGCTGCCTGGAGATCCCAGGGAGGGTCACTTTGAAAGGAGCACGAGGGAAGATGGGCTCTCACAGGGGAGGAAGGAGTAGCCCCAGCCCCAGGAAAGGCAGGAGGAGAGCCTGATCCAGCCCAGCTCAGCATCATCAGGAAGCGTGGGCCAGAGCTGGCAGGAAACACAGACTTGTTACACCTGCCACTAGAAATGAACCACCTTCTAAAAGGCCAAGTTAAAATAATACAAGAACTAGAGTTTAATGCAAGACAGATTCAGTACCCCTGAGAAACAGGCACAGTGAAGCAGAGATTAGCACAGAAGAGCAGCTCAGCTGTTATGTGAATAGATATAAAAAATTTAGGAGCTGAAAAACAGAACTTCTAAAGAAGTATTTTCCTTATTCATGGAAAAGTTAATTTCTTGGGATGAAAAAAAAAAAAACCCAAACCCAAAACTCCTTTCATCCTAAAAAGCCTTTCTTGGCAAAGTAACCTCAGGGCTTGGTGCAGGTGATGCTGAAGCTCCAAGGGCTGCTCTGAGCCACGGCTGCCACTGCTTTGTGCAGCTGCCTCCCCAGCACCAACAAACCCCACAGGAGCAGCACCCACCACACAAACTCCCAGAGCTCAAGTTAATTAGGACTTCATTAGCATCAGGAGACACAGAAACCAGGGCAGGCAGCTGAGCAGGGGAACTCCAGCAGCTCTGCTGCTGTCTGGGTTCAGTAAAGACAGAGATTAGAGGGCAACATGTCCATGAAAGCCACGAGTCAGGCAAATAACCCAACCTTCTGCAGCTCAGACTTGCAACCTGCAGAAACACTGAACATGGGAGGAAGCAATGCTCAGCTTAGCAAAGCCAATGCCACTTCACATCAATGCATATAAACTTTTCAAATAAAGAGAAATAAACAGATAATCCTACTAGCCAAATGTTAGGCCACAATTTCAGAACCTCAAGGCACACAGCCCCGAACTAGGAAGGGCACAGACACCTTGGTGCACTCAGACCAAACCCTCTGCAGACACTCTCTCTCTCCCAGGCCCTGGGCACTGTGGCAGGGAGACTGGAGACTTCCTTGGGCTTTACCTGCCACCCCCTCCTTCCCCCACTCCATCCCCTGTGCTCCCCCAGCTGAAGCAGAATCACAATATGGGTCATTTCAGTGCATGGAAGGAAAAGCCTGGCCTAGCCAGGCTTCTGAGGGCTCCCTGTGCACTGTGAGCTTGGCCTCAGCCTCCCAGGACTGCATTTTGGCAGATGTTGGAAGTGAAAGATGTCAGCCGGGTTTCCTTGTGGCTAGGAGTAGGTGGCAATTTCTGCAGAAGGAAATACCTGCAGCTGGAAGTCATCCATGCCCCCTTGGGCAAGAGCTGTCAAGGAAATGGTTTGCTCTGGCACAGATCATCTCACCAGAGAAAGGGACTGTCCAAGCTGATTTGTGGACTCAGAAAAGATGGACAAGGTTTTAGACTCCTCAGTCCCAGGTTAGGAGAGGGAAGGGCTTCTCCAGGGGGTAATTCAGAGCACGTTTGAGGAATGTATCCTTAAATCCCCATTAACTATAAACAGACACTAACTCCTTAATTGAATTAATAGTTGCAGTATCTGGCAGTACCTCCTCCCACCACACATGCTCTTCCTGTCAAGGGCTTGTGTGAATTTATTTGCTGCTCATCTCTCTGACAAAGGAGAAATATTTAGAGCACTGGACTGGGAGCCAAGAGCCTGTGTTTCTGCCCCTAGGTCTGAGCTCAGAAAAATCATTTAGCTCAGTGATCCAGGAAAATGAATGCCCTACATTTTGGCAGTAAGGCAGGATAACCATTTCAAAGCTTGAGCTAATAGATCTTGGGCTCCTTGGTCGCTCAGGAGCTTTGAGCAGGTTATGCTGCAGCTGTCAGAGCGAGGTGGATTTGAAGGAGGCCTTCCTGTGAAGAGTTCCCCAATAAAACCTCTCTATTTAGGGTCTTCTCTGGAATTCAAGCTTTCCCTGAAGCTCTGTGTAAGGTCCAGAACATTGCACTCTTTAAAAGCTTCAAGCTCACTAACTTTAAACTTGCAGGTTTTTTCACCTCAGTACCCAAGTGGTAAATTTTTCATCTCCGATTCACAGAGTAAAGGAAAAATTGTACTCAGCGGAAAGAAGATGTACTCTTTGTCAATACCAATCAGCTTTCAGAGCAAATAATTTAATTACAAATTAAAGAAAACAACAAACCCCAAAGAAAAGCCAGTCCTTCCCCGGATGCAAGAGCACGTCAGTTTGTTTCTAACTCACTTTGACTGGTGATATATCCTCTATGATCTCCAAAAGTCATTCAAGTATTTATAATGATGTTAGCTCAAACGAAGGCTTGGAAAGACTCTGGCTTTATGGAATGAATTTCAAGACCATATGCAGGGATTTAGCTGTGTGATTCCCATTAAAAATCAGGAGGTTCCTGCAGGCTAAAATCCTTGAGAACTGACCTCTACCAACTTGAAGCTGTCTGTGTCATCACATTAAAAGTTGCATTGCTGATAGGTTAATGCTAAAACCCTCTGATGAGAACAAATAAGCTTAAAAATCACCAAGCCAGAATTCCCCTTGCTTTTAGTGCTCTGGAAATACAAAGCCAGCTAATCGAAGCTCAGATTCTGCATAATTCTTGGAAAAGAGCCTGACTGAACTCCTGTCTGTCCTGAAGTCCACAGGCTTTCATCCTTTGGAGGTGTTATTCCCAGCAATCTCAGCAATTCTGAGAGTTCAAAAAGAGCAAATGTGGGGGACACCTTGGCTTGGGAACTTGGTAGGGGAGCGCCCAGGGGCTGCTGGTACCTCTGACCTGGTGCAAACCTGTCCTCTCCCTACAGCCTTTACAGGAAAGGTGACGTGGTGGAGAACAGCTGCCAGGTCCCCTTGCCTTGCCCTGCCTCCCCTCACAAGTGAAAACTGCTGTTTTCCACCCCACATGCTGGAAAACTCATTAATGTGCTGTAGCTTCCATCACTGCAAACAGGCTGAGCCATCCTTTAAAGTCTGTGTTGGAGGATCTCAGGAAGGAAAAGAAGCAGCTGACCAGCTCTGGGTATCACAGCTGCAAATGTGAATTCCCTTGCCTGTGGCAGGAATGAAGGTTCAGACAGATGTGCTTCCAAACCCAGGAGTGTTTTAGAAACCATCACCCTGCTCTGTTCACGACTGTTCCCAGTGCAGCCCCAGCCCACAGACAGGTCCCACTGCAAGCCCTGGCTGAGCCCAGCTGGTTCTGGGGGCTTTGGGGCAGGTGAAGGGCTGTGACTGCTCAGTGGGGACAGGGCAGATGAAAATCTCCCTCCCTGACAGCAGAGTCTGCCCACAGGATTTCTGTTAGCTCAGATGTTTGCTGCTCCAAGTATCCACCTAATCTGCCACTGATTTAGGAAAGGGAACCTCAAAGATGTCCTAAAACAGGCCTGGCTCACCAAGGAGCAAGGACCAAAGAGAATTTTGAGGTCACCTACTGCTGACATCTCAGTGCCAGACATCCTGCCTGAGCTACCTGAGGAGAGACATCCTCCCCAGCCAATGGGTGATTCATCCCATCACTCTGTGTTTTGGGAGGGGGCTGAGTCACACTGCGAGCCTGCCAAGCTCTCTCAGAGGAGCCTGGAAGCATCATTTTTAGAGGGGTGGAATTATGCAGGCTGGGGCTGAGCTCTGGTTATCATAGATATTATTTCATCTACAACTCAAAACTGCAGTGGTTGGCTCTGAGCAACACGAATACAAAGCATCCCACCAACGCCAGAAAACACCAGCAAAACTCTTGATTTCCACTTGGCACGTGTGAGCTGGGATTGGGCCCTGTGCAGGAGCCTTCCAGTTCAGACTGGGATCCTTCCATGGAAATCACCAGCTCCCCCTCTGATGTGTGCTCATCTCCTGCTCTTTGCTGCACAAGGAAAGGGAATCGCCCCTGTCCACGTGTTGAGGTATTTGCCTTGCTAGTGAAGATGGTGCATGTTCACTTCTGATCTGCAGAGAAATGGAAAGTGAAAAATTAAAGGTGATTCCCACCACTGATGTTGTCACTGAACACCACCATGCTGTCTCCTGGCTGTGATCTCTGTCCCTGCTGCTGCCATGGGAGCTGGTGCCAGTCAAAACCAGCTCAGGCTGCTTGGCCCAAGGGATGCCTTGAGTTATGAACCCCCCAGTGCTGCACTGCCCTGCCTGGGCTTGGTGCAAACATTGCTGAATGCCCAGAACAGAGGAAAAAAACAAAAACCCAGCATGTTTAAATCAACAGCTTCAATGTTTGCTGTAAAACTGGATCCCAGTCAAAGGCATTTATCAGGAAAAACCTGGCACATGGAGCATCCCTTCAGTCAGGAAATCTTCCCCTGGGTGGGTTTGGGCCTGTGGGGTGGAAGCAAGGAGCACGAAGGGGGTTTCATCACGGTGTGGCTTCCCCAGATCTCAGGTGGTCTGCACCCAGCACAGGCTGGTGGAGGCTCCTGTGGCTGGCTGTGAGGGCCAGGGTCATTCACGGGATAAACAGCTGCTGAAACAGCATGGACTGGATACAGGAGAGCTCCTAAACAACCCCCATCTCCCTTTAATGCAGCATCTCCTTCTGCATCTCCTTCATCTCTCCCAAATTGCAGAATAATATCACACAGAGCAGCAGAAATTGCTGTTGTTCCCTGAAACAAAAGAGATCAAATCCTTGGCCCACTGAATTTCCTGGCTAAACTCACAAAAAGCAGGCTGTGACCCTAAAAACGTTGAGGTCTGATGTAAAACACGTTAGTAGAAAAGCTTCTGTGGCAGCATGAACAGAGTGTACACCTGGGCCCTTGATCTGGACAAACAGATGAGAAAATGTGGATGAAAGGGGTTAAAGCCACAGCAGGACCTGGTGTGTGACAGAGCTGCCTCTTCCCTGTGTCCCTGAAACGGGGCTGCAGGACACTCACAGGGCTCACAGGGTCACTGGGTGCTGTCAGTGGGTGTGCTGAGCTCTGGGGTTTTGGGTTTTGCCCCCTCTTTAGGCCAGGCTCTCCATCCCATTCCCTGGGGGACAGGAAACCATCCCGCGCCAGCCCCGCGTCCCGCTGCGCACACACATCGTCTCACTCCCCTCAAACTCCTTTTATTGACTCCATCTGCGACGTGTGAAGGTCATTTCCTCGCTTCACACGTCTCAGCAGGGCTGTATTTCCACATTTAGCCACTTCAGTTTGTCAATATTAACATCTGTTACTATTTAACACCTGCCACCGCTCGAAGGCAGGCGGGTCCGGCCCGCAGCCTGGCACGCCGCTCTGCAGGGCAGGGCAGGGCAGGTCGCCTTCCCCTGGCCCCAGGTGCCCCAACACTGCCTGGCTCACACCCCTGAGGAGAGGGGGAAGCCCAGGAACAGCTCACCTGCTGTAGGACACCCACAGGGAGTGCTGGCAGCTGCTGTTTGCTCTGACAGAGCCGTGAGCAGCAGCTCTGCCCTGCTCCTGCCATCTATCCACCACATCAATTGTTTTCACTGCAGTGGTGGGGAAATAAAACCAGCCCACAGCTCCAAGCCGTGAGCTTTCTGTCAAGACTCCCTGTAGTCGGAGTCTGGCCTCCCTGGGGTCCTTGTTATTATGAACAAATGGCAGTGTGTGGATGTTAACAGCTCCAAATGTTTGTGTGGCCCACGATCCATTCCCTGTCCGGGGATCTCTAATGAATGGCCACGGCAGCTGAGTCATGACGAGGGATGGGCTAACTGGTGAAACGTCCCAGAGCACTCCACTGTCAACTCCAAGGGTTCTACACTGACATTTTCAGTGGCTCCACTCTGCCTGGATAGAACCACAGCATCCTTTTAGTTGGAAAAGCCCTCTAAGATCATTGAGTGCAACCAGCCAAGGCCAACACTAAACCATGTCACCAGGTGCCACATGCACACACCTGAACACTTCCAGGGACAGTGACACCACCACTGGCCTGGGCAGCCTGTTCTAATGCTTTACAACTCTTCAGTGAAGAAATTTTCCCAATTTACCCTGCCCTTGTGCGACTTGAGGCTGTTCCCTCTCCTCCTGTCCCTGTTCCCTGGGAGCAGAGCCCAATCCCCCCGGCTGTCCCCTCCTGTCAGGGAGTTGTGCAGAGCCACAAGGTCCCCCCTGAGCCTCCTTTTCTCCAGGCTGAGCCCCTTTCCCAGCTGCTCCTGGGGCTCCAGCCCCTTCCCAGCTCTGTTCCCTTCCCTGGACACTCTCCAGCCCCTCAATGTCTCTGCTGTCATGAAGGGCCCAAAACTGACCCCAGGATTTGAGGTGGGACCTCACCAGTGCCCAGCACAGGGGGACAGTCACTGCTCTGGTCCTGCTGACGTCAATGTGGATCCCAATTCTGCATGAAATCCATGGGTTCCCTAGGGTTCTCTAGCATTCCCTACTGCCCCACCCCTGCTCCCCACACTCCCTGCCCCAGGAGCCAGGGCTGCAGCATCAGGCAATGAGCAGCAGTGTGCTGGCTCTGCCAGAGCCCCAGGCCAGGGCACGTGCCCAGCCCAGAGCTGGCTGACTCTGAGTTTGCCAACAGAGAACAGACCAGGCTTTGGGACTAAGGCTGGTGCTGGCCACTGAACAGGGCTTTACACACAAACAGTCACTTCAGGCATTTCTTTGGCACTGCTGACGTGGCACAGCAGAGCACAAAGCCTCTTGTATTAACACAAGACAACTGGGAATGTCAGATAAAGCAAGAACTGCCTCCAGAGCAAATCAAGATGGTGCAGTGACACTCGAACCAGCTTTCATTTCCACCTTCTTTTGCATTTCCTGGTGCTGAGTGGGAGCAGGAATGCCCACAGAGGAGCTGCTGGAGAGGTGTCTCATGGTTCTGCAAGCTGAGAAGTCCAGGCAAACACTGACGTCCAAGGGAAGGTAGAACTAAACTGGATCATATTTAAATGGTTTGTTCAAAGCTCATCTGCCACTGTAGATCCCTGACTGCAGTCATGATGGTGGCATCTCTGGTAGCCAGGACAAAACCACAAAAATCAGAGTAAACAACCCTGAGCACATGCAGCTGCTTACAGAATTCCTCTGGGACCAGTGGGGAAAATTCTCTCTGCTGTTGGGTTTCCTCTGCTGAGCTGAACAGGGCCCTTCATCTCTGCCTTCCCTTGAACTATGTGGGATTTCATTTTCTCATGAGTCATGTGTCTCATGGAAGCTGTGTCCAACTGGGACATCATTACAAAGCCTCAAAACATTGCTTTTGTAGCAAATTCCCAGTAGAATAAAATCCACAAACTTGTATTTAATTAATAGTGGGGACAATTGCTTGCAGATTCTCCAAACCATGGCAACCAGCCAAGATCAATGTCTTTTAAAAGGATTCAAGGATCAGAGTTTTCCACCTCTAAAACTCCCTCCCTCCTTTGACAAGACAAATACAATTACTGTTGATTTGCTTTACTTCAGGTAAAAACCCAGCAATTCCCTATCATCTCAAACAGCTGTCTTGAAATTCCACTGTTTATTTAAAATCTGATTAATTGTTTAGAAGAAGTTTCATGTCTATTCAGCTGTGCCTGTCTTGTGGGAATTTTACAGACTACTAATTCTATGCAGACAATATCCACTACAAACAGGAGTGACTGGTGAAGCCATTACAGTGTTTGTGGTCCTTCTCAGCTCCTAAAGAGGATGAGAAAGAAACAGGGAAAAGAAAAACGAGACAAAAATGAAAAAAAAAAAAAGAATGAAAGGAGGAGG
>VXBN01010196.1:148397-284997 GCA_013397395.1 Sinosuthora webbiana | reverse complement strand
AGGAGGAGGAGGAGGAGGAGGAGAAGGAGAAGGAGAAGGAGAAGGAGAAGGAGAAGGAGAAGGAGAAGGAGAAGGAGAAGGAGAAGGAGAAGGAGAAGGAGAAGGAGAAGGAGAAGGAGAAGAAAAAAGGGGGAAAAGAGAGAAATCTCCCCCTCTATAAAGCAATGGAAGCTGCAGCACAGACAGCTACAGCTTTTGTGAAGAAGGAGAATGTGGTAGCTTGGGAGGCTGATCTAGAAAGAAGCAGAATTTCAGCTCTCCTAAATGCCTTCTATTTCTCTACATCTTCCAGTGTCTCCTATTAAATCAGGGCCTTTGACAACACACAATATTCCCTCTGCTTTCTGCAGGAGCATCAAGACTCTTGCATCCATGAGTTTATGGTGCACTTCCTTTCCTTGTTCAGGGAGGGAGATGTCAGGGGGTCTCAGCTGTCCCACAGCCCAGGGCAGGCCTCAGTAACACCCTCACAGCCCTGTGTTCTCTTCAGGAAGGCTGATGACAAGTGGTGCCTTGATTCAGAACCACAAATCTAAATGCTGGAAGTGTAAAAACACTGGAGCAAGAAGCATTATTACAGGCTATGAGGAACAGCTTAGTAGTCTTTAAAGACCAAATAAGAGTCTCCAAGATCATTCCTACGATGCTTCCAGTGATGGTCAGAGCCCTGAAAAGCCAAAGATGGAACAGGAAGGTTTTCACCAAATAAATGAATAATATAGAGATGAAAGAATTTCAAACTGTCACTACAGTGAAGTTCAGCACTGGAGGAAAAAATATAAAAGAAGAAAAAATACTACTTTGATAGTTCTTGCACAGATTTTCCCAGGACTGGGAACATATGAAATAAAATCTGGCTTTCAGCATCTTCCTCTGCCTATTTCCCCTCACCTTGCTACAGCCTTCTGTTCTTGCTGGTAAATGTAAAAGAAGAAATGTTTGAAAGATTTTCTCTAGAAACAGGGAAACATAAATTGGTACACAAATGTGGCAATATCCAGCTCTACTTTTGCAAAGATCTTCTAGAGCTTAACAATTCCTCCGTACAGATTCCCTCCAAGTGGCCAGTTACCAGTTCCTACACACTCAGTGGTCCTAGACCATCAAATATCCTCAAAAGGATGAGCAGCAGCAGGTTTTTGACAGACCACTCTCACTCCCCCACCAGAAAACAAGAAGCAATATGTGGGAAATGAAGTCAGATAAGCTTTCAGGCCAGCAAATATTTCCTCTTGGATTTTACCTTGGAAGCAAACTCAATCCCACAGCAGCAGCAGCAGCTTTCAGACCACTGGATATCTGCCTTTTAATCAAAGATTTCACCTCTTGTCTGGTAGAGCTTTCTTTTG
The DNA here is from genome assembly GCA_013397395.1 of Sinosuthora webbiana. Taxonomy (NCBI): domain Eukaryota; kingdom Metazoa; phylum Chordata; class Aves; order Passeriformes; family Sylviidae; genus Sinosuthora; species Sinosuthora webbiana. The sequence goes on along the minus strand of VXBN01010196.1, from coordinate 283,648 downwards.
ACACTACTGACAAAAAAAGAGAGAGCACCTAAATACAAATGTCAAAACCGGTGATTAAAAGAAGAAGGAAAATCTTCAGAAGGAGATATCACAGTTGTTGTTGAACTTGTCCTGACAGCAGCCCCAGCATCTCCCAGATGTCTTCAAAAAGAAGAGAGATGAAAAGGGAGAGTTTGCTGGTGTGTAGGGGGTGATGGCATCAACTTCCAGCCGATTTTAACCAGCCTGTGAGAACTGGTGAGAACTCCCAGGGCAGAGAAACCACTTCTGAAACCATGATAACACTCCAACCTTCAAGGTAACCCAGAAAGAAACACCCTCCACAAGGTAAAAAGCCCCCCAAGATCACAGGTACAATAAATTTCATCATGGTATGGTCTGGCTGAGCCAATTCCAGTCCCAGTGGAAAGCTAAGGAGTAAAAAACTACCCAAATATTTAGTCTTGCTGCAGCTTTGACACCTTACAGGGAGGTAAAAGCAGATCTTGTTTTCCTGGAGGGGATTGTTCCTGGGGGTTTCTCTAGATACACTGACACGGCCCAGGGCTGTCACTTGCAAGACAGAGAGTTCACTGAGTCCTCATTTCTGTTAGCTGCCCTCTCTTTACCTCCAAACTATTTCCCAGCAGACTTCGATTTCCAATGCAGTCCTAATAGTTCATTTCAGTCCCAGAACATTGCAGAGGCACAGTCTTCACAGCAGACTTCACAAAGAATTTCGCAAGCAATCAGCAGAGCCTGGCACAAACATCTCCAGTAGGATTACAGCTGGGAAGGTGACCAAGGATGTGTGTGGCACAGACAGATGCACCTAATCCCACCAGGAGAAGTACAAAAGGTGTGTGTACAAAAGGAAGAAATGTTCATCAGCACCAAAACGTTGAACTGCCTGAGCCAGGAGCTGTGACTGTGATGGTCAGAGGAGTGCCTGCAGGATTTTGCAGTGGTTTGGGGTCTGATAAAGGGCCATGTCCTCACACTGGTGGAGCAAGGAGGTGACTGTGTAGAGATTCATCCTGAATAATAAGATTTAACTTTGGTATTCCCGACATGCAACAAGAAATATATCAGGGTCTCCTGAGTAGGACCTGGAAACAAGGAAATTATCTGTCATCATCTGTTATCTTTTATAAAAGAGGGAAGAGAAGATGGGGAGTGACTACAGAAATACTTGCCCTTCCCAAGGACCAGATACCTTGTGCTGACAGTGGTGATCTTGGCAAAGGAAGCAAAATGGGGAAGATACTGGATGGAAATTTCATGGAAAGATAATTTTTCTGCTTTAGCTTTTTATGCCTCCCTGCCTCTCATTTTTGACTAGCAAAGGAATTCACTTGGACATCAAAGAGGGAGAGCAGACACTTCCAGCTGGAGAACATGTCAGCCTAAAATGGACATAAGAAATCTTAACCTAAACTTTTCCAAATGCCCAGTGATTTCAAATTAGTGAATTCCAGAGGTAAAAAAAGGCATCTTTAATGGATGTTCAGTGTAGTCATCTAAACCCAAACCACATCAAGGTGTGAGCATGACAAGTAAAAATAAGGCCCCTGGTTTTGATCACTGCACAGCCACACTGCATGAAATGATGCTTCACCAATTGCACAGACACACAGAGAAACAGGACAGTGATCAAAACTTGTAGTGAGCAGAATTTGCAGTGGCTTTGCCAAAAGCATGTAATGAATTAGTAATCCACAGCAGAAATCAGAACACTCACATTCCCCGGGAGATGAAAGAATGGCTGAAAGTTGTGGCAAAATGCCTTCCTGCTTCAAAATGCTCTGCAGTGGGGAAAAAAAAAGGACAAAAAGAATATGGACAAATTTTCCTGAGCAGTGTGTTCCCTTTGATCAGCTGTGTGAGGCAGTAAATCCTATATGCACAAGTACATGGGCACTAATTGAATCAGCTGTATGCTTTAATAATTGGCATTGACTGCAGAGGCTTTCAGTGGGTATTTTCTCAGGACCCCTCTCCTCAGCATATCCGTCACATTTCTTGTCTTATTTACTCACATTTCAATTTTAAATCCTGCCATTGGTAACATGACAGCAGTGCTTTCATGAGCCTGCCTGGGCCCAGGGAAGGCTGTCAGAGTGAACACGCTGATCCCAGGGAAAGGAGGCTGATTAAAAACCTCATTGTGTCAGCCAGGCAATCAGCTGTTCATTATCCTATGACACACGACTACTGAAATGAAACATTCACATATTTTAAACTTGAGAGATTTGTACTTTAATATAATTATTTTTGAAAGATTCTTCATCAGAAAGGTTAATAAGAGCAATATAGGTTAATAACAGCACTAAGGCAGCTGACATAATCAGATAATTGACCTTATTGATATGTTAAGTGCCGTATGCTTCACCTTGGGATGTGTGACTGCTCTCCACAGTCAATTATCTTATAATGATGCCTGCTTCTTAAGGTCTTATTGCCTGAATATTGGACTTCATCCAAGGTTTTTGGTGCATCCCCCTTCCCTCTCCTCTAGGATTTCTGCTCCACTTTCATCTAAGAACTGTGCTAACATATGACAGGCACTTTTCATAAATACACTGATTCACACTGTCATCAATTGCTTATAAATTTGGGTTCCTCAAGCAAAACTGGAGTGATTCCTGATGTCTCCTTTCAGCAGGAATGGCTTTTCCCAGGTGTGGGATGCCTGAAGTGCTGCTGGGGCTCCTGCCCATCCCACCAGAGTATGGGGGCAGCTCTCCAGTGCAGCACAGAATGATGCCATGTGGTGTGTGGAGCCTTGCTCAGAAACCCTCATGGGATCTCACTGCTCTTTAGATGACATCAAAAATAAGAAAAAAAAAAAAAGCCATATCTGCATGAAAAGCAACAGCAATTCCCCCACCCTGATTTTTCCTTCCAGGTAGGTGTTGTGGCTCTGCTCAAGCCTGAATCTCATTCCCACCCTGACTGCGTGTGCCTGTTCCAGATTGTTCTGAAATGTCCAAACCCAGCACATCCCTGTGTCCAGTGGGGTTGGTTGGTGAGGCTGTCTTAGGTTTCAATGCAAGATGTAACCAGCAGTATGTTTTCTATCACCAGCTGATAAAACCAGGTGGGGCAGTGTTCTTTATCCCTTCCAGGACCCATCCTCCCTCCAGGGGATATCTGCTGTCCATGGGCCATCCAGGCTCACTGCAGGGCTGATACAATCCCATCATCCCATGGGGAGATGCTCCACCCAGGGGGAGGAGCCCAGCATTCCCACCTGGATCAAACCTGGGATTCAGAACACCAGCACAGCCTGTGTGCACTGGATTCCCAGAGGGAGACCGGACCCATCTCAGCACCACTGGACCTTCAGAGGAAAACTCACCCTTCTACAGGATCATCTCTGCCCCAACAGAACCACATCTGTCACTGCAGGAGGACTTGACTGGACTGCTCCCAACACCCTGAACAACAGAGTGTCAGGTGGTATTCTGACTCTGTCAGGGTTTTATTTTTGTTTTTTTGCTTTTTCATACTGCTACATTTTTATTTTAATATTCCTAGCAAAGAACAGTCATTCCTATTCCCATATGTTTGCCTGGAAGCCCCTTAATTTCAAAATTATAATAATTCAGGGGCAGGGGGCTTGCATTCTCCATTCCAATGGAAGCTCTGGCTTTTCCCTGGCAAACACTGTCTTTCCAAACCAAGACAGCAGCACAGGGACCTGCTGGCTCTGCAGGACAATGTGGGTCTGGGTGTCACCCCTCAGCCAGGAGCACTGTGCTGGTGGCAAGGAGAAGCAGGAGGGGTGGGTTTGGGAGATAAGCTGCCCTGGCACACGCCAGCCCTGCTGCATACAGACAGGTGAGGGGTGGCTGTAAAACACCCCTGCTGCCTCTGCCACAGCAACTCCTCCTGCATCTGAAGCAAGAAAATCACTGAGGGTCTGCCAGTGGCAAAAGGGCTTACTGATCATTAGAAGGGGCCAGTCCCGAGCTGCTTCTGGGTCTCCCAGATGGGCTGCCCCTGCCCAGCTCCTGCTTTAGAAATCTTTCCTTAACCTGACTTTGCTCACATCCACACAAATGCCACTTTTATCTCAAGGGTGGCAAAATTAAGTCACAGCATACCAGAGAGTCATAAAATTTTGGATATATTTGAGGTTTTTTTCCTCGAAGCAAAGTGGACATCAGTGGGCAAGAAGATCATGGAAGTGAAACAGTAAGGCCTGAACTTGGAGCTTTAGGAGTTTGAAAAGCGTCTGTGATACTGGCTGTCTGCCTCATGGCCTTCTGTTCCCTCCCCTCTATCTGCCACCTCATCTCCTTACCAGCCTGGCCACGCTCTAAAACGTTTCATTCCCTCAACAATGAATATTCTTGTCACCTAATGGGCTTAAAATTGGGATGATATTCAGCTGAAAGGCATTAGGTAATTTTGTGAGAGGCCGGGTCTGAATCGACGCTTCCGAGCAGGGCTGCGATGTGGAGAGAAAGATTTACTCTGCAACCACTGTGAAAATGAGGGTTTTGGGGAAGCCATTATTTCCCAGGCATTTTTCAGCTCTTCCCCAGCAGGCCTTTGAAGCACTCGGCAGTGTTTTAACCTCTCACTGATGTAAATGGCAGGCCAGTCTAACGCTGCCCTGCAGTTTAACAAATGCTGAAATGGAATGGCAGGCTGCTGCTCGGTAGCCTCTCAGGCAGGACCCTCCAGCAGCAATCTGTTGTGCTGCAGGCTTCACACAGACAGGAGAAATGAAGGATTGCTCTGCACTGTTTATTAGTAAACCTGTTCTCTGCAGTTTTACCTGGCGGGACTGCTCTAATCATCATAATTCAAGAAATAAAATTTAATCTGTGTGAGCTGATATCAGTTAATAACTTAACAGGGATATCTTTACAGCAGCCTTTAGCCCAGTAGCGCAATTAAGTTGCACAGGCAGGGTAACTTCCATAATCTCAGGCACTTTGAAAGCTTTGGGGATGGACCTGCTGAAATAAAATTGCCTCATCCTGGCACGAGTACCTTCAGCAAGATAATTCAGGGCTGTAGGTACCTCCATGAGACAAAGAATAAAAACACAAAAGATGGATTAGGCCAAAGCAAACCACACCAGCCAGGGAAATACTAAAATAATTTCCAGCTAGATTTCTGCCTGACAATCTCCTGCTGCAGGGCAGTGGGCACTGCCATTAGATCTGAAGCCACTCCAGCCATCAAGGTCCCCTTAGTTCCCTTCCAATAGTGGCTTTTCATTTTCAGGGACAGAGGACAGATGGTCAGCTTTAGCTTGGCACTGTCCCTCTTACCTTCCCTTTTCCTTTCATTCATTTTCAATCTACCACCCTTAATACCCCACAGTGGGAATGTCTGGAAAAATGGAGATGTCTGTGATTAAAGCAATGAGGAGGAAGGGAGCCAACAGGATGCTTTAAGTGCTTTCCAGCTCATATGGAAACACAGAACACCAGGTGATCACATCTGGTCTAGGCACAGGACTCGTGATGGCAGGAGAGGTTACACTTCTGCAATTTGCTTTAGAGTTTGCAGAAAAAGACACTCTGCACACTAACAGACATCCACATTTTCAGCACTCACTCTCCAGTGCCCAGGTTTTACAGTCCTTCCCATAACATTATCTATTAGTAGCCACCAAGCACCCAGGCAGGAATAATGGGTTTAAAGCAACCAAGAAAAAATATGAGCTCAGAGCAACAACTTTTTTTCTGATCCATCACCCAGTAAACCAGAAAGGGAGATGGGAGATGTTAAATACATCACCCAATGACACACAGAGGGGCTCATCTCACCAAGTCAGGCTTCAGGTCAAACTTGTTCCACCAACAAGTAAAAACATTAATTGAAAATATCCTGTTGCTCTAGCTCTCCTCTGAGTAGCATCCTCAGAAGTCAACAATCTTTGTCCCAGTTACTGAGTCCTGGGTACTGAGGCAAGGGTGTGGAGTGTTGGGTGCTGTCTGTTTGACAACACGCACATGGTATCAAACAGGATGGGGGATGTGGATCCAGCTGGGAAGAAGCCAAGGCCAGGAGTGGAGAGTTGTCCACATGTTTTTGCTGCTCACACTCTGGAGAGGGTGTGGGATAGCCTGTGTCTCACACTGCCTGTGAGATGGTCGCTGCTGTCACCCTGCTGCTGCTGCCCCAGGGAGAGGTGCTGCCGCAGGGCCCAAACCCTGCTGGGCTCACAGAGCCGGCGTTTCGGCAGCACAGCCCCTCAGTCAGACTAACAAGATTCCCATGCTTCGTTTTGTCCCGGCTCTCTGTTGGTTTGGGGCTGGGGGTGGAGAAGTTATGCCATAAGGGACTTGTCACGGCTGTGGTGGGTGGTCAGGAGTGCCACAACCTTCCTGGGAAGCGCCCTGAAAAGGATGTCCTGGTGGCACAGACATCCAAGCTGCTGGATTGAGTTCTTTTGTGAAAAGCTGCTCTGTTTGGGTGACATGGAAAAACAGAGGACAGAGCCTGCTGGTGGGGTTTTCCAGGAGCTTTATTCCTAGAGGGGATTCAGGGACAGAAGACCAAAAAGCTCAGGAGAGCAGGGACTTATACAGGAGAGGCAGGGGACGGGGTTTCACAACTTGGCCAATTGGGTTAGAGACTGAGAAACGGACCAATCAGGGGAAGGATCCAAAACAGACCAATCGGCTGGGGCAAAAAGGAGGAAGGACAGAGACAACCAATGGGGTACAACTGATTAACATAACAACTGCAAAGCCTTATGGGAAGAACACATTTTGTCAAGGGCAGTCTCCTAGGGATTCTCCCTTAGGGGAACTACCACAACCCTGAGACTGAGGGATTGTTTTCTTTTCGGAGAAGAGCATCTGTATTACTGACTGGCCCACCAGCCTCCATAGAAACTCCTTGAAATATATTAGTTTTGTTTTCCCAAATAGCACATGGCCCCAGCCCCGGGCCAGTTGCCATTTTGCCTTTGGGAAACTACACTGGGCACTGTCTTGAGGAAGCATTTTTATTTATTCATCGGTTAATATACTTTGTGGGTAAAACTCTCCCTCTCTTTTGAACCCTCTTTTTGTAATGCTCTTGTGGTTATTGCAATTTTTCAGTAATTTGTGATTCCAATTTATAATCTCTCCTGGTGTTCCTCCATTATCAAAAGGGGCAGGGGAAAAAGGGGAGCAGCTTGAGTGGGTTTTAAACCAGCACAGAGAGTCATGAAACTTTTGTCCAGGCACTTCTCTGGGAGAAACCAGAGGAGAAACCATTCAAAGGAACCAAGGATTTGTCCTGAGAAGCTCAGCTTGCCCCAAGCTCAGAGAGCTCTGCTCCCATCATCAGGGCATTCCGCTTCCCTGCACTTCACAGGCTTTTAGGGGTTGGGACAAATTTCAGTCTGTGTGTGTGGCAGGCATGCCTTGTGTCCCTGCTGTAGCAGTGCACCTCTGTTAGTGTCCAGTGGCTCCACAATAACCCAGAGGAGCACCTCCAGTGCTTGGTGTTGTACACAGAGGGATTATCCCTGCCTCCCCCAGCTCAGGCTGGGGAGAGACAGCAAAGACAGACAGCTTGGCCTCCTTATGAGAAGGTTGGCTGTAGCCCTTTGCAAATGAACTGCAAGGTAATTAAGAACCTGGCTGACTTTTTAGACACTGAAGGAAAGTATTTTGAAAAGCTCAAGGGTTGGTGTGCTGCAATCAATTAAATTGATGGGTGCTCCCAGCAAACCCAGGCACTTCCAGAGGCTCATGAGGAGCAGCTGTAGGGCTCCTCTTCCCCGAGGCAAGTCCTGCAGAAGGGATGGGATGTGCAAGATGGCTTTGTTGTTCTGGCTCTGTCCCTGCTGACGCTCATGCTGGGTACTGATCAGAAACAGGCTTAGACCCACTCTGAACAGCACTATAAACCCCATCTTTTCTCCTTGAAATAGCCAAACTAAGGCAGCTCACCCTGTTTCAAATCACCAAGAGTATTGCTGATTTTGCAGAAAATACTGGCAAGCTCCAGCAAAATCCCTGGGACTGTCTGGAGCTCACAAAGGGGAAAACCTGAGTAAAGCAGAGACTTTAATTGCACACAATCTATTCCTCACCCTCTGGTGAGGTGGGGATACTAGAGAAATCATGACCGTGGAAAGCTAGTGAGCAACAGGTCACTCCAGAAGGATAAGGGTGGTGTCCTGCCCTAAATTATTTGTACATTGTCCCCCCACAAAAAAAGAGGCTACAAGATGAGCTGAACCCTAATTAGGCACAAAGGAAACCTGTGAACATCCTAATCCCTTCCAAACATTTCTGAGTTCACACCACATGAGACACCAGAGAATCAAAAGTCAGGACACAAATCCCTGAGGAGCAGCTTCAGCATTTTCACTACTGCAAAAATGTTGGGTTCAGACCAGTGAGAATCCTTTGAGCAAGGACTCCCATCTGCCTGTTTTACTGCATCAACTACCAGGACATTTGTGACAGCAGACAAATAATACATAGCAGTGATTAATAAATAATCCATGAAACACAGCACAAACCCTGCACCGAATCAATTTCCTGTCCCAAAGCTCTACAGCAAAGCCAACACTTGCAACTGCATTACAGAAAATACACTATTTGTACAAAAGTTGAAAAATACTGCTGTCATAATTAGATTTTCCATTAGGCTTGTGTGGCATAATTAAAAGTGTAATTTCTCTGTGAGCAGTGCTCCAGGAAAAGGGTGTCAGTACTTATTAAGGGCACATGCAGGTACTTTAACGAACCACATAAATTGATTAAGTACTAAACTAGGCTATGGAGTCTAATTGTTTTGAACAAATACCTACTTACTGCCTGTGAAAGGACACATTGCCTTGCCTGTTGGAAAACGCAATTTATTCCAACAACTACTGATTTTAATCCTGAATAATGAGGGGTAAAATTTTAGGGGGTAATTTTACCCCTGAGAATGAGCCATTCTCAGCTCTGGGTACCCAAATGTGTCCTGTGGACACCACAGAAGCCTCTTGCAGATAGCAAAAGTACCTGAAGAATTCACATGAAATAAGAGCTTGACAGGGCTTGTGTCCTGTCCCCCTGCAGCCCCAGATGGTCCATGTGACCCCTTTGGGGTCAATTTACCCTCAGCAGACTGCAATAACTTCTCCTGCCTTTGCAAAGTCCTGGCTAATACTCCTCCCTGTGCAAATTTCCCACTGAGGTTTCGATGGAGGAGACAGGAGCTGGGTCAAGTAAGCCCCTCTGAAATCCACACCTGCTATTATTAGCCAGGTTGGGATTATTTTAACTCAAGCAGGCAGTTGTGGTTTGTGTGAGCCCAAGTTAGGACTTGGTGGTCTGCTCTGCACAGGAATGTGACACTCTCAAGTCCTGAGGAAAACCCCATGGCCTTTATTTCCAGGAAGGAATTCTGCAGTCTCTGGGAACTCCTAAATCAGCAGCACTGGAAGAATGAGCTGTGGGTCTCTGTACCCCTCAGGAGGATTCCCTCAGCCCCCAGCTGACTGGGTGACCACCAGCCCCAGTTCTGACAGGGGGACAGGCAGGGAGCTGGCACCTGATGCAACTGCAATGAAACATCCACCTGCTCCTGTGCTGCCCCAGCAGAACTTGAGGAGCTCGGGGAAGAAGCAGAGCTTCCCAACATGAACTTAAAATAGAGCTGATGCTAGAAAGAAGGACCTGTCAGGCTGGGAGGGTTTGAACCAATAAGCCTCATTCCCTCAGCATACTGATTTCCTACTGTTGTGCTTGCATAAAATCATCTTAGCTTTTCCTGCTAATAAATGGGAAGACAATCTGACCCAGCCTGTTCATTGACAAGCTCTGCAAAAGAAACCTCAGGAATATTTTATTCCTCCCACATTAGGAACGTACAGAACATACAGAGAAATTTACCATCACATAATGATCCCTATTATGCAAAGCAAGGCTGACAAAATTTCCATCATTACATCCCTGACAAGTACTCAGAACTGCGGGGGCTTTCAGGCTTTCTTTTGAAAGAAAAAAAAATCTGCAAAGTAGTTTTAATGTCTTAAATATGGAGTAGGAACTTCATCCTCTCCCTATTCACAAACACCTTAAATACATCTCCTTCCTTCACAGCTCGTTAATCCCTACTCCTCTGCACTTCAGACATTTAAATTCTTTCCCCAGATCTAACACAGAAGAGGTGTTTATATCATGTTTAATCAGCACTCACCAGCTCTGAACACCCCTCATGACCTTTTCAGTTACTGAGTGACCAAAGATCATTATGGAACCAACCGAGCGAGGCCCTCGCAGGAGCCCGGGGCCCTCGTGCTGTTACCAAACCACAATCCTTCTGACACATTGCTCCTGGTTTGGCGTCCAAAAATGTCCATCAAATGGTTCCATTAACATTGAAACACTGATTAAAATCCTGAATGTGAAGGACAAGTGGGTAGGCAGGGCAGCTTGCTCAGTTTTATGCTGTTTCAGGGTGCGGATTGGATCCAGCCACTCTTTGGAGGCTCCAGAGGTGCCAGCCCTGACCCCAAATCTCTGAGCGGTGCCACTGGCAGGTCCTGTGCTCTGTGACTGGTGTGGGCTGCACACACAGAGCGACATCCCAGGGCCCATCTCATCCTCCTCCCTGCCTTTGGAATACCAACACGGGCAAACATCCCAGGGAGGCGTGAGGAGAGGGCACGTGGGGCTCACAGGCCCAGCATCCACTGCCTGTTTCGCCTTCCTTGCCTCTTTTTTTTTGGTCCTTCCTGTGTGTCCCCCTCCCACCTTGGATCTCCCCTCATTTCCCTGACTGTTCCACTGTAGCTATTGAGACCTTCCCGAGCTGGGGCTCCTTGCAGCCCCCCTGCAGCTGAGCAGAGGAAAAGCAGAGGCTGTGGGCGTTAATGAGCATCACTCGGGGCTCCTGCTCCCAGCGCTCTCCCTCTCACACGCGGCGGGCCGGGGGCACACGTGAGCCCCAGAGCAGTAATTAAGGGATTTTAGGAGCAGAATGCCCTCGCAGGGCAGCAGCAGATTGACACATGGTATTTCTTGGGAATAATGACTGTCCTGAAATGTATCGGATCCGTGTGCCGCTGTGTTTCCAGCAATTTGTAAGAACTGTTCAATGTGTAGCCAGCTGGAATGCACAACAGCACATAATTGTTCTATTACTGCAGACTTCAATTGTTTCTCTTTTATTCATTAAATGGGCATTTATTGGAAGAAAGGTCCTTTTTTTAGATGCATTTTTACACAGCTCTGGATTGGACTTGCCAGGACTGAACAAGGGCAGGCCTTCCCTTTTCTCACTGTGCTCTTCGAAGGAAAATGGAGAGTACAAACACTGGAATTTTTTGTTTTTTAAATGGAGATGTTGAAAGCCTCTTACATTCTGCACTAGAACAAAAAATGAAGCCTTTTGAAATGTTGCATGGGAGTCAAGGCAGAAGGCCACCCACGCTGACTGTGGGAGAGGCGAGAGCAAGGGGCTGCTCAGCAGCAGCCTTGGGCATCCTTTGGCTCAGGAAAGCACCCAAGGACTCAGGGAATGGAGGACTGCCATTGTGAGAAGCCACAGGGCATGGGAGAAAACCAGCTGCCTGGAGCTTGCAGTGCTCACCTGCAAGCCGGGAGTCATGAGGAGCTGAACAGCAGTCACAGTGGGTGCCTGGAGGGAGGTGGTGATGTGAATCTCTGGTTGGCACCAACAGTTCCTCAGCAGGCCAGGAATTCCTTAACAAAGCCCAAAACCACCCCACTCAGATTTAAAAATGCTGTGGAACTGACTGTGCCGTCTCAAGAAGTGTTTCCTGTATAAGCAGCATTGTCTTGATTTCAAAGTTTCACAGAATACAAGAGACCAAATCCCACCCCAGGAGCCCCAAGGCTGAGGTTCCTAATTCCCATTTCAGCTGTTGTTCCCCCAGCATTAGGTGGACCTTTTAACCTGTCCATTCTGGTCACACCACGCTATCTGGCCAGCTGAAACTGTCCCGTACTTCACTCTGCAACCAAAAAAACCAAAACATTAAAATATAAAAATGTACAAGGAACCGCAAAGCATAAAATGCCCATGTACACATGTACATACAGTAAAATGTATATACAGGAGGAAATTCCCCTTGCTCTCTTAGCTTTTCCTTAAGCTCTTGAAATGTGAAATGGAAAAAAANAAAAAAAAAAAAAAAAAAAAAAGAGCGCAGCAAGACGTAATTGTTTCCTGTGCAAACCTTGTGCCAGACTTTATTTTTATGGGCTGTATTTATTGACTTTAGCTATTTTTCCAGTATGCTGCACAGTGTTAGACTTGGCAAGAAATCCTACAAAGTGAAATAACATCTCTGAAAAAAAAGTGGGAATTCTCATTGTTTGGCATGGCCAAAGGAAACTCCAGCCAAGCAAACTTATGACCTTCTCTTGTGTCAGACTCAAACCCAGGCCAGGCCAACCACTAGATCAGACTCTTTATTCCTCTTAAGTCACCAGAAAATACAAATCTGAGCTCTGATCCGACACCTAAGTGAAGCCCCACGTGCTCTGCTCCACATTTCCACTACGGGTTCCTGTTTACCTGTAAGACACCCAGTCTCACCAGGAGCCATTACTGAGTTAATTGCAGCTGCTTGAGAGTTAGATCTTAATGTGCCTGTCAGCTCCAGGCACTTGCTGCACTTCCCAGGATTTTGCATCCATCCAAGACAGATGTCTCCAAAGCAGTCGGGAGAGTCCCACAGTACACACTGAAGAAGAGAGAAGACAACTTGAAGAGATTTATGCTGGATGGAATGACAAGCTCAAGAGTTTAACTGCACATGGCATTTCTGGATGCTTGCCAGCTCCAAGTTTAGTGTGTTTTGTGTACTTCACTCATAAATGTTTATTGTGACAGGTAAACACTTGTTTTGAAAGCTTGCAGGCATACTATTAAAACAGAAGTGTTCCTGACATAGTCAAGCTGTGCTGTCAAATGTTTATCTTCTGAATGATGAATGCTGGCTTCCCTCTTTGTTCCTCTCAGTGTGCAGGGAACAGAACTGAACAGCCTCTCCCAACTTGTTTGGGCTCATTTCACCTGGGGCGGGGGGGCACAGCTGATGCTGCTGGCCCTGGAGCAGCCCCATTGGGAATCCCCAGCCCAGATGCCCATCAGTGGAGGTGATAAAGTGCAGAATAAAGGAGGAACAAGGGGGTGAGCAGGAGCAGCTCAGTGCCAGCTCTGTCTGCAGTGGCAGATGTTGAGCTTTGGAGACCAGACGAGCCCAGAGTTCATCAGAAAGGGTTATTTCCAGAGCTCAGGAACACATATTTCACAAGCCAGATTCTGGAGACTTATGCTAACTAAAAATGTTAGAAGCAACTGTAACAAATTTTTTTCACAAAAGTATTTTTTACTCTATTTTTTAAGTAATAAGCTAGGAAATCTGGAAACATTTAAGTCACAGTATTGGATGTATACATAGCCCATGAAACTGCAGACAGTCATAAAAGTTATTGGCAAAAACGAACAAAGAGCCTTATGGGTGAGAATTAAAATTCTCCACTTGGTGCAAATATGCCTTCTACAGAACTAGCAGAAAATCCTGGGGAAAAAAAAAAAGACAGTAATTTCTGTGTATCCCAGTGTAATTGCATATGTTAAAAGGCTGTGGAATTCAGCAATGATCCCATGGGCTTTCAAGTGGATTTCAGATATTTCACAGTGTGTCAGTTATAGATTGAGATGTAAGACTTTAGGGAAACCAAGTACAATCTTTGATTAGATGAAATAGCATCAGATTTCCATGAAAATGCAAATGTTTAATGAATTCATTGCTAATGCAGCTCCGCCGCTTCTTTGTTCTGTTGCAGAGGTACTTCAACCATGGCTTTGCTGGCCTGCAGTGGGTGCAGCACTGGGGCCAATTTAACCAGCACCACTGCAACAGCTCCCTGCTGGGGGCACAGGGACAAGAATGAGGATAGATGATTTATCACTGACTCAGGAAATCAGACTTACACACCACAGGAGGCATCAGAAATGATCCTCTCACCCTGGAGGCAGAGGAGGATTGAATATTTGTCAGTGTACTGAAAACACTAGGGTTCAAAGAAACAAAAAAACCCCAAAAAACTGCTTCCAAAATGGTGTTAAGCAGCAAATGGTGTTAAGCAGCAAAGTGCTTAGACAGCATCTAATGACAAGGGCAGAAGAAGAAAAGAGCCTCTCCTCACCAAACCTGCACATTGCACAGGCCCAGGTTACTGCACACAGGCTGCACTTACAGAAAGGCCCACTCACTAAACTGGGCTATTCCAGCAGAAGGTGCAGTTGGGACTTTATGGCCTAGAGAGGCACATATCATACTTTTGATCTCTGTCTGGCACAGATTTTGTGCAGGGTGCTGCTCTGAGCCCATCAGGAGAGCGCACATCGCAGGACGTGGCAGGAACACTTGTCCCACAAAATGTAGTGCTTTATTTACAGTTTACATTTATTTACAGTGCTTTTTTATTTATTTAATTATAAAGCAGGTTTATTTACAGGCCCTCACACCTCCCAGGCTGTCACCACCTGCCAGGGGAGGAGGGATGAGCTCCCTTGTTCCCTCTTGGGGCCTTCTCCAAGGGTTTGTGTTGCAGCTCCCTTGGTCTGGGCTTGGGTGATGCCTTGGGAAGACTGACCTGGAACAGACACTGGACAGAGAATAAAGTAGGTATTTGTTGAAAGGCCTTTAGGACACACCTTGGGCAGGACAGGGGCTGACCAGGGATACACCCAAGGTGAACCCAAAATGGTCACAAAATGGACAAACGCTCACGAGGTCTCACACTTTTATAAGTTTGGGTCCATTTGCATATTGGGATTTAATTGTCCAGTTACAGCTGCAGGTTATGAGGTCCCATCCTTCTTGTTCCTCCCTTCAGCCCACTGTTGTTTGTGCTTTTGGGCCTGAGAGTTGTCCTTGGTGTGCAGCAGGAAAAGGATTTGTTTTGTGTCCCTGCTCTGTGAAGAACTGAGTGACACTGAATGTGAGCTCAGAACTGCCCCCCTGGGCAGCAGAGAAATGGAAAATATGAAAGCTAAAACTTAAGGCATCATGAGGAGGAACATCCTGGGAAAGGGCTATGGTGGGAGCTGGACTCCAGCAGTTCTCAGCTCCTCACAGCTTTTGGGTGAGCAGAGTCTGGGCTGCACCACTGCTGCACACCACACGTGTATGGAATTGGCTGTTTCTGGTCCCAGAGTCAGATATATTTTTTCATCAAACTATGCCCCCTGTAAGGGGAGGAGTTTGGACAGAAGCAAACAAGCACCAACGCAGCATTTACCTCTTTGCTCCCTTTGCTCTTTCAGCCTGGAACATTTCCCTTTTCTTCCTCCCTTACAGCTGTTCTTTCAGGTGCAGCTGTAGCATGACATCTCAATGTCCACAAGCTTCAATCCATGCCAGGAGTCCCCACAGCACGGGGGATTCCCAGGGTTCTGAGCATCCTGCCCACCCTGAACCTGCTGAAGTTTGTACACAAACAGGCTGCCTACAGAGGGGCTTCTGGCCTTCCTTCCCCCAGCTTTAGTGGTCAGCAGAGCAAACTACTTCATCCTTTCTCTGCTAATGAAAAGTGTGCTGTGTCCTGTGCAAGCTGAGGTGACCCCCCAGCGAGGAGCCCATGCTGACTGTTGCATTTGTCCTTTCAAATAAAAACTGTGTAAAAAGGGCACTAATTAAAAAAAAAAAACCCAACATTAAGAGTCACACAAGGCTTGTTAAATTATTTAAATCTTCATAATGTATAGCATTTTCCTGGTAATTAAGTTGGAAACATTGAGCTGGGCCAAATCTTTACTACTGTTAGATAACATTTTAAATGCTCCCTTGCACACTCAGAGAGGTTTTTTTTTCCTACCACAGCCCTGACAACCAAAGGCAGGTTCTTTCAAAAAAAAAAAAAAAAAAGTGCAGGAATTGCTTCCCATTGATGGAGCACAGCAGCACAAAGTGCATTTCACACTCATCTTTCACCACTTCACGAGTAAGAAGAAATCTGGCTGGAATATGGGGCCTCTTTGTCAAAAAAGAGCAGCAAACTCAGAAGGAGAAGGTGAGAGACAAGAAAAGTTGCATTTTTATATGAAGTGGGAAGAAGAGGAGGTAGCTGGTCTCTGCTCATGTCTCTGTTTTATTTTTTCTAAAGTTTGCACTGAAGATCTGCTTCAAGAGAAAGTCCTGACCTGCCCTGGTAACAGATTGTGTCTGTAAACCAAGATCAGTGATTGTTCCAATTTTCATTTCCAGTTCCTCTTCCCTTTTCCTGCCATTTTCGCCCTCATATTTTTCTGCTCTTGGCTTACCCATTCCAGCTTTTGTTCTCAGCTGTTTCTCCTCTCCTGTCCTCTCAGCCCCCAGTTACACCCAGCTACACCACCCAACACATTTTCCTTACAGAACAGTTCTTATGAGAAAAGCCTGGTGCCCCACACTCTGCAGTCCAGGCCTCAGATAGGGAGTTTATCCATCACACCTCCATACACCATCCCATTGCCCAAAAGCCCTCCCAAACTGCATGTTGCCCAATTCAGGCTGCAATCACATCTAGTGTTTTGTTTTAAACACACCCAGCACTGCAGAATAACCCAGGTAAACAGTGATGCACACACATCACCCCTGCAGTTTGGGCAGCCAACCCACAAAGCCCTTAGAGGTTAATTGCCATTGCTGACTCCTGCGTGGCAAGGGAAAAAAAAAACATTCAGATGTTCAGAAAATGCTTCAGGTGAAGCCTTCAAAAACTCAAAGCTAAACAGCAAAAAAAAATCTCGAAATTTAGGTCTATTTTAAAAATCCTCCCAGGCTGGCTTCATAGATCATCCAAGTTGAAACTGTTCTGGTGATGTATTATACATGGAGACTGCACTACATCACCAGAGTTCTGACACTGCCGTGTTCAGGGGATGCTAGGATACAATGCAATGAATTACAACAGTGGACGTTGACAAATACACTTTAGGGGAAGTTTAAATTAATTTTTTCAGCCGCTTGCAGTTGGCTTAGAAAGTAATTTTTATTAAATAAACTAGTGGGAGAGTGGGCAGATTCAGAGCCCTTGAGGAAGGGAACGGCAGAACAGAGAAGAGACAGGACAGAGAGCAAGGAAGAAATTTCAGCTCTGGCTTCGTCTGTGATTTTGGAAAAGTCAGCTGGGATTTAGAGCATCCCTGTGACAAGGTCAAGCACAGATGCCAAGTTCATGGGGGCAATCCCCCCTCCTTGGACTGGGCATCAAGCAGTGCCCACCAAGGAAGGGGCTGCTGTGAGCACCTGGTTCAGGTGTGCTGTGAACCACATGCAGCACATGGGAAATTCAGCATCATCCAGTGGTCCTGGGTTTGGGTTTGTTTTTGTTGTTTTTTTTTTCATGAAAATAAACCAGTAATGATGATAAGAAAAGGATAAAGTGCAGCTGATCATGCCAAACAGAAAAAAAACCCTTTACTGAGAAGCAAACACAAGTACCTTTGAGAAAGCCATGAATACTAAACACCTTTTCTCTCTGAAGGAATCTTTTGTCATTTCATGGGGAATCAATTAACCACAGTGTCTTATTCAGGTAGACTTTAGATTACTACCATATCCCTTCACTATAGATAATTAACCTCAGTTTCTGAATTAGCAGCAAAATAAGCCAGTTATTAGTTTTTATAATGACTAGAACTCAATATTTTGGGTAGTTAAACACCCAAGAGTTTAAATTAAAATAGACATCTGACAGAAATCCCTAAAGTGTTCTTCAGATCATTAATATTATAAATTCCACAGTAGATTGAGCTGACAATGTTCCCTTTTCCTTTTGGAGCACTCCAAAGGGATGAGCTACTCCCTCAAATCAGCATTCAGTTTGATCTCTGAAATAATCTCTCCTTGATACCTAAAGCCTCAAGGCCAACAGCATAGTTAAACTCATATCCTCCTCTTACCAGAGTTCTGTCTAGTGAAGTGTGGGGAAAAAAAGGAAAAGCCCATGTTCCTACAGTCTGCTCCACACATGACCAGGGCAAAGTGATGCTCACGCCCCAGAACAAAACCCTGCTGAGGGTCACAGCCCTGGCAGGGCAGAGGGAGCAGGGAGGGCTCTGGAGCTGCTCACAGGGGGATGTGGGGCCCTGAACCAGCACTGGCCTCTGCCCTCCCCTGTCCCTGCAGGGAGGTGTGGGGCACAAGGGCAAGAAGCACATCCCAGAGGCACCAGGGCTCCAGGATCCTGAGACAGTGCTGCTGCCTCCTCCTGCCCCATCCCTGGGGGATGCTCTTCCTCAGCACCTCAGCCCACACTGAACGCTGCTCACCATCAGAAAGCTTTCCTAATGCACACTCTGCATCACTTGTGCTGTCAGAGGTGCCTCTTACTTGATGTCCTACCTACACTTGTCCTCTCTTGCCACCAAGGTGACTCTGAGACTTGATAAACTTCTTGTCCAGCCTTTATTTTCCTCTACTCAGCAGCTCCCTTTCTACAGACCTCCTGGCTCTTCCTCATGGCCTGCATTGATCATTCCACCCTTGCACTTGTCTCCAATTTAATTCCTTTTTTTTTTCCCCTCCCCCAAACCATTTCTGCAGTTTGTAGCACTCATTTGAATTCTCATTCTGTTGTCCAACACATTTGCAGTCCCTCCTAGCTCGGTGCCACCTCTAAGTTTCATAAGTGTGCTGTCAATTCCATCATCCAGGTAGTTAATGGAAACACTGAACAGAATGGATGGCCTCCCTCCTCCCCAAGCCTCAGTCAGCCTCTCTGCCCCTTTTGAGGGCTTGCAGGGGATATTTTCCCCACAGAGTGCTGGAGGTACATCCACCACTGACTTCTGTGGAAGCTGTGACTTCTCCCAGTGTGGTCAGCGAGCCGCAAAGGCACACACACAGATCCTGAACTCGCTGCTCAGCCCACTGCAGACATCACCTTGATTCCATTTTAGCTCCAACCAGCCATGCATAGCACCACAAAGGAAAGAATGAAGGAATAAAAGCTCCAGGGATTGTCCCGCTGCAAGCAGAATGTGTATTCTAAGAGAAATGACTGTTTACCTTCCCATTTGTGTGAATCAATTAGTGATAAATATCCCCAGGGCACAGGAAAGCCTAACACAGATAACAAAGGATATGCCCCAAATAATGGAGGATTAGAAAAAGGCACACATCAGTAATAAAACATCAGCTGCAGATGCCACTTGAGAAGATTGCAAAACAGAGAAGAGTGAGTAGCTGAAGGAGGAGAGAAAGCAGAGGTGACGAGGAGATTGCAGGATCAGTAAAGATAAATGATGACTGTGCTTTTTGAGTGCCTGTGCGAGAGTTAAAAGAGTCCAGTGTAGAGCCAGGAAGGTCTCTGGGAGAAGAGAAGGGTAATTTATAAACAAAAGAGTCAGACAGGGCTTCTATGCCCAAAAATAAGTCCCCTTTTTTTTTTTTCTCAGTTCTATCAGTCCCTCTAAGAAAAGATCTTACTTTTCCCTTCAAACCTTACCTCTTGACAATACCAAAATAGAAAGATATATTTGCCCTGGCACTCTGATAGGACAATGGGAAATGGATGCCACGAGTCTAGAGAGAAAGAAACCTTTTAAAGATGAAAAAGGACCAAAGTTAGAGCTTCTCAGGAATTACATTTTATCTCATGAAAAATGTCACCAAAAAGGAATAAAAATTGGTTCCCCTTCCTCAATAGCTTCATTTTTTTCAGGATTCTTTTATCAAAAAATGAAATCTTTCCCTCAAAAAACCTCTAAACATCCCCCCCTCTAAACCTCTAAACCCCCAAACAAAACATATGTAGCTTTAAAGCAAATGGAGGGTTCCTCGTTGGGCTTTTTATGGCTTTGAGGCACTATTGCAATGTAAATAATGAAAAACGAGCATCCCAAGGCCATTTATTTTTTTTAAAACCCCTCACTAGGCTTTTAATATTGATCTTTTCCAGACTTCAAGTAAATAATAAAAAAGTAGAGAAGGGATGATCCATTCCTGTACCCACAGCTGGGTTCTACAAGGGACATTGGCACCTGCAAGACCTGCAGTGTCAGCCCTTGGGGAGAGGGCAAGGGGACACACCTGGCCCAGGTGTGGGCAGCAGCCCAAGGGCAGGGACTGGTCCTTTTTGGTGCCAGGTTCATGTCTCCATCAGCATTGTCCTCTCTGGGGTCTGCTCCTCCTTGGACAGCCCCTTCCCACAGGCTCCCTCTGGCCTTGGGACACACCCAGCTCTCCTCCTCCTCCTCCTCCTCCTCCTCCTCCTCCTCCTCACACTGCCCTTACCTGCCCTGCCTGGCACCTCCCCTGCCCGGGTCTTGCTGACAGGAAGGAGCAAAAAGGAATGAACGGAGAAAATCCGGAGGCGAGGGAAGAGCCACTTTCGTTCGGAGAAATTCTGTTGCTGTTTTTGGTTCCCAGCATGTCAGCAGAAACTCGAGGCTTGTCAGGAGGCTGCTCCCAATCCAGTAATTACTGGAGGTGCCTCTACTTGGCCCTGTCTTGATCTTACACCGTGCGATCACTTTATTATTCAGTTTTATTTTATTATTCAGTTTGATTTGGCAGCTGCCTGGGAAACCTAAGGCTACTCGAGCTGTATATTTTAAGATCTCTAAAATCTGTTGATATAAATTCTTTTAAAGTCTTCAGGCCTGAGTCAACACTGTTAATTCCGCCGCTCCAGCCCATCAGCTTGGCAGGACACTTCACACACGCATGCACAGGGCTCAGCAGCAGCTTAAGGAGGGATCTGCCTGCAGGAGCCGTGGTTTTCCCTCTGGCTCCCAGCCAGCCCCACTCAGGGGCATCATCTGGGAGCCTCAGCAGAGACAGGAAAAGTTCAGCCCTTTGGACAGTGCCAGAAACACTTAGAGGAGAGCAAACATGATTGCTGGTGGAAATGACAAGTCAAAGCCCTGTTTGCTGGGTGGGGGTTTGGGTGTAACCCTGCTGGTTCTTCCTTCAGGGCCTCTAGTGAAACCTTCTCAGTCATGACAAGCATTCTCCTTCTCCCCTTTCCTGCCAGGCCAGGGGAATTTTGGACCCTTTGCCAGGTGGAGGCTGTGTCCCTCTGCAAGGATCTAAGAAAACCCCTCACCTCACTTCATTGGGTCCTTGGATCTCGTCTCTTCCATAGAGAGATTTGCAGGTTGTTTAATGTTCAGGTTTGATTTCTATCTGTGCTTTGATTTCAGATTACTCTCCCTCCTCTCAGCCTTTTCATGATCAAAACTCAGATCCAGCTTCCCCCCTCTGACTTCAAACAGTTTTAATCCTGCCTCCCTAACATCTATTTTCCTTCTAATTCCCTGAAGAATTCCCCTTCTGGGATCGCCACTGTTCACATTCTCTTACATGTTCAAAGTCCTTCACATTCTTCTTTCATCCATGCCACGCTCCCCTATCACAGACTCCTCTGATTCCACTTCTTCAAGGGCAGAAATGTGTGTTTTCATCCAGGATGTGAACGGGTTGGAAGAGCTGGATCCTCAGTGCCGCTCTGCGTTCACACATCACAGAGCCCAGGAGATGATTCAGTTGCTCACGGGGAGGCTTGGCTGGGGCTCTCCTGTCTGGAATCACCACGAGGCACAAAGGCCTTGTCCACACGTGGAATTGCTCCTGAAGTGGAGCAGGGGTTTGTCACCGGTAGGGACATGAAAGAACTACACCACTCAGGTTCAGAGATGAGCAGAGAAAGAGAGAGTTTATTATTATTTTGGGATTTAAATAGAATTTGGGATTTGATCAAGGATTGGTAGATGAGAGCAACACTTTTCTGACCCTAGTGGTCAGTTCACCAGTCCATCACAGACTGGTATGAAAACAATCTACTTGTTTATGGTACATTCGTGAGAGACTCCACTAGAAATATGTAAACAGTCATCAGAAGGCTAAAGAATCAGGGCAACAGGGGTTTGCACCCAGCTTGCACCTGGAGCCACAGCACAGTAATCCCATCTCCTGTCCCCTGGTGGAGGTCCTGGAGTGCAGGTGACTCTTTCTTGAAGAGAAGACACAGAGCTGGCCCTCAAACACAAAATACATTTTTTTTTATCAGTAGGACTTGGTATTTCCTTTAATATCTTGCCCTGCTGTCACCTCGTGCCCAGCAGGTTGAGAGGACACTACTGAATTACTGCCACCAATCTGTGACTTTGTTTAACCATTGTCATTAACTTCACTTTTCTGAGTAGTAATTAGTCCTTTAATTAGCCTCTAATTACTGCCAGCAGGGCTCCCCATCTCTCCCTGGTTTTCCAATGACAAAGTCTCTGCTGTGACACCTCCTGGGAGATGTCTTCTGTCACAGCTGAAGGACCAGTGGCCCCATGTCCCCCCTGCAGGGCCCTGCTCTGCTACAGCCCCCACAGATCTGGCTGTGCCTTCTCCCAGCTCTGTTCTTCTTTCAGCCTTGCTGGGATTGCAGTGGTGGCTGCCCTGGGCTCTGTCCTTGTCCCTGTGCTCAGCAGGTGAACTGCCCACGTGTCCTGGGCTCCAATGCAAGATGTAACCAGCAGTGTGTATTCTATTGCCAACTTTTAAAACCAGTTGGGGAGGGGTTTTCTTTATCTCTTCCCTGACCCACCCTCCCTCCAGGGGATATCTGCTGTCCATGAGCCATCCAGGCTCACTGCAGGGCTGATACAATCCCATCATCCCATGGGGAGAGGCTCCACCCAGGGGGAGGAGCCCAGCATTCCCACCTGGATCAAACCTGGGATTCAGAACACCAGCACAGCCTGTGTGCACTGGATTCCCAGAGGGAGACCAGACCCATCCCAGCACCACTGGACCTTCAGAGGAAACTGCACCCTTCTACAGGATCATCTCTGCTCCAACAGAACCACTGTCACTCTCAAGGGCATCTATCACTGCTATCAACACCCTGACCAACAGGGTGTCAGGTGATGTTCTGACCCTGTCAGTGGTTTTATTTTGTGCTACTGCGTTTTTATTTCAATTTTCTAGTAAAGGACTGTTATTCCTATTCCCATATCTTTGCCTAAGAGCCCCTTAATTTCAAGAATATAGTAAGTAGGTGGGAGGGGGTTTATATTGCCCATTTCAAGGGGGGTTCATGCTTTCCTTAGTAGACACCTGCCTTTCCAAACCAAGACACCAGGTTTCCTTGGGGATTTCAGCTTCTGGGTGCCTGCTCTCTACTGCCCAGACCCTCCTGTCCTCCTGTTATAACACCCCACCCTATAGGACAGCCTGTGGTGTTACACAGCTCCCTTTAGAAAGTTACCACACATTCTTCTTCTACCAAAGGGCTTCCAAGCCCTATCCCAGGAGTGATTACATCACCACTCCAGCAATGGCAAACCATCTAGGATGCGACAAACTGTAGCATCAAATCCCCATTTCCTCTGACATCCCCCTAGGATAATGCTCAAGGGAGGACAGAAACCAGTGACAGCCCAAACCAAACACAACAGCTCTCCCACGAGGAGTCATTCAACATTTGCCACAAGCAGCAAATCTGGATCTCTCTGTGGTGCAGAGGAGCTGGAAGGGAGCCCAAGGAGCCCAACTGCCAGGAGGTTTGTGCCTGGAGCTCTGCTCACAGCCAGGAGAGCAGCATGTCCCAAGCCTCACCTCTGTCCCTGAAGAGCAGCCTTCTTGCATAACCTGCTTTCAGACTAGTCCCCTCCTCCAGATTTTAATACCCTGCAGATTCACATCACCTCTTACCTCTGAAAATATTTATGTGGGGCGCTTTCAAGATAAAGTACTCATCGAAATGCTAAAGTAGTTTTAGAATAAATAGTTTTACATCAGTTCTCACACGAGTCCCTTCTCATCGCAGCACTCGTGTTCTTCCCAGTACTGAATTGCATAACACGACTAATACCTGTCATGCACAGCTTGCTCTTCCCCTTTTATGATAAAAAAGACTCCAGATATCTATCAGCAATTTTTTTTTTTTTCCCTAGGAGTCATCCTCCTGGTCTCTTGGCATATCAGCTTCTCTGAATCAGTGGGGAGGTGCATATATACAGATCTGGAAACATAAAAGCCAACTCAACCTGCTGTTGGAAGAACAAACAACTTCTAGGGCTATGTTCCCTTTTGGCAGATCTCTCCCTTTAGGATGTGTAATGGAGCTGCCAGCTCCTCCATCACTGTTCCTGCCAGGCCTTGCAGCTTCTGGCTTTGCACCTGAGCCTTGTGTGCAGGGGACAGGGCTCCGTGTCCAACAAGCACCTCAGACACAAACACTGGTTTTCTTCCATCTTCCTGTTGACTGCATCGTCCTGGGTTCAGGCCTTTATCTTGTCAGGCAACTTTTGATGTGTTCAGGCACCTGAGATAACTGGAATCAAGGAGGGTTGGATGTGCAAGTATTGTGAAATCACCCTATCTGCCATTTTGGGGGCCCAGGCACTTTTTCAGGTCTGACCCTAAGGGATTCATCCACTGCGAGTCATGCAATTAATCCAGTTCTGGTTTTGGGCTAAATCCAACACTGCTCTTTCTCCCTGATCACACAGATGGCAGAGAAAAGCCATTTAAAGGTGAAGATTTCTGGATAAGAAGGAGAAGAGCCTAACAAGCAAAATGGAGACTGGGAGAGTAGAGGTTTGAAACAGCATTTAAAATCCTTGGACTAACAGTGTGCAAATATATAAAACCAGTTCACAAATTTGCTATTGCTGGTCAATTGGAATCCTGGAGAAGTCAGAGTTAGGAGCCCTAATGCATTGTATTTAATGCTGCAGTGGGGCTCAGTGTGCTAATTACATGTCAGTTTTCCAATATTTCTGCCAGGACTATTTCAAACAAAAGGCAATTGTTCTTTAGAGGGTTTCAGCACTGGTTTATTTAATTATGTTGGCATTTTCATATATATTGTGAAAATGCTAGCAGAAAGAAATCTGTCTTAGTCAGAGGTAGATTGTACTGGGGCAAAGCAAAGGAGAAAGAGATTTGAGAAGGAAGCTGAATCCTGGTTGCTGAAGGCATTCAGGAGCTTGGAAGGGATCAAAAAAGAACAGATATAAGAGGAGCCTCAGCATCCCTCTGATTCTTCCTAGAGTATTACCCAGGGTGGGGAGGACTCCAGTGGATAAACTCCTGACAGCACAGAACAGGTATGGTGTAAACATCTTCCTCAGCATCAGAGATGGAAATGCTGCTGAAAACATGCCATTATTTACCCCAGGAAATCCTGAGGAAGCCTCTAGACTGATCCAGGTGTGCCCTTGCCTTCTTCCCAGATGAGCCTGGACACAGGGGTGTCTCCTGTGTTCCTATTTCACCCACTCCTGTGGAGTCTGTTTTCCTCCTTCCTTCTCAGTGCAATTACTGACCTGGACTAAGAACATCCTGAGTGGAAGGAGAAAAGGGCAAACTGCAGCAGCTCACTAGTGAGAAACTAAGTGGGACATTAGTCTCCAACCTTGGCTCAGGGTTACCTACATTAAAAGTACAAACACATGGCAGGCACCAGGAGCTACTAATTTCAGCAGCAGCTCTCACAGAGGGGACCTTCCCAAAATAGCTCTGCTTTTGCATCACTACCATTTAAAAACAGTTTTAAATGAAAGATGTTTGTAGTCTGTCATTCTTGCAAAGTTAACTCCAGAAAAGCCTAGTCTGATAAAAATTTCACCTAATATGTCTTGAGAGTTTCAAAGCCATGGAAGTCTTTTCATTCTGTGTTTTCAAAATGAAACTTTCAGACTTCCTAAGTTGGGCTTTGAAATAATATTTTAAAAAACATTGTCTTCTTCATTTTGGACTAAAAAGAAGCTGTTTAAAGGATGTCAAAGGGAAGATTACAGCATTTTGACTCGCTTGAAGGGAAGGTAGCTGTTGGTCTGATAGACATTTATTTCCCTTGGTCACAAACTTCACAAATTAGACTTTTTGGAGGAATCCTGAGACAGACAGGGAAACCCTTTGAAATCACCTAACTTCTCATGAGCTGGGAAAAACACTCTAATCCTCGCTACAGAGATTGAAGAAACATTTTGACAGGCAGCCTTTAGTCAAGGGTAACAGAAATGATTGCTGCTGTCTCTTGCTGTTTCAGAAATAATCCACAAGAAACTGGTGGCTGCCAATGAGGAACAGCTGTTCATTAAGAGACCCAGTCGAACTGATAGCCGAAAAACCTGTTCTCTGCCAAACTCAGAGGGAATACACTGCAAAAGCACCTTTCATACCATGCAGGGAGCTCCTGCATTTTCAAAAACCCATATTTGGGCCAATTTCACTGAGATCATAGACCTGGTCAATTCTCTGATTCCCCCCAGTGTAAACTGGAGTCAGTCAGATTCAGTGCAATTCACTTTTCTGTTTCAGTGTAAACTGGAGTCAGTCACATTCAGTGCAATTCATTTCTCTCACAGCTCATGAGGCAGCTCTCACACAAATGGCAGCACAGACTGATAACCCAGAGCAGAGACAACAATGAATAAACTGCTCATTAAAATAATAATACTGCTAGCACTAAAAGAATAATGAAAGCCTATTTCACACAGTTGTACTTGCCCTGGTTATTCTGTACAGAGGAATGCAGGAGCTTGGAGGGGGCATTGAAGGCACCTGAGACAGGATGGTGGGAACACCCAGGACCTGGATAACCCTTCCTTCCACAAACACCTCCAGCTCAGCTCCTATAACCAATTGGCTTCACCTGCTTTTTCACTTTTTAATTACCCCTTTCAACTGAAGCTACCTGGGCTCATTTTTTTCTTAAATGAGAAAGTTTTGTTTCTCCTCACCCTCCCCTTCTGTTCCTCTCAGTGCTTCGGATAATTCTTTTTCCCTAAAAAAAACATGTTTCAAATGAATGTGATATTCCATATTTAGGGGTTAATGAAATCCTTAACCTCTAGTTTCCAAGGCTGGCTGCTCCACAGCATGAGGAAAACGAGGCAAGGCTGACTCTAAGCAGCCCTGGGTGTGCTCACATGCTCCAGGGCAGGACTTGCTTTCCTTCCTGTTGCTTTTTATCGTGAATTGGACCCTCACATGGGGCACCATTAAATGTTGCTTTTTATCTTCTTTTCTGCCAGAGTTGGGATTAAATGCTCAAGATGGTATTTCGTGTTTGGACTCAGAGGTTTATTAGTTCCTATCAATATTACAGTCTCACAAACTGAGTTCTACAGCACTGCAAGCTAACTAACTAAAAAACAGCTCCTATCTCTTTCTCCACAAGGCCTTTTAAGGATAAACTTTCCAATTATAAAATGACACCTAAATTATTTTTACTTTTAACCCAATTACCAACCAGTCGTGGCCCACAATGCTGATTTTTCTATCCAATTACATAATACCACCCAGACCCATGAAGAGGCTGAAAAAGAAGCACTGGCCTTTCCCCTAAATCCTCCATCTTGCTTTATATATATTACTATATTATAAAACCTTAAACTCTAAATTTTCCACCCTGTGATATCACACACTTCTATTCAAACCACACACCCATAATCCCAGTGCCATCATTCAATTTTGGAAGCCTTCTCCACGGCCTCAGGCCAAGTGCAGTGTTTGCTTGGGGGTCAGTGCCTGTCAGCACAGAAAGTCTAGAATTCTCAGTGACCAGGATTCCAACACCTTCCCTGTGACTGAGCACAGCCACAGGCTCAGCTGCAGCCAGCCAGGGAGGACCTCAGGACGTGGCACTCTCAAGCACATTTACATTACCTGTAGGCTTTCCCATCCATCCCAAACCCCAAAACTGTACCCGAGCAGTCACTTTTCAAGGGCTATAAAGGGGCCCTTCATAACTGTGTGCCTGTAGCTGTGTGGTCATGCAGGTGTTCCCTGGCTGTGGGACAGCAAGGCAGGGCAGTGCTTCAGCACTGCAGGTTTATAACCAGAACCTCGTGGGGTGCCTGCCCTTTGTCCTCTGCTGAGGGGAGACAAACTGGGGCCACACCCAGGCATGGAGGTTCCTCTGTTGGCCAGGCCTGCATCTCCCCTGGGATTGATGCCCTGGGAAGGCTGACCTGGAACAGAGACTGGACAGAGCTGGAGAATAAAGTAGATATTTATTGAAAGGTCTTTAGGATACACCTTGGGCAGGACAAGTGCCTGACCAGGGCTACACCCAAGGTGGACCAAGAATGGTCACAAAATGGCTGACTGGTCACAAGATCTTATATTTTTATTAGTTTTGGTCCATTTGCATATTGTGGTTTAATTGTCCAGTTACAGATTCAGGCTGTGAGGTCCCATCCTTCTTGTTCCTCCCTTTAGTTCACTGTTGTTTGTGCTGTTGGGCCTGAAAGTTGTCCTTGGTCTTCAGCAGGAAAAGGATTTGTTTTGTGTCCCTGCTCTGTGCAGAGAGCTGAGTGACACTGACTGTGAGCTCAGAGCTGCACCCCTGGGCAGCACAGAACCTGAAATACATGAAAGCTCAAACTTAAGGCATCGGGATTCCCACACCTGCAGCAGGCTGGGCACAGAGAGCACTTGGGTGCCAGGAGAGGAGAATATAAAAGAGACACTGTCATGGCCGAAGGAAACAGCAAAGAATGACCAAAAGCAGAATATTTAACCTAAAATAGCACAATATTAATCCTAGTTACTTCACCAGGCTCTTTGTTTTGAATTTAAATGAGCTCTCTAACGAATTTAGCCAGATTGCAGTCCTGACACCAAAACCACGCAATAAATGGTGTTTCAGTTTGCTGGCACATGTGAGTGAGTATGTGGATGGGTTTTCATTTGGTAACAAACTGAACTGACTTTTTGTTTTTAAAGTTGGAAAAACATTTTTTTTTTTAAAAATCAAATTTTAAAAATATCCATGGCATTTCAGATGCATAATTTCTTTTGGCATTAAGTAAAATATTCTTTTTGAGGTGAAGTTGTCACATTCTTCACAGCTTCCAGAAAATGCAGAAAATTGAAACAAAAGCAATTTTTCAGAGAACTGAATTATCAGAAGAAGTTTGTAGTGTATTCATCTCCCCCACTGCTCCCCAATACAGATGTGATTTTATTGAATAATCAGTTATTTCTTGTTCAGAGATATTCTCCTAGCCTTGATTAACACAATTGCTCAGAAGATAACTGATGTCCCAGAGCTGGACAGATTGTGGCTGCCACAAGCACAGCACCTTTCCCATCCCCAGTGGATGGGACAGGGTACACTGGCAGGGGTTTGCAGAGGTGGAGCATCCACTCCCCAAACCAGAAACCTGAACTGCTTCCTGTGGTGGGACTGAGGTCCAGGGGACAGCTCTGGCATTATCTGTGAATTTTTAACAGCCTCTGCCCAGCAGGGAGGGGTGCATGGACACCAACCTGCCCAGCTCAGCCATTCCCAGTGCTGGAGGCCTGGAGCCAAAACAGGCAGAGATCCCTCAGGGCCCTGCCCAAGGAAAGAAACAATTTCCCCAGAGGATGGTGGGCACACCTAAGGATGGTGGGCACTCCACATGTCAGACCTCAGCAGTGCCCAAGCAATGTTTCCTTGCAGTTCAGGTCTGCAGGGGAGCCCAGTGGAGGTGACCTTTCTGCAGTGCCCCAAAAGATCAGGTTTTTCACCCAGCACAAGGAGCTCTCAGTCCTGCCTGGGTGCACCTTGGTTTGCTCCTGGCCTATTTGCAGAGCCCTGGCAGGAGATCTCTGCACACACAACCCACTGAATATTTCCTAGGCGAGTATAAACTGTATTTTAGCTGCTGCGCCATAATTCTCTTCTTTTAATTAGAAAGTGTGCTAAATACTCGTGTCCTTGGGGATTCTCATTGAACTAGTCAGGTTTCTGATCATGGAACTTTTGCATTAATGAGACTTTTAGTTTGACTTACAAAAGCTCTTACATTTACACAGCCAGGCTTTTAACTTCAAAGTCCTTGAGAATTGTTGCTGTGCATCTGCCTTGTCTGGGGCCCTAATTCACAGCTCTGGTCTCTGTTTATTATATAGGGAATGTTTTGTTTGGTGTTTATAGATATATATTTACAGCATTTAGGGATATTAGGGCTTATACCAAGCTCCATTACTATAAACACTGATCAAAGGGAGAGTTAAGTGAAGCTGAAGCACTAGAGGGAAATATTTCTGCAGTCATGATGGGAAAGTACAACTGGGAGCAGAGGGGAAGCTGCCTGCCTGGTTATGCCACTTTCAAACCCTCCAGCCCTTCTCTCTGCCTTCCTCTCCTGCCAACCACCAACCCCAAATGCCTTTTGACAGAGCAGGAAAAGCATCTCAGCTCTTGCAAAGATCTGCAAGTGTGTCTGTGTGGCACTGCCTGTATCCAGGCTTGTGTTTTGCAAGCTCCACAAAGGCTGTTAATGCCAGGCAACAGGCAGTGCTGAAGTTTGTGTTTTTATTATATTTCCTAGTTTCATTTTTTTTCCCTGTGGGAGACAGAAAAAGAAATTGTTTTGGTGACCATTTAAGTCAGTGGAAATCCATAAATACTTTTCCACTGTGTTTATTTTTCTTGTGGTGCTATGAATGTTTTCCTGGAGTTCCATTAATGCCCTTGTAAGTCATTATGTCACGTCCATCTCCTCATCAATTTTCCTTTTAAACCCTGTCACTTAGGGAAAATCAGGGAATTCGGCTGCAGCTTGAACATTACCAGCTTTTGGACAGTTCACTGTTCAGTTTTATGGAGGATTAGGAGCTCAGGGCTCATTTACTGTAGCACAAGGTTCTGACACTGGAGTACCCTGCTGCCCTTGCACACACCTTTGCACACCAATTGTCACCCTCCCTCTGCTGCTTTCTGAGTTTTTTTCTGCTTTTACTGCTCCTCTGTGTAGCCCTGGTTCCGTGCCTGAGGTGTTTTGGTTTTCTGAAATTCTTTTCCCAGGGAATTTTCTGTAAACAGGAGAAATGTTTTTGTAACTGTACCTATGTTTTCATTCCTTTTCCTGGGAGGGACTTCTTCTTGATGTCTCTCTGGTCTGACCAATGGGAGTGAAGAGGTTTGGCTTTGTTTCACCAATCATATTGGTCTGTGTAAAATAGTATAAAAGGGAGACACATCCCAAAAATAAAGGAGTCATTTTCAGCTTTCTGAATCCCAGAGTCTGTGTTGTTGTGATGTAAAACAGCGTCACCTCTGATGTGCTGAGGCCTCAGTTCACAGAGCTCCCCTGCCACTCACACACACTAGCTAATATCAGATACAAAGCTTTGAGCATGGGTATGACCTGTGTTGAAAAGCTCCAGACAAAACCCAGGAATTTGGGTAATTTAGGATCCTAACCCAACTCTTGGAAAAAGCTGGCCTTAGGTGTGGGCTCTGACCACTTGGAACTCCATCTTTTAGGCCTGTTAGGAGAACATCAGGCTTGACTAGGAGCCACAGGGCCCAGCCACAGGGGTTTGCCAGGCACCCTGGAGCTCCCCAAAACTGGGATAAACAGGAGCCAACTCAAAGCTGAGAGCAGGTGAAGGAAGATTCTCAGCTCACTGAGCAAACCTGTCCCCAGGGAAAGCTGGAGTGATCCACAGGAGCACAACCCACCTCTCACCTTCACTGACTCACAGCAAAGACCCACTGGGACTTCAGCAGCATTTCCCAACCTTTCCCCTAGCAATGAACTGCAGGGAACAACAGGTTCATCCTGGAAGCAAGAACCCTCCAGCGAGGAGGAATAAGCAACGTTTGGTGCATTCATAATATAGATATTATTTGGCAAACCAGTTAAACAAATTGTTTCCTTTCAGGCTCCTCGTGATGCGTGTGGTTGGCAAGCCTTCCTCCCTGCTGCTCAGCCACCTGCTCTCCCTCCTGCTAAGTGAGCTCCATCTCCAGCCCCAGCTGCTCTGGCTGCACCAGGCTGCCTTTGCCTCAGCCAGGCACCGCCTGCTCCACAGCCACGGGCACAGGGCTTTTCCATGAGCATCTCCCAGCCCTGGGCAGGGTCTGCTGCCTCACCCTGGGAACCCTGGGCTTGTTTTGGTAGGCATCACACCAGCCTGGTCATTGCTGGTGAGTTGCAGTGGAGGTGGAGCAGCCCACACTGAGGGTTGAGGCAGCCACTGGACGTGGGGAGGCTCAGAGAGGCCATCTGACACAGGAGCCTCCCTGCCTGCCAGCGCCAAGGCGGGCGTTTCCCACTGGTAAAACAGAATTCACAGAATTCACAGAATGACTGGGTTGGAAGAAACCTCTATGATCATGGAGTCCAACCCATGCCCGAACACCTCAACTAGACCATGGCACCCAGTGCCACATCCAGTCTTTTTTTAAACACATCCAGGGGTGGTGACTCCACCACCTCCCTGGGCAAACCATTCCACTACTTTATCACTCTTGCAGTTTTTTCCTGATAGCCAACCTGTATTTCCCTTGATGCAGCTTAAGGCTGTGTCCTCTCGTTCTGTCAGTGGTTGCCTGGGAGAAGAGACCAACCCCCACCTGGCCACAGCCACCTTTGTGACAAAGAGTGATAAGGTCACCTCTGAGTCTCCTTTTCTCCAGGATAAACAACCCCAGCTCCCTCTCAAACCACTTCCCACTGTCTGTTGGATCTGCTGGGTCACCACTCACTCATTTCCTGCAATCATAACCTGATCCAAAGACCTTTGCAAACACGACAGCACAGCCCCTGTCCTCAGGATCTGATGTGTGTACGTGGCAGGGCTGAAATCCACGGGGCTGGAAGGCATGTGCTCTGCTCCTCTGCCTGCAGCAGGGGAGCCCCACCGCCAGTGGGAGGTCAGGTTAAATCTCCTACGGGATAAAACTTTCTCACCGAGTGCATCTTTGTCCCCCTCCTGTGGCTGGATCCCACCACACACACACCGGGTATGGCACCAAGGGAGGATGGACCCTTGGCAGTGCAGGAAGCAAATACTTTCTTCAGTTTTCCAAAAACTGAACAATGGTATTTCTTCAGAGAGCATGGACCTGAGGAACTGAAGTGGGTGATTTCTGCCATGGGCATAATGTTGCTCTTCCCCAAACAACAACTTCAGACTCTTGGACTCTCAGCCTTGGTTCCTCTCAGAGATACCCAGAAAGAGTCCAGGACATCTCAGCTGTGCTGGCTGCTGCACTGGACTTACAACAAACACATTTAATCTGCTGCCTACATGTGCCATTTAAAATAATCCTTCTGAAGAGGAGATCGTCCTTGAAAATGAAGTCAGAGCTGTCTGCAGGTAGAAATGATCACAGCCACATTAGGACAGTCTTTTAAAGAGTCTCTAGAGTTTGGGAAAATGAATAAATTAATGAATCACCAGGACTTGTCTGCTCAGGGTTCCCACCATTCCCTGGCTGCAGCCACCATGTGAACTCTTCTATAACAGGGTGGAAACAGAGACATCCCAGGAGGATTTATCAGGCAGCTGCCCTGCCTGACCCACCTTTGCCCTGTGAAGACATCCTGGCAGCCAGTGCTTGAAAAGTTGCCTTTTTCTGTTCTTACCTTCCCCCTCTTCTATTAATTTGCAGTCACAACCATCACTGTTTGATCCAGAAAGCCAAAAATATCCATCTTCATTATTCCAAAGGTTTGCAGATGAACAGAGCACACACACACAAGGTCTCAGACCTCTAGGCAAGACACAACACTTGGTGGTTAAGAACCAAGGGCCTTAGGATGTTTTCTACCTTTTAACAAATGCTTTTTTTTTTTTCTTTTTGCAGTTTCTGTGTCATTCTTGCTGAACCTCACCTCCTGAAGGTTTTTATTATGCGAGATTTCTTCACAAGGAAACTGCATAAGGATAGGGAATTAAACCTGTGTCTTCCCAAACCCAGATCAGTACCACAACCTTTGGCTCATCTCCTGGCCTCACTTGTCTAGCAAAGGGCACTCTACAAAGGTACACAAGCATACATTATACCCCAAGGTCAAGAGTGTCAGATGAAAAGGATGAATATACACAAGTCCATGTCCTAGGAATCTGCTCTGTACCCTCCATGGATTTGCAAATAGCACTTACTTAGGAGCAGAAATTAAATCCACAGCCTTTCAGCAAAGCAGGAGCAGCACGTTTCTGCTGTTCCCTGAACCTCAGAGGGTAACACATCCAACATCCCCGCCCACGCCGGGAGGGATGTGTTAGCTCTCTGAATATCCCTGATTAACACAGCTTTATCCTGGCGTTCTGTGCCCTCTGCACACAGGCTGCAGGTTAATAACACCTCACACCACCACGACAGAGGATTCAACCACCCCTAATTCGAGTGGGGTTGCAGCCAGGCACTGCTGCCAAGGGGTGTGGGCACCACCAGTGTGGTGGTTGAGCAAAACATGGTTCTTCTTCTTCTGAGGAAGTTATAGCAAGAACAATCAGTGGCTAGGCATGAAAACTGACAGCTAATACATGCCTTTATCAGGGCATTTATCAGACCAAAAACAAGCCAGGCCCACCTGGCAGCTGCTTGCTGCCCTCCAAGGAAAGCCAGCCTGAGCTGCTCACAGTGGCACAAAACACAAAGTGAGGGCTCTGCTGGACTAAAAGCTGCCTTCTCTGGGCTGAGCTCCTTCTTCTCCTCATCCCTGGCCCACTGAATCCACTAGAAAATATTCCCGTGACATGGGATGGCGTGTCCTGAATTTCCCCTGGAGCAGGAAGAGTTGAGGAACCTCTGCACTGCAGTGTTGGGACAGTTGTGGACCAGGATCATGGACTGAAATCATGGATCAAATGGAGGAGGGGGTAGCACCTGCCAGTCCCTTTAGATGTCTCTTACTGAATAGGCACCATGGGCATTAATAAATCACGGTGTGGGAGAGATGTGCCAGGTCTGTGGCAGTGTCATTGCTGTGAGAGCTCAGCCTGGAACAGCCAGGTCAACCATCCCACACCAGGGGCCTTGAGGATCTTGCTCTTTTGGGTGGGGAGAGCTTTGGGGGTTTGTGTTTGTTTTTAACAACTTTCCTTTAAGTTTCTCATACAGAAGTGTCACGTCCCTCTCCTCAGATCAGAAGCTGACTGTGCTGCTGGGAGGGTTGTCACAGCATGTGACCACTGTGGATTGGAGCAGGGTGTTGTGTGAACACACATTCCTGTGTGCAAAGTTGATGTCCCTGCTGTGTCTTGGCCAGCTGACAGCTTTCTGCTCTGCTGTGGGAGCAGGGCAAACCCTGACAAGGACAGGGAATGAGGGGGAGCAGAGAAAAATCAGGGGTTAAAAAGGCTCGTGAGATGCCTACAGCCCCTGGTCTCCTTCTGATAAACTGCAGCACAGACTTGGGAAGGGTTGGGAAAAAAACCCTTACATTCCTCTCTGACACTGAATTAAAGAAATTCTCCTGCATGCAGAAGGAGAGCTCAAACACCCTCCTTTATGGCACTGCTACTCTTCCCACCTGCCTGCTCTGGAAATCACTTGGATGCTGGACACTGTGCACTAGAGATCTGGTTTTCTTCAAGAAGTCTGGTGGGAGGGACACAGGGGAATCAGCTGTACTGAGACCCACAATTACATCTGGGTTCTGTGTTTGGGACTGGCAGGTGCTGCCCCCTCCTCCATTTGATCCATGATTTCAGTCCATGATCCTGGTCCACAACTGTCCCAACACTGCAGTGCAGAGGTTCCTCAACTCTTCCTGCTCCAGGGGAAATTCAGGACACGCCATCCCATGTCACGGGAATATTTTCTAGTGGATTCAGTGGGCCAGGGATGAGGAGAAGAAGGAGCTCAGCCCAGAGAAGGCAGCTTTTAGTCCAGCAGAGCCCTCACTTTGTGTTTTGTGCCACTGTGAGCAGCTCAGGCTGGCTTTCCTTGGAGGGCAGCAAGCAGCTGCCATTGATGTCCCTTAGAAAAGACATCAGCATCACTCAGGAAATTTAGGTTTCATTTAGCCTTGTTAAAACTACTCCCTGTTACATTCTACTGCAATCATTTAAAACAAAGGAGTTCATCAACACTTGAATCCTCCAGGTCTCTACATCAGTGTCTGGGAATGGGAATAAACCAGAGCCTTTTTGTCTTTAAACACCAAAAGACTGTCAGAAAAGATTAAGTGAATTCCTACAGAGGGAAGGGCTCACGGATGCAGTGTCAGCTGTGCTGCTGCTGTTTGGGAGTGTAACAAATGAACAGTGGCACCTGTCCATGCCCTGGACCTGCCACGGTGGAAGCTGAGCTGCCACAGCAATGATGGGGCATTCCATGGAGCAGGTGCAAAACAAGGGAGCAGGAAAGAGAGATGGTTCCAGGGCAAAAAGCAGGCTGGTGCAGGTATGAGCATTACCCCTGTTTTGGCTGTTTTTGTACTGCAGTGTGAGAGGATTCTCTGACTTTGCAACGATTGGGAGGTTAGTAGTACAGAATACAGAATAAAGAATACAAAATACAGAATACAGAATATACAGAATATGCAGAGTACAGAATTCTGCATTCTGTTAGTAGTAAAGGTGGCAATGATCAAAACCCTGGACTGGTCAGTGGGCCAGGGAAAGTTCTACAGCCCACTCTGAGATGTCCTTACCAGTGAAATGCCAACACACAGCAGACCATGAGCAGGGATGAGTTGTTGAGTTTCTTTGATGAATGCCTTTCCTTCAGCTACCACAAAATGCAGATACCACCACTCATGCCTGTATTGAACACCCTGTGCCACTATGACCTTTCCAAATCACAAAATCAGATAAAGGAACTGGAAAAGATTCCAGGAAAAGCTGCAGGGTTGACAGAACCTATGGATCATCACGTGTTTAACTCCCTCCTTCCTGCAAGCTGGGAGGGTGAAGTTGGGAAGGGCTGATGCATGTGCACCTTCCTTGGAACACCCAGCCCCTGCTCAGACAGGTTCTGCCTTTTAGCCAAAACAAAAATGCAGCCACTCCTGTGGTGTTCCACCATATGGGACTGACAAATACTTCCATCCCTTACTGACAGAAGGCACTTTCCTGATCTTCATGCAAAGAGTGGCTGTACTTTAACCCAGTTCCCAGTTTCTGGGGACCAGGTGCTAAAAATCACCCAACTGAAATGAGTTTTAGGCACCCAACACCTCTGAGTATTTGGGTTGAGTTGTTTCCATGTGCTGACACAAGCTCTGTCACATTCAGGTTCAGTGTGATGGCTGCAGCACCACCAGACTGGGGATGCCACTGGAGCAGAGCTCAGGCATTTTTCAAAGCTTGTCATGTTATATTCCACTCAGAGAACAAAATGGGGAATTTTAGATTTTAATTTGCCACTTTACATGCAAATTAACTGTTGTATATTTTCACAAGTGAATTCAGCCAGTATTTATAATAACAGAAATCTGCTGCTTGGATTGCTAAACGAAAATTCCCCACATTGCTTGTGCTTCCCTGCATGAGCTGTTTCATTTCAGCTTTTCTGTGCTCTCTCTTCTAGAATGCCTAA
This sequence comes from Sinosuthora webbiana, assembly GCA_013397395.1. Lineage (NCBI taxonomy): Eukaryota > Metazoa > Chordata > Aves > Passeriformes > Sylviidae > Sinosuthora > Sinosuthora webbiana. Next base: position 246,452 of record VXBN01010196.1, on the reverse strand, counting down.
AAGATTTTGTGGGGGCAAAGACACAAGAGGGAAAAAAAATAAAAAAATAAAAAGACCAAGAATGAGAAATAATTGTTAGGATTACTCAGCAGGATGGCTGGATTATATTTTGTCCCTGTTTTTCATGGACAAAACCATTGCAGTGCTTAAAATTAAGCATTTTGTTGATCTGAAGCCAGAATACTCAAAACAGCATCTGATTAGTCCCTCCCAACCTGCTGTTAAAGCAGTTACAAAACCAAAGTGCCCCAACCATCAGCTGAGCTCACTTGGTACAAACACAGCCCTTCCCCAGCACGGAGACTGACCACACCGAGTCCCCTGGAAACCAGGGGGTGAAAAGTTAAGGATGCTGACATTTTCTTTATGGAAAAGGAAAGGAAATGATCCCTTTCAGGAACCTAGAGAGACAGGACTCCTCCTGGCCACTCCTGTGTCCCAGGCTTTTGCTACTGCTCCGTGGGCTTGGGGCCACTTGGGCAGCTCAGTGCATAAAGAGACTGACTGGGTTGTAACCTTGTAATGTGTAACTTATCTTTGATTTTAATTGCAAGCAGTCTCTGAAACATTACAGAGCATATAGTGCTAGACACAGCAGAAGTAATTAAAGTGAGAGGGCCACATGCAGTCGTCAGTAAAACACCAGATGCAGGCAGCTTGGGAAAAATGTCATTGATTCAGCATCAGTGGGGCTGGGAGGAGAAGAGGCAGGGTTGAGATTATTGACAACAGATCACATGTAAATAGCAGCAGCATGACTGCAGTGTTTAAAGGAAAGCAGCCAAGGGATGTGTTGCTGTGGAGCTGCAAGTGTCTCAAAGAGGGTTGTCAGCTCCTTGAGGTAGTTGAAAAGGAGCAAGAGCAAGCCAAGCCTGGACAATCTGCTCTTCTCCTGGCCCTGCAAGAAACAACCTGGGTTGTGATTTCCCCCACAGGAAAAATGGGNGCATGACTGCAGTGTTTAAAGGAAAGCAGCCAAGGGATGTGTTGCTGTGGAGCTGCAAGTGTCTCAAAGAGGATTGTCAGCTCCTCGAGGTGGTTTAAAAGGAGCAAGCCAAGCCTGCTCTTCTCCTGGCCCTGCAAGAAACAACCTGGGTTGTGATTTCCCCCACAGGAAAAATGGGATGTTTCACATCATATTAAAAACAGTAATAATTAACTAAAGGAGGTTGAAAAAGGATCCATGGCTGTTTGTTTGAGGTGGATGCAAAGTGATGCAGCTGCTCTTTATCTGCAGCAAGGCCAGAGAGCTCCTCTGAGGTGAGCAAGGACACGTGGTGTTGTTCAGTTTGCTTGTCCACTGTGTCCTCCAAGACAGACCCAGGGTGAGAATGACTTCAAAGCATTGACATCCCTGCACACCCTAATGGGGTGTCACCCTGACTCATACTGAATGGCATTGACCACTCTGAATGTGATTGGCTGCAGCAAAGGTTAATGATCATTTCTACCTTTAAATAGTTTATGAAGATGTTTGATGTCTTCTAACAAGGCAGATATTGGAACTTGCTGTTCTTTCCAGTGACTTGCATATCATTGATCTTTCTTCTTGAAATGATTATCCCCAGGCAACCTATAAATCTCACTTACTCTGGCTCAAAAATGCTGGGCAATGTAATGAACTGTTATGAGGCCAGAGACAGTGGGCAGGGTCAGCTGTTATGAGCTGGCAGCACGTGTGCTTGAGCTGTGTGCTCAGACCTGCAGGGCCCTGCACACACCCCAGAGAGACAAGGAAACAGACACCTCAGGGCAGATTTTGTAATTAAAGAGCATGAAGTAATTCCAAGTGTATCTGATAGCCTTACATGCTAAATTCAATGGACCTCGTAGAAATCTTTTAGTTCAAACTCTCCTGCTACAAAAGTATCTCAAGGGCAATTCCTGCCCCATCACTTTACTCACACTGAGCTCCTACGGGTCTGTCAGAGACCAGGAACAGAGAGATTTGAAGCTGCAAGTGTCCAGAGCAGGAAAAGCTTTCATCAAACCCCCAAGTGCATGAGGGCTTGAAAACTTTACATAGAAGAATTTTAATTGTTACAAGACTCTGTAAGGTCCCGTGTGAAAATAAAAAGATCCTCATCTATGGAGCCTCCCCCAGCTTCAGGCTGACATCCAGTGTGAGTGTGGGGGCACATCTGGGAGCAGGGACAGTCATGATGATCTTTGACAGGGAATGCACTGCCTGGCAGGTAGGGCAGTTTAGGGACGTGCATGTGTTTAGTTTCTGCTTCCAGCCACTGAATATCTTCATGTGGGGCTTTTTTTGGCAAGCAGAGAAGCTGTTCATCTCCACGTGTCTGGAGACAAGCTGGTCAGCAAGTTGCTTTTTACTGCAGTAAAGCTTGCTGGCATTTCCTTCCTTGGAAGGACCTCTTAGGGCAGATCTGACCAGATCTGTTTCACAACTCCTGAACTCCAGACTTGAGCCAGGTTTGCTATTGGAAGTTTGCACTGCTGGGTCCAAGACCTCAGCTACCTTCACACTTAGCCCTTTTCTCCAAAGTTAGAAGAAAGCAAAGAGTTTTCACAGGTACCGTTGGTCAGAAGAAATGACCCATGTTTTTTTTTAATCTATTTTTGTGTTTAGAATTGTTCACAATTATGAGAGATGATTAAAACTGATAAATGCAGTTCCAGCATAACCACCAGATAAAAAGTGGACTGCAGGCTCAGCCTTTTTCCCTTAATTCATTCAAAGAAGAAGAAAAACACAAAATCATGCAATGAAAAGGCAAAAAAGTCTGTGTAACATCAGTGAAGACAGAACTGAGGGAAATGGAGGCAAAGGCAAGACCCAAGGATAAAACTGGTGTCTCTGCTGCCTGCACTCACAGGAGTATGATGAGCTCATTTTACTGTCAGGGCTTCCCAGGAGTTTGGTAGGTTGTTCTGGAGCTTTCCATGCCATGTGGCACAGCCTGGTGTGGATTCCTCACCCTGATGCTGAGGAAGGAGCAGTGCTGCTCTTCCTCCTCTTGCCAATGCTCCAGCAGGACCCAACTGAGTTAACTGGGAAAGATGTTTGTCCACAGTATCGTTTGTAATGGACCCAAAAAGAAAAACCATGGGCAGCTCTTAAACCTCAGATAGCAAACACAAACACAAATCTCCCCAGGCAAGCCAGGGTAAAGTCTTGATGCACTTTACAAGCTGTAAACACCGATTTTATTAGCCATTTATGGGCCACTTTGCACAACGCAGCTTTAATATTAAACAATAAAGCTCACAACACACTTACTAAGGAAAACAGTCTCTCTCATTTACTCCTGAATTGCAAGTGTGGCATCTCTTCATCACATGAAATCAGCAGAAAGCCAGATTATTCAGTTTAACCCGCGTATTTTTTGTGCTTGATGGCCCACACCAGCAGCACTGAGACAGAGGAAATAATTTGGAAGCCCCTGGAAACTGTAGAAATGAACTTTGAGCAAGCGCTGAGCAGCCCTGCTACCCACATCAGCATGCACGCAGACTCCAAGGAAACTTGTCCTTGTGGTTATGGGTGTTTATCATTTATAATCTGATACTTCAGATGTCTCGTGTAAGATAAGGTCTGACTGTACCAGGGACTGCATGCAAAATGCATGAATTTGTAGGCAAAATAAGTAATTTCTTATTTTGAGCCTACAGGCAGAATGGGAAAGGGAAGTTCTGCTAATCCTCTCTACAAATGGGAAACAGGCTGAGGGGATGAAGTGATTTGGCCAGGACTACACAGGAAGCAGAAAGAGAATGAGCACCAGCAAAATCCCAGTGAAATATGTGCTGTCCCTCAGCACAGCCCATGCAGAGGTTGCTTTGTGCCTCTGAAGGGTTTAGATGGTTGGCTGTGGGGGGAATGGGACCTGGTCATGGGCCACCCAAATCACAACTGTCCAGGACTTCTGGTGCAAGGAAAAGGATTTGTTATCCCACTGCACCTGCTCTATCCTTCCACAAGCCCAAATCTGTCCAAGTGTGGCTTGAAAAAGGGCAAAGAAAATCCAGCTGTTCCATTTCCTTTTTTCAGCTGGGAGCCTCAGAGATGTCCACACATTTGGCCACCCTCCCAAGCCAAACCGTGCCAGGATGGTAAGCAAGGTTTGTAAAAAAATCTTACACCAGATGGGCCAAGTCTCCCTGCATCTGGTATATGCTAGAGACAGCTCAGACAACCAAAGCAGAGGGACAGACATTCCCTTCCTGAAGTAAAACCAAGCTCCCAAACGAGTTTCCCCATCACACTGCTATGCACAGACATGCATGAGAAATATCCCAAAATAAGGCCTGGGCCCAGCTTCCCCAGCTGGAGGGGAAGACAGGAGTAGCATGCTGAAGATTTGGACTGTGGAGACAATTACACTATAGGGACACTTTCCATGGGGTTCTTTAAACTGCCAGAGGGCAGAGTTAGATGGGATATTGGGAAGAAATCCTCCCCCGTGAGGCAGTGAGGCTTCTCTGAGCCCAGAGAAGCTGTGGCTGCCCCATCCCTGGAGTGTCCAAGGCTGGGTTGGATGGGGCTTGGAGCAACCTGGGGTGGTGGAAGGTGAAGGTGTCCCTGCCCATAGCAGGGCATGGAACTGGATGTGTTCTATGGTCTATTCCAAACCAAACCATTCTGTGATTTCTGGAAAGCAGAGTGTACAGTGGTTTGTAAACTTACTTGAGGTACTTTAACAGAAAATGTTCTAATTACTTACAATAGCACCCCCAGTGAGAGAAGACAAGCCTCAGCAGAGTACTGATCCAAGTCTCCCCAAACAGGGCAGGGAATGAGATGCTTTACACAGACTACCAGCTGAGTCTGGTCACAGCACAAGCAGAGCACAAGCACCAAAGCTCAGCCAAGATCACAGTTTTATCTATTGGATCATTTAATAGGATTATTTGCTAAATCGCATCAATAACAATTATTATTGAAGACTAATGATTTTGTAAGGAAACAGTTCTGTAAAAAATTCTACTAAAGTCCAGCTACCTTTGGAAGGGAGAAGAGAAGCTCAGCAAAGCCCCAGATTCCCTGTGGTGACACTGGGACCCTCAGCAAGTCCTCAGGTACCACTCTGCACAAGCTGCAGAAGTGGCAGATGTATTTATAGTGTATATTCCTGAACAGCTGTGCCCTAAGAGGTGCCTTTTGCCCAGGATGCCTCTAAAACCCTTTCACTTTCCACTCAGTTGGGTGGGTCCAGGCTGAGTTACCCATAGCACAAGGAAGACTGTCTTCCATGCCTTAGTGCCTGTTCACCTCCAGCACTCTCCAGACACGATGCCTCATCCAAAGTCTAACAGCTGATGGCACAAACCCTCCATCACTTACAAACCCTCACCTCAAAGGGAGCTGTGGGGTCTGTCAGTGTGCTGTTAATACCCCCACCACACCCCTAGCAGTCACATCTCCCTGGCCATCCAAAACAGACACTCCCAGTTGTTCAACCCAGCATCATCTTGTTTTTTTTCATGATGGATTAGTGACTCAGATGAAGCCTCAGTGGCTGTGTCAGTCCCTGGCAGTGGGAGCTTCCTCATGTCTTGGGTTGCAATATGTAACCAAAAGTGTGTGTTCTATTTGCCATCTGTTAAAACCAGCTGGGGAAGTGTTTTTCTTTATCTCTTCCCTGACCCCTCCTCCCTCCAGGGGATATCTGCTGTCCATGGGCCATCCAGGCTCACTGCAGGGCTGATACAATCCCATCATCCCATGGGGAGATGCTCCACCCAGGGGGAGGAGCCCAGCATTCCTACCTGGATCAAACCTGGGATTCAGAACATCAGCACAGCCTGTGTGCACTGGATTCCCAGAGGGAGACCAGACCCATCTCAGCACCACTGGACCTTCAGAGGAAACTGCACCCTTCTACAGGATCATCTCTGCTCCAACAGAACCACATCTGTCACTCCAGGAGGACTTGATTGGACTGACACCAACACCCTGAACAACTGGGTGTCAGGTTGTGTTCTGACTCTGTCAGAGTTTCTAGGATTTTTGTTTGTTTGCTTAGTTTTTTGTACTACTGGGTTTTTGTTAATATTCCTAGTAAAGAACTGTTATTCCTATTCCCGTATCTTTGTCCGAGACACCCTTAATTTCAAAATTACAATAATTCAGAGGGAGGGGGTTTCCATTCTCCATTCCAAGGGAAGCTCCAGCTTTCCCTGGCAGACACCTGTCTTTCCAAACCTAGACAACCCAGCAGGGCTGTGTCCCCTGGTGGGTGTCACTGAGCACTGGCTGAGCTGTGACCACACACCCAGCAGGTTTGTGCTGTCTCTGGTGGTCACAGAACAGAGCCTGCTGTTTTCTCAACAGAGTGAGTGTGGAGAGCAGCTTGTTTTACATGGATTAAACAATTATTGACTCTGTCACAGAAAAGGGCTTTTGGGTTGTGTCTGCCACAAGAATAATAGAGTGAATAGATTTTTTTTTCCTCTCTGAGCTCTCAGAATTTTTAGTAAGTGCTGGGCCTAGAAAAAACACTGGGGGAAAAAAATGAGGAGCATGCAATTAAAACAGTGTCATTCCTAAATGTAGCCACAAATCAGTGACTAGGAAAAGAAGAAACTTGCCATCTAAAGACAACCTGCTCCAATTCAGTTAAGACTAGAAGCTTGAAGCAGCAATTGTCAACAAGAGAATAAGCAATATTACCCTTGAAAATATAAACAAATTTTAATTACAGTTGACATTTTTGAGACTGGTGCTGAGTGTTGTCATCAGATGGAAAATCGCTGTCATCTCCCTACCCTTGGGGACATGAACACTTGGTGGAAGTTACTCTAAGTGTAATCCAGGCTCCAACCTGCTTTGTTACTGGCCTTGCAGCTGGGAAGGAAAACTTCAGCTGTCATAATTAGAGGACAAACTCTGGTCAATTGAGAAAAACCTCTCCACAATGTGGCAGGAGATGCTAAAATCTTCCAGCAGTGAGAAGAGAGGTCGAGTCTGGTAACTCAGGGGAGGAGACTCTCTCCAGTCCTGCTCCTCCACTGCCTCACCACAGCCCTGGCAGCAGGAACCTCTGCAGAGCGGGGCCTTTGCCCTCCAGAGGCTCCTGATGCTTCCAGGGGCTGGATGTGCATGGAGAAGGGGAGGGTCCTGCCCTGGGAGAGGGGATGTGGAGGGAGCTGTGCCCCAGCCAAGGGAAGGGACACCACAGGGCAGCAGCCCCGTGTAGCAGTGCACCCCCCACATTAACAGGTGTTCCCATACTAGGAAAGAGTTTAAGTTTCACCCCTGATCCTATAAGGCAAAACAACCAGAAACTTCAATGATCTTTTCATCATAATTGGCCCAGTGTCAGGACACAGGCACCTGTTGGACCCTTGAGCTGTACCTCAAGAACTGTGACTGTTTTCTGTTGGGCAGCATGCCAAAAACCCCTCCTTGATCATTGAATACTTAAAGGAGAGCACAGAAACTCTCGGGGCATTTTCAGGGTGTGATAGAAGGTGTTAGGATCCTCCCCGCACTGTGCACAGCTATACTCTTTTGTTTTGTATAGTTTGTTATTTTTGTCTTAATTAAAACCTTTTGCTTTTCAAACACCTCCAATCTGCTGTCTCTTAAACCATTTCTAGGGCTGCTGGCAACCCTCAGAGCTTGATGCACCTTTGTGGGGCTAAAAACACTCTGGTCTCACACAGACACATCAGCCCAGCTCTGCCACTCCTGCCCTGGCAAAACTTTAGGGTGGCATCAGCAGGGCTTCCCCTCCTTGCAGATACATGAAGTTCACTCTCTGCATCTCCAGTATTGCACAACAAGATTTTAGTGAGGAGTGAGAAGCAGCTGTAAAGTTTAAAGCATCAGATCTGCTTTCTAGAAATGTTGCTTTCCGGGCACCTGCCTCCCAGGGCAAACCGTGACCCTCCATGGACTGACAGGCCTGTGGCCACTTTTGCCTTCTGAGGACATCTGCTCAATCCAGATGTTTGTACCAGGACTCTGAGCCAGCACTTCCCACTGCTCAGAGCAAACCTCCCACCTACCACAGGCCTCACAGGAGATCAAACCCTGAGTTCTCTGAGTTTGGCAACCAACAACAGCAACTGAAGTTTTTGCTGAGGAAGCAGCAGCCCTCTCTTCTCCAGGGACAGAGCAGGAAGCAGCTCCCTCACGCCAGGGTGTGATGGCAATTCCCATCCCCAGTGCTCACAAGCTGCTGTGTGGAGAGCAAAGGCAGCTGTGAAGGAAGAGGCAGCACAAGACAGTGATACGTGGAAACACTGATCACGTGTGCTTTACATTTTCACACGTGAAAACTTTGTTTTCCAAGTGCAGATTTCAGTGTTCTGAAGTTAGGACTGATTCTGGCCCTCTCCTCTGCTCTGTCCAGCTCCATGAAAGGCTGAAAGAGGATGATAATGGGGGGGAAAGGGATCCCAACCTAGTGTTTTACAAAGACAGCACTGGAATTTCTGTGAGCTGACCAACAGAACTGTCCATGGAGACAGTGGTTGGGAAATATCAAATTTCTTCTCCTAACAGGAGCTGTGTCTGGGAGGGACATTTCTTATTTGATGGTGGAAGGAAGTGAAACAAAGCAGCAGCATCTCCCTTCCTTCTAAAACCAGCACAAAAGAAGTAAGGGGCTTTGATATCGATAATAGCCTAAAAGAAATGTGTGTTGTCAGTGAGCTCATCCTCCTGACCCATGAGGCAGCTCTCCTGCCTTTCAGCTCTGTCTCTGGGCACTGTCTCCAAGATCTAACACAAAGTAATTGCCAGTCCACTGTGTCTTTGACTGGAAATCCCAGTGCTGAGAAGGGAATCATCTGGGCTTTGATGTGGAGGTTTTGGTAGCATCTGTGGCTCCCCATCTCAGAAGAGACTCGTTTGATGTATTGTTGAGTAGAGGTATTTGTTATCTTCTCAGAGAACATGCATGTGGCTTGGTAAAGCTGTTTCCTGACTGCCTTCTAAGACAGATAGTACAAGGGTTGTTTCTGAGGCATCAGTTCATCTGATACAGAGAACAAGGCTGCAGACAAATGTAGAGACCTCCAGAGTGTTGGCATTACAATGTCACTTCGAGGTCCCTTTGGTTCCTTCCAGGCACACTGTGACAGAAAACAGGTTCCCTTCATGCAAATTACAATGTCATTTTTATCTAGGACATAAAGGGCTTGAGGAGACAGACTCTCCTGGATCAGGAACACAGACTGGCAGCAGCAGGAGAGGTCCCTCCAGGACCCACACTCTGCCTATCAGCACAGGCTGGCCCACATCCATGGTGGGATGGACTCATTCTCACTGCCAGTCCCAGCACTCTCCAATCTAACCAGTACAGGATGAACCTGATTATTTTTCTGCCAGCATTCACCTGCAATAGGTTTTTCTCAGCCTCTGCCAGGCTGCCCCTTTGCTGTGCAAGGCAAGAGCCACACTTGACTGTTCTTCTGTAACCTCAGGAAGCTAAGCCTCTCAAGAGCTGCTTTGGGACACTGCCATGAGCCTCTTAGGAGTATTAAGGCACCGTGGTGAGCAGCACATGACACTGCAGTGAGGCTGTACCACTGGCAGTGGTAGGTGGAAGATCCTTTCCACAGTGACCCTGCACTTCTGTCTGTGCCAGAGAGATGCCAGTAGCTTTTGCAGTGACTTTGAAAGACACTCTACTGAATGCCTTGGGGAAAACCAAGCTCAGGGCATTTCTCTAGAGCAGGGAAGGGCACCAACACACCTGGCCATGCCCTGGGGTGACCAGCACACCTTCAGTGCTGGCCCCTCCTTTGTTGCTGGGGGTCTAACCCAATCCTTTTATGTAGGATTGCTGTGAGGTTTTAATTCCCTGGGTCATCCCTTTATCTCTTTCGAATTATCCTAGAAGGCTTCTAATCTTTTACAATTTCTTTTTTTATTTCCCAGGATCCAATCTACTAAGTTCCCCCTCACCCCCAGAGCTGCCATTAGCTGGTGGAGGGTTTTGCTGGAGTTTTGTTGTTGTTCTCCCTATGAAGTTTTAGAAATGCCCCTCTCTCTTCTGTAGCTTTTTTAACAGCTTTTTTGGTATCACACAGGCATCTGTACTTTGCCTTGCCATGTAAGAATAAGATATAAATGAGAAGTCCAGGTTATTTCATGAATGCTGCTTGACAGTTTAACACCACAGGTATTTTTATGGCTACATCCAGTACACAAGAGGAAACAGACCCTAGGAAAGTGTGGTACCCCCTTGTTGCAAGGGCAGCTTGCAGCCATCACTCAGAACAGACACCAAAATGTCCTTTCCCAGGAATTATGCAGCCACCTATGTCCACAATTTGGACAATTCTTGTCTGCAACAGGCCAAGGCTGCCTTACCTGGCATGCCAGTACACCCAAAGAAATCAGCCTGGCCTTGCCAGGAGAAAAGCACCTCTCACAAAGGTACAAAGAGAGTTGAACATGTTTAACATCTTGCTGGATCAGCCTCCTGAAGTGCTTAAAACAATGGAAGAGGAAAGCATGTGTTCCTTTCAGCACAATCTGTGCCTTATAATCAAGTCTAAATGCTCACAATCCGCTCGGATCCTAATGAGGAGAATGACATAAATGGCAGAATGTTCTGCTCTTTCTACAGGTTTACAAAAATGAAATTAAACATAGGCTTTCTATTACAAAACAATAGGCAAATTGAAGACCAATTATGCAAACCCATCAGAGAACCTGGTGAACTGTGGAGAATTTTGCATTTCTGAGGCAGAACGACTTTTTAGATGAAAAAAAAAACAAAAAACGACAAAAACCCTCTACTCCAAGAAATTGAGAACATCTGTGCCATCAAAGAAAGAATGTAGTGAATAATTGGACAATCATAGACAGGCAGCCATTTGAATATGAAGCCGTTTGTAATGTGGCAGTGGAAGGGAAATTACAGAACGCCGGTGCTGCCTGGCTGTCACCCTCCCTTTGTGCCTCTGTGGCATGTGGTGTGCTCACTTCACAGGAGCCTGCGGGGTCGGCAGCGGGGCCTCCGGGGTTATCTGCTCCCATTAGTTTGCACATCACACACATAATGAGAAAGGAGCAGGCAGAGAGGTGCTTGAGCATTCACTCCCCCCAGCATCCCAGTTTAAGCACACCTTTAACCCCGCTGACAGACAGCCCAACCTGCAGCCTCCCCCTGACAGCTGACTCGCAGCACGCAGCGGATATTCTCCCTCTGTCAGCTGACAAACTTTGGTGACCCCTTGCCTCAAGCATTGTTGTCCTCCTTGTTTCCAGCAGGCAAATCCCACATGGCAGGGGAGGCACGTGGAGCCACCTGGCAGCCTGCAGCTCTCTGCAGGAGTGACCCACAGGAACCCGTCCTCGCTCCAGCCGGTGGCATCGAACCAGACTGGACATCTCCAAAATGTGGGGAAAGGCCCAAGGGAGCTGAGCAGCACACAGCCATGGTTCAGCTCCAGCAGGCAGAAGGATCTGTCCCCAGGAAGGGGAGGCTGAGCNGTTTTCCCTTCAAACCACTACAGGGAGGCTGAGCAGGGCACGTGTTGGAACTCTGGAAGTTGAAAATTTCAGGCTTTCTGTGCTGGCAGGGACTGACCCTCAAGCAGGCACCACATTTGACTTGAGGCCTTGGAACAGGCTTCCAAAATTGAGTGATAGCACTGGGGTTGTGGATGTGTAGTTTGAATAGTATTGTGTGATCTCACAGGGGGAAAAACTTAGATTTAAGGTTTTAGTATATACTAATATATATGGGGCAAGATGGAGGATTTGGGGCCTTGTCTAAGTCTTTCTTCTTCACCTTCTTCTTCTTGGTTTTGGGTGTTTGTTTTCCTAATTGGGTGAAGAGGTCCACATTACGGGCCTTGGGTGGTCAATTATTGGGTCAAAAATATAAATAATATGGGTGTGACCTTGTTATTGGCTGATTAGCTCTTAAATAACCTTGGAAAGAGTTAGAGGCACCTCCACTTTCTAACCTGCTAGTTAGAGCTCACAACTCGTGAGACTGTACTATGGATAAGAGTTAATAAACACTGAGTCCAAACATGAAACTGCAACTCCCATGTATTAATCCCAGCTCTAACATGAAGAAAAGAAGATATGAAATCGCCAGGCACGCACTGTTCCCAGGAACACACCTGTGCACCAGCCCCACACCACTCCTCAGCACCACCTCTCTTGCTGCCCTGTGCTGGGGAATTACAGTGTGAGGGGGAAATGCTTTAGGGTGTCTTCCAGGACGAACCAGGCAAAATAAAAGTGATCAGCTTAGTTGTGATTTCATGGCTAGTTGCACAGATATTCATGTGTTACTTTGCACAGTCAGGCTAATAACCAGCTTTCAGAAGGACAGACAGCGTAATGAATGGGTTGTAAAACACGCTCATAAAAACATTATAGCATGTCTTGGAGCATTTGTTAGCTGTTTGTGATTTACTGGGTCCCCTGTTTTACATTTTCTTATAACTTGCACATTTCCTCTGAAAAATAAGCTTTCAATGTGCATGCAATTTATTTTAATTTCCCTCCCCCCTCGCAAGATGATAAAACTTTTACAGCCATGCAAGAATGGCAATTTTGTAGTCACGAGGTTCATTATACAGTAATTAATACATGTTAATATCCTGTAAATATTATGTTATAATGGCTTTAAGTAAATACATACTGTACATTTGCAGTACTTATTAAAGTCAGCGCCACTTAAAATGAAATGTGACTAATTAATCTGTTTAAAAAGTCTAATGTCAACTTGGATATTCTTTAAAAATTACAGTACAGCCTTGCAAGCCTGAGCGGTGATTCAGTCAGCATTTAATTATGGAACTTTGACATTAATGGTTACTTTCCTGGTTTAGTTAACTGGATTGGACACATGGGCCAGCATTAAAGGAATGAGAAGGGTAGAAGGAAGGTCTCATTGTTACAAGAAGCTAAAATCCCAAATAATACATCCCATTACTGCCTCCCCTTGCAAAGGGCCTGGCAGCCCCAGGAGCCCTGGTGCCACACGAGAGTGCAGCCCCAGGAATGTTCCCTTCAGAAGGAACTGGTAGGGCTCCACCATGGGTTTGTCCATTTGGGGCATCTTATCTCTTTATCAAGGGATGGTTCCTGGTGCAGTATCAGCAGCAGAGGCTCTGTTCTCTGCTCAGCCAGAGCCCCAGACACTGCCTTTGTCCTGTGTTTTCCTTCTCCTGATGAAAGGCGCCCCCTCCCAGGACTGTCAGCCTTTTAACAATTTCAGTTACTCTCCACGGTCCTAAATACACAAAGGAAAAAAATCCCCCCAATTCCTGCTGCCATAAGGCACAAATGCAAGAGAAGGTGACACTTACTGAAATGCAAGACAAGGTGACACATACTGAATAAGGAGCCCAGGAAGGGTCATCTCTTCTTTACACACTCAGCCAGAAGACATGGCAGAAGGCAAAATCATTTCCAATCCATCTCACAGGTATTCATTTTCTCTAGAAGGCTTCACCTTAGGGTGCATGTGTCTGAGGAATGCCTGTCAGATCAGACCTGCTCCTTTACTGTTGGGTGTGTGGAGGTGACTATCTCCAGCTTTATAGGTGCCAAAAAATAAATCAAATTCAGCTCTGTGAATTGCAGCCTCGATTGTTCCCCAGACATGGGGTGCAGGCATTTCAGAGAAAAACATAAAAATCTGAAACAGAGCAAGAGAGCAGCCCCAGCTCCCCCAAAGCCCTTATCAATACCCACAGGCCCAAACAGATCACTGCTCTCCAAAGGTAATTCCAACAAAGCATAATTAAGCAAATAGAGTTCCACCAGAAACAAAGGCAGTTCAGAAAACTTCTCTTCCATGAACTGAAATTGTTAAAAAGTCCTTCTTCCAGATATTCAGACATATTGCCACGAAAGCAAGAAAGTCTTGGACTCTCTACTTTTCCATGGTCAGTTCCTTCAGGTTTTACCATCAAACTAACCTGAATAAGCTTTCCTAGCAGGGTGATTCTCTAGTCTGTGCTGGAGGTAACAGTTTGGGAGAAGCATTTAATTTTAGCTACATCCTTCAGGGTGATGGCTGGAATGGATGTCCTCCTTGGGTGCTCGGGGAAGCACAGCCAAGACAGGACTCCCAATGCTAGGAGGCATTTTAAGATTATGGGGATAAATGACAAGAGCTCAAGACAGGCCAAAAATGTGTGTGTGAACACAGAATGTTGGTCTGGAGGCTGTGGTCTGGCAGAGAAATGCTGAACTAGACCCAAGACAAGAAAGTGAGGTTTCAGATATATTTCCCTTCCTTTTCCCCAGCAGCCACTGTCTGGTGTTCAGTAAATCAGGGCCATGTGAAGCTATCCCAGCTTGTTTCCATCTGATAGAGCCCAAAATGCCAGCTGGAAAGCTGGGTGTTATCTGGCTGTACTTCCTCCTGGGCAAACCCTTTCCCAAGGCAATTACCCATCAAAAGAGATCACTTCAGGTGTGAAGCAGAACCTCTGGCTCTGTGGCTGCTCTGCAGTGAGAAAGTGCCTGGGACAGCTCTGAAACCTGTGTTCTGTTTATCACAGAAGCCCCTGAAATCTTGGGCTTTATGTAATGCTTCAGCAGTGGCTTTAGAAGTAGGGAGAGCAGCAGCATTCCTTGGCATGCTGGAAATACAAGAGCACGGATAAACAGAGCACCAGGGAGGCAGAGGTAGCGGCTGGAGGTGGAGATTTGCATCCCAGGCTGGGATCTCCCATAGCTTTCCTCAAAGGTAAATCACTTAACAACCCTGTGCCTCAGTCTCCCCACTGCTAAACCACTGTTCATGTTTGGTTACCTCCTAAATCACCTCTGTGCTTATCTGATTAACATTCACAAGACCTCCAGAGATAAAGCACTTTCTTAAGTGCATTGTATGTCTTGTAATCTCTTGATGTTGCCATGCAAAAGAGACGTCACAGAGCAGGGGAATTACCCTGGGCAAGCTCTGACCTGCTCCTCATTTCCAAGAGCTCTTTTCTCAGTGACCCCTTCCTTTAGCAGCACATTCACCTCGGCCTCTCGTGAGTGGGAGTGATGCAGCATCCCTACCAGCAGCTTCCCTGAGCCATGGAAACCTGCTGTTACGGCCAGACAGAAGCAACCAGCACTATTATTTGGATCATTTGCTGAGGTTTGTAACCTAGAATTAATTTTCACACTGAGTCCAAACGCTGCCTATTTCACACATATCTGGGTAGCAGACGAGGGCCCTTTTAGCAACAGAAGCAAACAGAGCTACAATCAAGCAGCCCAAGGTACAAACCCTTAATAGTTCAGTAATCAGTAATAATCAACCCTTCTCTTTATGCTCAGGGAAATCTAGTAGAACCCAGCTACTCTACAGTGAATACATTTCCATTTATAAGACTAAACACAAGCACACGTTATCTACTTAATTAAAATCTAAATTCTCTAACTAACCATTTGTTGTTTCTCCTGGGTGCACATTACATACATTACTGGTGTTTTCCTGAAATCTATTGCTAATGGATTAAAATAACTCGATGAAATGTTTCACTTGCTGCACGAGGCTATGAAAGCCCACAAAATGCTCTGATACTGTGCACGTTGGGAACTCCTCTCCACCTTTATCCCAGGACTGCAGCTCCATTTCTCCATGCTAGAAACCCAAATCCTTTCCCCAGGTCCCTCTTTTGGGGACAGGAAAAATGTGACTCTCCCAAACACCAGACTGGAAACTCATCTCATTAGCACTTGGTCAGGAATGGTTTTGGGAACCAAGTACAGAGCTGGTGTGGTCAGAGCAAGGGGACATCATTAACCACACAAAGGATGAGATTTGAGGTCCTGAATGTACAGCTCTGCTGTTGTCAGACATGACACTGACCCCACAGAGACCTGAACCCTCTTAACCACCAGCTGGGAACCTGCAGGATCTGCCAGCACATCCCTAACAGCACCAGACAGAGATCTTCAGGAGCAGAAATGCTCCCAAGGGTTCAGTCTCCCTGGAAGAGGGAGCACCTTGGGGTGTGGGAGTCTCTCTGCACATCTGCCAGATTTTGGGAAGAAAAGACAGCAGAAATGAATTAACAGCCATTGTTTAATTAGAAAGTTGTCCTTGGTAGCTTCCATTTCTCTGAGTGAATTCTGTTCTTTGAATCTTTCTGCACAGGGACGTGTGGCTGTGCTGAGTTGGTTTGGTTGTGTGCTGGTGGCACGTGGTCCCTGTGACCCTCAGTTCCTGTGTCTGCACTCCCAGGGCCACAAGAGGCCCCTCAACACTTAAGGACTGCATCTTCTCCAGAAAGCCCACACGTATCCTGTAAAGATTTGAATGTCATTGCTTCCCTGGTGGTGAAACATTGATTTCCTTGCATTTCCATGCCTCTTTCCCAGGGGATCTGAGAACCTCCATCCACCTCTGAGGGGGCACTGCTGGCCCCTTCTCTGACAAAAGGGCAATTATGTGTCCAAATTAGGAACAAAACTTCCGAGGGTCACAATCTTTACCACTGGTGCTAAGCCTGGCTCATTCTGTGTCTCTGGCTACATCTCCTCAAACAGCATTAGCTGCTTTGGTGTCATGAAGAATCTCCTCCACAGAAAAGCAGGGAGAGGGAGAAGAGGGTGGAGGTGAGGCATTATCAAATGAAGACTGATGGCTACTGCTCATGAATGAAAGGAACCTCCCTACAGCCTCTCATCATTCCTGCAAATCACATTATTTAGAAAGATGCCACCAGGAATTCTGCTTTGCTTCCAGCAGACACAAAGTAAAAGGGCACCTTCTCAAAGCCATTCAGGCTATTATGCATTATAATTAAAAAACAATTTCTATCCTCAACAGGGTTTGATTCAGGTAACTCATTACCCCCAAGAGCCATTTGTGAGACTGAATTGAGAATGCAAATTAATGTCAGCTTTAACAACAACAATGCTTCTTTTCTTCCTGCTTTCCGCCTCTTTTGCTCGCTTCCGTTTTTGGAAGCTTTCTTTGATGTCAAGCAGGTGCCTAGAGCAGAGTTGCTGGGGGACAAAGAGGGTTTTGTACCTCTCTCATTAGATGCTCTTCAGTGCTCAGTTGCTGCCCTCCTCGTCTCCAGGCAGTGCCGGTGCTAGACCCTCAGCCAGAAGCACAGAGATACCTGCCTGTCCCCGGCTGCAGCCCTGGTTTTCTCCATCAGCTGAGAGAGTGGAGTTCTTGCTGTGGTTACAGGCAGGAATTCCCCAAAACCCTTCACAGTCCTGCTCTGCCAGGGAACCAAAGCTCTCCACCCACAGACACTGCTCTGACTCCACCTGCACTTGTCATGGTTCTCTCTAACCTGCTGTCCTCTTGTTGGGTCGTGTCATTTTATTATAATTGTTTTGCAGACACTTCTCTAACTCTTGTATCCAGTCTGATGCTGCCTCAAATCCAGCCCAGCCAAAGTGAGTTAAGAATTTAAAGAACTAAGATTTTAGCTAAGGGGTAGAAGCAACTTGTATTGATTAGGATTTAAGTTGGAAGAGTAGAGATGAGTTAATAATTATTAGATGTTTTAGCCAGAGCGTGTATTTTCTTGTTTTAGTTGTGTTTGTAAAAGGAAATGAGATAAACAGACCATTGTAATCATGGAAACCGTGATGGAACCTGGACACAGAAACTAATTGGAACCAACCAAGAGAAGATGGGACAATGCCAAGAGGTGACCTAGGCCTGCCAGCAATATAAAGGTAGACAGGTCACTGTGAGGAAGACGTCTCTGACTTCATCTTTCAAGACCACTGACCCATTTCAGAGACCACCCACCCAATTTGAGAGAAGAATTGTACACATGTAAAGGACTTTGGGCTCATTTTAATACAAAGGGGAGAACAGGAGGTACTGACATTATGCATATGCACGAGCATTTTTGATTATTTAAGACTTTTGTAAATAAATAGAGGGCCAGAACTTCGTGATTCAATTGTGATATTTGGGAGGTGACTCCCGTGCCACCCAACATAGAAATAAAACAGAACACTTTCTAACTTTAACTAGCTAGAGAGTCTTTGTCCATGATTTTATTGATTTTATTCAAATCAAAAGGACCCCTGATATTCTTCACAAAGAGCAGTGAACACAAGAACTGAAAAGTTTTGCTGCTGGTGCTCGCTCAGACAACACGTGACCACAGCAGCAGTGTGGAGCCACACGAGGTTTTGGCTTTGGTTAAAGGGCAGGAGTGTGTGCACAGGGATGCTGCACTGGTTAAGCATGGCTCACCCATCGACTCACACCAAAAGGGGAGGAAGGGTCCTCTGTGTCTCCCATCAAACACCCACAAAAGGCCAAACAGGTAAAACTGACCAAATAGTTGTTGCTAAAATCTGAAGTAAGCCAGAAACCCCTGGACGGGGATGGCTGGAACACAGAGCAAGTTTCTGCTGCTGGAACCTGCTGGTGGCTTTCACAAAAAGGCAAAGTTGTTATTTATGGTCCTTTTTTCCTGTAGCATCTGATGCCTTTAATGCAGTCTTCACACAGGAGTGTGATGAAGTGCTCTTACTTCCATTTCACACACAAGGAAAGAGAGACACAGTCTCCTATTCTCAAAAGGCACTTGAGCTCCTAATGCCCTTGGAAACCAGCTGTAGTGGAGCTCTGAAATACCTGGGAAAAACACACCAGTGCCCAAGGGGCTCATCCAGACCTGCCAATTCTGCCAGCTGCAGGCTGACACCTCCACAACCCTGAGATGTGCTGGATAAATGCCCTGGGGGCCGTGTCTGCCCAGGAGAGAGCAGCTCCCAGGGGCTGATCTCTGCTGCTGTGGCATCCCCAGGCACAGCTGCCCTTCCCAGAGAGCCAGGCACTCCAGACAAGGATGTCCTGCTGAAGAAAAGCTGCATCTCAAGCACACAGAGCACCAGCAAACTCAGAGCAGGGAGGATGTGGGATATGGTTTGGAGCCCTTCTTTCTCCATGGCATAAATTCAGGAGGGATCCAAGGGATTATTCCCCTTCTACAGCAAGTGGAAGTATTTTGAAGGTCCTCTGACTCATACAGGGGAATCCCAGCTCTGCTCTTAACTTTTCAGTGGCCTTCAGCAAATTATTCTTCATCTTTATGTGTCCCCATCTGGAAGAGTCAGTTATGGTGCTGGCCTCAGATTTGATGGATTAACTTGTTACTAATTCCACTGTGTTCAACAAGTCCAGAGCATTCCTTACTAATCAGCAGAAACTTATTAATTCTCATTATGACTGCTTCTCATGTCCTTTCTGATAAAGCTCACTGGGAGATACAATAGTTCTCCAGAACACAGGCAGAGTCCCTTGGAAAAATCCGCAGGAAAAAAAACAATCAACCCATATCTTTACAAAAATAACTTCATATCTCTATGGGAATTTGCCTCACATTAGATTTCCAGAGGAATTTTCCACTCACTCAATTTCTTAGCTTTTTCCCCACAGAGCAACTGCCTTTTAAACCCACATTTTCTGGGTAATTGGACCGAAAATGGGTTTTTCACGGCAAGAGAATGGAGCTGTCTCCTCCATGGTTGCCAGCCCACACCCCAGAGGCTCTTCACTTTGTCCCCTGAACATGGAGCTGACACCAGCCTCCCCAGTGGGCTGCCAGATGGGAACATCAGTGCTTCCCTGCCAGGACAGTGCCAGGCAGGATCCACATGGCAGAATTCCTGAGGAAACCCCTTCCTGCAGAGCACCACAGCTGCCTGGGCTCGGGGTGCAGGGAAGCTTCTCCCACTTGTGGGGGCTGCTCACCACAGCCATGGAACACCCTGTGTGTTCAGGGCAGCAAAGCAATCCCAGGATGGGAGCTGCACATCCAAGTCCAAGTGAATCCAGAGGCAATCCCCTTGCAGGATTGGCATTTGGAGGATGCAGGTGGTGACCTCCACACACAGGCAGCTCCCACCCCACCTTGGCCTCCAATGGATGCAAGCTCTGCTGCCTCTCTGTGCCCCTTTCCCAAGAACAGGAGCAAGGGGAGAAGGAGGTTGTTCAATTTTAATTTTTGGGAGGAGGCAGAGGGTTCTTTTATTTATTTTTTTATTTTTTTTTTAAGCCTGACTTTGAGCTGCTTGGAGCAGCTGCATCTCTTGCTGTGCATATTCATGACAGCCATCCTCCCTGCTGACACATCAGTCACCTTTGGAGCTCAAACAATGAACCAGACAACCTGTGATAGCAAGGGCTCCCTCCCCTGCCTGCTGAGGCACCACAACAAGCACTGTCAAAGCCAAGAGGCTTTCCATATCAGAGAGGGAGTTTTTAATTTGACCCTCCAAAATAAAAAAATAATGTAAGCAAGACAACAACCCCAAACATTTCTTTTTGGTCTTCCAGTGGAAAAAAAAAACCCTGAAAATTGTATTTTTGGTGAAACAAAGTGTTCATTTGGAGGAATACTGTAGTTCTTTAATGTCTCAAAAAAGTGCACAAGAACTCAAAAAATTATTGATAGGAAAATGTGATGTTTCACTTTCCTTAATTAGTTTCCCTTCGGCATGCAAATTGACCTACCAAATTCAGGCCTCAGTCTGAATCCATCAATGCACAAAACTTTCTTCCTCTTTGCACAGAACTATTACTGAAAATTAATTTTGATTTGGAGCCCAAGTTCTTGGGCAAAGCAACGAGCCCAAATTTCAAAAAGAGAAAACAACTAAAATCTCTATTTCCTTGAGAACAATAAACCCTTAACAAGTCTCCAGATGATACCACACATCAAAATCTGTCAGAAATTGCTTCCTGAAAGAAAGATTACTCAATTTATCAAATAACTTGTGAATTCATATGTCTGGCATGAGCAAGACTCAAGGGAGTTGCATGAATTGTAACAAAGGACTCTGGCTCCTCCCTGCCCATTTCATTTGAAAGAAATAATTTCAAGAGAGAGTGGCCTGAAATGTCTTTTGGAATAAGATGTGATTCCCCATGATGAGTGGAAGGGGAGCTGGTCAGATTTGGCCCCTCAGGCAGTTTGGCATGACAGTGGCAGCAGCTTTGGCCTGTGGAGCTGCTGCTGGAGCAGCACAGCCCCTTGCAGGTTCCTTGCACCCTCCCACACCCCTGTGCTCTCTCCTGTATGACACATGAACCCCTTATCCTTATCCTGTTCCCCTCATCCTTCCTAACCCTCACTCTGCTGCCTCCACACCTGCACTGCTCCCACTCCCAGCCTGCCCTCCCCTTTCCCAGTGTCCCTTCTCCAAATGGAGGCCATGGGAGAGGCTGGAGGGATGGGATCTAATCCCAGAATCTCCTTTCCAGCAGGCAGATGCTCCCTCCCCAAGCAGGGCAGAATAAAACCCAGAACAGCCTTCAGGAACTCCCTGGAAGTGTTGTGGGTCAGAATGGATGTGGCTGGGCCAGAGGAAAGTGACCCTTGCCCATGGCAGGGCATGGAACCAGATGAGCTTTAATGTCCATTCCCACAGAAAACAGCAGTCTGGGATTCCCTCTGATATCCCTAGTGATGTTTCCCTCTAACCTGAGCCATCTGCTGCCACACTGACACCCAGCACGGGACTGAGGGATGGGGTGGCTGGTGGGGCAGCAGGACACCCCAGCATGGGCAGATTTCTGCTCCTGCTGCCCCCAGACAGTTCAGAGTGCTGCTGTTGTGAGGGCTGCCAGGAGGTGGATTCTCCCTAAAATGCCAGCCCTTGCCAAATCCCCTTCTCGTGCCTGGGTGGGCTGTTTTCAGTCCCAGACTCACTGCAGCAGCAGAACACAGCCGTGCCAATCATGTGTCTGAAGAGACATTTAAGTTGTGAGCTGTGGTCTTTCTTAGCTGAAAGCACACCAGTGCACCCATAAAAGTAAAATAATCTCAGGAGCAGAGGGAATGCTGCTAGGAGGATTGGTTTGAGCCAGGCTGATTTCTGCTCTATTTTCTCGGGAAAAATCCCCAGGAGAACTGTGCAAGAACCACTGATGTGGCTGCTGGGCTCAGCCTGGCTGTCACCAGGGCTCCCCTGGGTGCCCTCCCCTCTCACAGCACTTCCCTGACTCTGTTCAGGGCTGCCTGAGCCTGGGAGGCTGCATCCTGCCTGCCACTGGACCCACCACCTGAGCCATACATCCATTCTGCTTAAAGCACAGCTCGGGGAATCCAAGCCCTGAGTTCAGTGCTGGTCCTGAGACAATCCCTCTGCACAACCTTTGGCAGGAGACTGGACATCAGTGAGCTCCAGTTCACACTCTGTAAAATGGGGAGCACTCTGCTTTATCTGTTCAGTCAGCTCAGTGACCCAGACACTGCACAGATGGGCACACACTGACTGAGGCCCCTCTAAATGTCACTGCCACACAACTGGACATTATTCTCTGGGAGCAGCAAATGGATATTAAAGTCCAGCCACTGCTTAGCCTAAACATTTTGTATATTTGCTCGTAGATTCACAATTTCTGTCATCATAAGAGCAAGAAGAAAGGCCATCCTGCTTGGCTAATACATCTGAGAGAAACCATGAAGTCATCCGTGCAATCTAAACCCATGGGGGCAGGCTGACAGCCCAGCGCTGCTGTTTCCTGCACTGCCTGCACTCCCTGAGCCCTCCTGTTCCCTGCAGAGACACTGCAAAAATCAGCTCTGTTCACCTGGCAGTGTAAGCAGGTCCCTGGGGAGTGTGCAGCCTGCCTGCCACGGGGAGCTCTGCCCTGCAGGACCTGCTGATCCACCCTTGCTGGCCAGCAGAGTGGGAGAGGAGCTATGCTGGATCATTTCTGCCTCCTCTGGAGCAGTTCCAGGCACAAACCCCAGAAACTGGGAGAGCTCAGGACGGTGCCGCAGGGTGAGCAAAGGAGGAGGAAAATGAAACCATTTGTCCCCAGCAGAAGTGCCAGGCCCCACAGGACAGGATTCCATCCCACAAGGATGTTAAATAACAAGTGTTCAATAGCACCCCTGCTTACACCGTGCATTCTCATGCTGCTGTACCCACAGAACTTTACTTCTGTGAGAAGCTGTGGGTTGCATCCCGTGGCATTTGGAGCTAGTAATGCCCATTTCAGGCTGGGCAGATGGGGCACAAGGACACCTCAAAATGAGCTGGGAAAGCCACAGGACCCAGCCAGCCGAGGCAGACTGGCATCTGCAGGTTCCTCCACTAAACACACGACTTGCTCCAAGATGAGAATCTGAATCAGAACTGCATTGTCCCCAGCTGATAACATTTGGATGAGAGCACAAACAGCTCAAGTCACTAAAAGCCTAAAACAAACATCCTCTGTCCTGTGGTGGAGAAAGCATTTTTGTTCTTCAGCGTTTGGGGTGGCTCGGGAGCACTGGTGGGGAAACCAAAGCCCCTAAGTCTAGACAAGGGAAATAAATCTACAGCTTGTCAAGATAACGAAAA
This sequence comes from Sinosuthora webbiana, assembly GCA_013397395.1. Taxonomy (NCBI): domain Eukaryota; kingdom Metazoa; phylum Chordata; class Aves; order Passeriformes; family Sylviidae; genus Sinosuthora; species Sinosuthora webbiana. Next base: position 223,213 of record VXBN01010196.1, on the reverse strand, counting down.
AAGGTGTATTTGTTTTCTGAATTAATAAAGTTCTGTTGAATCTCTGTTCCACTAGGCTGCAATTCCACAGAGTGTGGTGAATTCTTGCAATGGGAGCCGAGGGTATCCTGCAGGCCCCAGAGCTGTGCTTTTGCATGAATTAACAAAAACTCAGTGTTCTGTGCAAACCTCATCTGACTGTAAGCTGAGCTTCCTAAATGAGAAGGCACTTTTTTCTTCAATCAGGGAACCCTCAGAACTCGGCTCTTGAGCCTTCATTCTGAATGACAACATGCCCCATTCCCACCATAAATCTAGCCTAGGTGCCACACTGTCTCTGCTCTGCATTAAACCATGGGCTGTGCTGCTGAGGGGAGTGGGATGGCCTAAGAGGAGTTGGGTTTCAGCATTACCAACACTCAAGGTTTGTCCCAGCTTTCTGCCCACAGGCAGCTCTAAATCTCCTTTGATCAACCACGCACACCAGAGTCATGCCAGCTCTCCCACCCCCAGCTTCTCCCTCTCCCAACTGTGCACTGGAAGCACAAACATCCCCAGCTTCAGATAAAAAACTTACCCACTGAACCACCTGAAGATATTTATTTTGACCTAATTGTGCCTTGCAGTGTGATGTCATCTCCCTGCACACAGCTCCTGGACCTCCAGAGCAGCAGCACTGGCAGCAATAAACAATAACAAATGGTGATTTCAGCATTCTGTAGGATCTAAATGCATTTTAGGTGCTCCTCTTGCTAGAAAATGCAGTCATCAGTTTGATCACTCTTTTGGGGTTTGGAGGAAAAAAATGCTGGAAAAGAAAATGTACCATCAACTGCAAGCTGAGCAACCTACATGGATTTGTTCCTTCTCCTCCTACTCATCCCAGCCCTGCACCAGAAAAGCAGCCCAGGGTAAAATCAGGAGAGCAGGATACCTGGGAGAGAGAAGCAGAGACAAAGAGTTGCTGTCCTCTCCTGAGGATGAAGGAAAGCTTTCCACTGTACCCAAGAAAGGGCAGGAGGGAAGGACTGGTCTCAGGCCATGTATGAGATGGGAGTATTGAAGGGAAATGCTTATGAAAGCAGAAAGGTTTGTGTCCTTAAAAATCGTGACATTCATCACTTTTGTTCGTGTGGTCTCCGAGTGGCATCACTGTGCATTATGCTCTGTAAAGAATGAGGTGCTCTTCTGCTGTGCTTCACACTGGCTATTGTGAGATATTCCAGCCTGCCAAGTCCTTCTATGGAGCTATTTTAGTTTTCTTCAGAGGGAACCAATGCCTTTTCAGCAAATAAAGAAAAAAAAAAAAAAGAGAAAAGGAGTCCTCTTTTCTTTCTGCCATTGTTGCTAGCAATGACAAGGCTGCTCCAGGATGGATCCACAGGCACCACACACAGCATCAGGTCATTGCCTTCAAAGCCTGACTAGTTTATGCCAGTTTGGGACTTTGCCCTGTGTATTCAAGCCCACTTCAGCTCTCTCCACATTCTCCCTGGCTATTAACTCTGCTGAGCTGTGGCCCACATCACTGTTTGCTCTCATTTTTCTTGATACTCCCTCGTCTCTGACCTCTTTTGGAAGAGCTGGTGACAGCTTGCCTCCTTGAAAGCCGATTGTTTCCTTCACGTCAAGTAGGAAGCAAGGTCAAGATCCAGCTGCTACCAGCTGATAGCTTTAAAAAAATAACTTTTGGTGGAGACCAAACTAATCTGCTCCAAGCTCTTCTTTGGGGAGGGGTGTGAGGAGTGGGTTGAGAATGGGCCTTTACATCTTCTCCTCAAAGCAGGCAGCCAGCTTTGGTGACAAACTGGGGCAAATAAAGTGCTGGTAAAAGAGATCACGGGGCTGATCACAGAGAGCACCCAGGCAGTGTGCTGCTTCCACAAGAACTGAGCCAAGAAAAAATTTCTTCAGACGCTAAATGCTTCAATTTGCAACAAAAAACCCACTTAAAAATCTCTGTATGACACCAGCACTGTGTTTTGTTGCTTTGCTACTGAGAAAGGCTGGGAGGCCAGGACATGGGCTGCACAGAGCCCTACACATTGCTGGTTTCCAACACGGTGAAGACAGAGCTGGGCAAAGTGCATTAATACACATATTAGCTTATGATGTGACCAAATTCCACTTTCAGGGACTCACACAAGTCCCTGATTATGTCTTGTCCCTTGGACAAGTCCTATAACCCTAATTATGCTTTAACAGAAGTATAAACAAACCCAGACAACCCAAAAACCCAGGAGAAACCCCCTGGACTGTGGTCAAAACCTAGAGGCCACCACGCTGCTGAGGGACAGCCCAGACTGCTTTCCCAAACCAGTTTGCCCAGCAGGCACAAGACATTGTGTGACTGGTAGGAGCTCCTCAGGAAGCACCCCATGACCTCCACAGTGCCAGAACACCTTCCACACCTTGGGCTGCTCGTTTGCACTTCACTGCTCCCCCCTGAACGTGTTCCCCCAGCGCCCTGCCAGCAGCTGCAGCTGCAGGGTGAGGCGTCCTCCCCTTCCCCAGCAGCGTCTGCTCAGGTGCTCAGCTGGCTCCTGCTCCCTCCAGCCTTGGAAGGGAGCCTGAAGGCTTCACTGGGGTGTCTGTGGGGAATAAAGCTGAAGGGATTTGGGCCCTCAGCATGAGCACATCTCTCATCAAGTCCCTCTCTGAAGGTTTGGTGGGTTTTTTTCCGCTGGTCCTATAGCCTCAACTTGAAACATTGCCTCCTGAGCTGCTGCTGCAAGCCAGCTGTCTACCATTTATATTGTTAATTCATTAAAACCAGTTCTTTATCCTCTCAGGAAATCACGGCAGTCCTGCTCACTGGCAGACAATAACATCGGAGGGCTGCAATCGCTGACAATATCAATTATTTAGTTTTCTGCCAATTCCTATTAGACTTTCCAGGCTAGAGAATTTACACTGTGTTATTGAATTAAAAAACAGCTAAAAGCTTTAGGGAATCCAAACTAATTAGCCAGCATTTGTAAACCCCTTTGTTCATGGTAATTTGTTTACAAGAGTAGCTCAACCTTTTAATTATAGACACACTCACAGGCCTCATCCTGTACCATTACAGGCAGCTTTTTTTTTTTTTCCTTTGGTGCAAGAAGGGCAAAGATGCAGAGGCTAATTTTACTTTAATGAGTTGTGATGCCCCCACTTGGCACTGGATGACCCTAAAATGCAAGTGTGTCTGTAATTATAACTAAGAAAAAACCCACTCTACATGCTTTGAGTGGGCCAGAAATGATCAGCATCCAACAGCGTTGGCCATTCAAGTCCAGAGCCCTGCCTCTCACTCCCTCTCCAGCCTCTCTTCCAGATCTCACCTCAAGGCAGTGCTTCACCTTCTTGCTTATTTAGCTCTACTTGTTTTAACTCCTTCTGCTTTAGGCTTGAAAGATGAGTGGTTTAGATAATCTAGAACAGGTCACATCCTCACTTGTGATGACACCCCTGTCATGACAATTGGCACTTCTCACTTGGCAGGGTGTCCTGTCTCTCTGTGCAGTCATTTGTCATCACAGCCCATGACCCTGCTCCCCAAACCATGAGCACCATCATCATTTTACAGGTCCTTTCCCTTTAGCACGAGAGTGAGGGTTTGGTTTTGGAAGAAATGCTCACGGGTCTGACTGATAGAGGATTTTTAGTCCATTAAACAGGAAGCTGTAGCAAACTGTTTGCTTTCTCTTTTGATGGCTCTACCAGACTGAGCTCTGGGGTGGAACTGCTCCATGGGAATTGGGCAGGAGCGTTTGGGCTGAGGTCCCAGGAGCAGGAGGTTTCCTGCCTGCAGCCCGTGGCCATCTCCCCTTATGCAGCAATGCGTGGACACATAAATAAGAGAAACAGCCACTGTTTCCCCACTGTGCCTGGTTTCTTCACTGAAAAGCTGTGCAAAGCTACTCAAAATCAACTGTGAAAACCTTGACATTGAACAGAAATTCTGGATATGTTCATTTCTGAGGTAAGGGGTGGCAAAGGAGGGACTGAAAATGAAGTGATATGTCTCTCAGTGAGGGAACGTGCAGTAGATTGCAGGAAAACTGGAATGCAGAGACTGCAATAAAGTTCCTACTTTACTTTGAATAATTCCGGGAGACTTGTTCAGATAAAATCTATATCTGCATTTTTCGAAATGCATCAAACTTAGTTTAAGGGGGGAAAAATGCTAATAAAATCTTTAAAACTGCTTCATCACTGACAGGCACACAGTGTGCTGGGCATCCCTCAGTCTGATCTAACAGGTGGGATACAGCCTCAGGCCATGGGGTGGGTCAGTGTGAGTGAAAAGCAATCTTTCCACCCATCCCATGGGTGTAATGTGGCCCCATGGCAAGCAGGCAAGTGCCCCCAGTCAGAGACTCATATACCCCCAGCCCTGGAATTGTTCAAGGCCAGGCTGGACAGGGCCTGGAGCAAGCTGATTTCATGGATGGTGTCCAAGGAAGCCCATGGCAGGGGGCTGGAATGAGATGAGTTTTAGGTTCCCTTCCAACCCAAACCATTCTGAGATGATTCTGTGACTGTCTCAGGCACTCTGGGGTCTGCATGGATATCACAGAGATCACTGGCTCTGGGTGTCATCTGACAACATCACATTTAGCTTTGCTTTAAGGGCAGCTGAACGTTATGTTTAGGTAGAGCAGCTGATTTAATCTCTTTAGGAATTTTTTTTTATGAGGCTCAAATAGCATCCATAAAAATGGAGATGGGCACAAGTGTCCCTCAAACATCCAGGTCTTCCAGACCACATTTAGTTAAAATATCATTAACTGTGCAGCATGTTTGACAAGAATGTATGACAGCACTAGCCATATGGAAAGCATAAATATTAAATACTGTATATTGCAGCCATTTGCAAGAAACTGCATTAATCCCTTGAAGGTTAATGAGAATTATTCATGTGCATCTGAGGGAGAGAAGTACTTCACTTTAGAAATTGAACAGCTTGACATGCCTGATTTTTCACTTACCAATAAATATGAAAATGGAATATGGATGGACATCTTAGCATTGTGCCTGGATGAGAGGCTCATTGAGCAACTCAGAGGTTTGTTTTTTCGCATCAATATTTTACATCATTAATATTTTCAGTTCCAGGAATCAGTGGAACGATAAATCTTGCCTGGTCACAGACGGTTTGCCACTGTGTAGATATTCCTGCAAGGGGAGAAACAAATGTCAAGGAGTCAAGACAACCCTGGTTTGTTTAGTTAAGTCCTGAGAGTAAAAAGGAGGGAGAAATACCTGTGCTGAGAGACCCAGGAACAGAGGGAAAAGAGAAATGAGGCAGAATTATCCTTGATGGACAATATCTACCACTGACATCATGGACACCACTCAATTCATATGTTTGAAGCATCTCACCAGAAAATATGCACAGATATTTAAAAAGAGTTTCAGTGAGTAATAGATGTGATTTTTTTTTTGCAGTAATACCTCTTGAAATTATTTCAAATGGTTTTGAAACAGGTTTGTTATGGCCTGTTTTCACATGAGCCACCTGCATCAGCAGAGTATTAAAAACTCAGAATGATAAAATTTCTCTGAATTTATGAAAATCACTTGTTGTCAGTGAAATCCTCATGCTGCTTTGCAAGGAGCAGTTTCTAGAGATGGCTAAAATTTGTGGATAATTTTCTTTTAATTAAAGTGTGGGTTTGTTGTTTTCTTTTTTTTCAATAGCATCCCTCACAATGAAAATACTTTCCCTTCCTTTTTCTCCCACCTCTCCTTTTTTCATAATACAGTCACCAATATTCATGCTGCCCACTTTGGCAGATTCCAGTCATGATACTTGCATGGTTCATGGTAACTAGAAGAATATAGTCCCTGCTACCCATGAACATCATCCTATGGAAAACTGGGACATGTAGCTGTCTCAGCAAAGAGAAAAGCACACTGTGACCAGAAACCACACCTTCCTGAGCCTTCAGGGCAGCTTCCAGAACAGATTTTCATCTGATGTTGATGCCTTGGGAAGGCTGACCTGAAACAGAGACTGAACAGGGCTAGAGAATAAAGTAGGAATTCATTGAAAGGTCTTTAGGATCCACCTTGGGCAGGACAGGGCCTGACCAGGGATACACCCAAGGTGGACAAAGAATGGTCACAAAATACACCACAGGTCATGAGGTCTCACACTTTTATAAGTTTTGGTCCATTTGCATATTGGGGTTTAATTGTCCAATTACAGATTCAGGTTGTGAGGTCCCATCCTTCTTGTTCCTCCCTTTAGTTCACTGTTGTTTGTGCTTTTGGGCCTGAAAGTTGTCCTTGGTGTGCAGCAGGAAAAGGATATGTTTTGTGTCCCTGCTCTGTGAAGAGAGTTTACTAACACTTAATATGAGGCTCAGAAATACACACCTATGTAGCACAGAATCTGAAAAACATGAAAGCTAAAACAATCCATCCCTGTGAATGACAGGAGCTCCCACAGCTCTAGGAAGCAGTGGGGCTGGACTGATTTCCACCAGCAGAAGATTCAGCTCCACATATGCTCCCCTCAGTGCTAAATGCTCGTGCTCCAAGCTGATTCCTGCTCAGCCTAAAACAGGCAGTGAAACAATTGGAAAATGCAGGGAAATGCCAAAGGCACCATCTCTGCAGAAGCTCCTTGGGAAGCGAAGCCTGTCCACCTGAGGAGGGAGGAGGATGGGCCACTGCAGCTCACCTCTGGTCTCAGCTGTGCCCTCAGCCCTGGCTCTGTGGCAGCTCCCAGGGCAGTGCTGGGGCAGGGAGAGATGACATTCTGCAGGCCAAGGAGGATGAAGCTGCTCCAGGGGCTGATGGTGACCAAGGGACGCCCTAGAAATAGGATCAGGGTAAGAGAGGGAGAGGGAGCTGCCAGATCAGGCACAGTGCCCTGCCTGTGCACAAAGACTGTTGGCAGATGTGTCAGGGCGTCCCATCATACAGGCTTTTCCTTGTCACATGTTCCAGTGCTACTGCTTCAAACGTGGCTTGTGTGGAACAAGTCCAGAGTGCCAGCAGACAGACATCACCCTGCAGCACAGTGCAAGTGATGGAAAGCTGCTGGGAGAAACTCTGTGCTACTGGGCACATCCTGCCCTATTTTCTGTGCCACAGCAGCCCTGTGCTGGTGTGCAGTGATGCATTTGGACCAGGGGAAATTCCATGTACAGCCAGCTCCTGGTCCCACAGAAACCTCCCTGAATCACACAGGATCCACATGCAAACTCAGCATTGTGCTTATCAGCAGCTGGACTTCCAAGGAATTAATGCACTTGATTCCTCTTGCACTGCGTGTCCAAGGCCAGAAAAGCAGCTGAGGGAGAGTGGTTTGTATTAGAGGTCTATTTATGGAGAGCTTCTGAGGGGTTAGGTAAAGGGTGTTTTGGATAAGTAGCTAATCAATTTGCACAGATTATTATGAGACCAGCAGAGGCACAGGCTGCTTATGAATGCCTTCCAGTGTCAGCTCCCATTATGCACATAACCATTTGATACATGGATTAGTCACCTCTGGAACAGCTATTACTAAGCATTTGTAACAGCAGCATTTACGTGGATCTCCTTACAAAGTCAGTGAATCCATGAGACTGGGACTCAGTGACCCCAAAACTGGCTGCTGAGCAGGAATCAGGTAGGAGGTCTCTCCCTTGTCTCTCTCTCAAGAGTGTCTCATTGCCCAGGTCTGGCAACCTGTGAACCCCAGCAGCAGAATTTTGCTCTGTTTTCGTTGTCAGACACAGCACACAAGCACTGTCAGCTCGCAGGAAGGAAAACACAGCTGGTGATTCTGAACTATGTTATGTTTTTATTCTGAGTCATTTACCACCTCCTTTAAATAATCCCAGAAGCCTCCAAAGGGATTTACTTTTACAGCATCAGAATGCTCTGATCTGTGTCTGTCTCTGGCCTTTTCCTTCTGCTTTTCAATTTCTATTCTGGGCTGTCTTCACTTGAGGAGGGGATGGGCTCAGAGTCATTCAGAGGAACATTTTAGGGCTCTGAGGATGATCCACAACTGATGTAAAGCACAGTGGATCTGTAGGAATAGGGTAAAAATCCAGCCTGTCATTTCTTCTAAGTGCTGCTAACAAGCAATCTGTAAGTTCCCATATGAAGCTATTTTGAGAATGAGAAGTTCCTTTAACACAACAATCTATTCTGAGGGCGAAAAATAAGTGCACCTGTAATAACAAGGGATTTGTCCTATGAGAATCAGTAAAGAAAATATGTAAACAATCCAAGAATAGATCAATTTGATGGACAAGTAAAATACCTTTTACTAACCAATAGAATAATTAAAAAAAAAAAAGCTGTTCACCAACTAGAAGGTGCCCTCAAGGTTTGTAAAAACTGTATAAAAGACAGCACGTGGCCATAATAAAGGAGCCTTCTGAGCCTTCATCACTTTTATGATGTCACTCTATGTGCTGTGACCATCCCAACAACACAGATCCAGTGGCTCTGGTGAAGCCTTGCACACCAGTGGTTTGCACAGTTTACACCAGTGGTGCATCTTCAGCCTTCAAAGTTGCACTGATACTGCATTCCCAAAAAACACAAAGCACAGCTTGGAATGTAAAAAATGTCCCATTTCCAAGCCATGGCACGACACATTTTGGGGTTTTGGGCTCTGGCCACATGTATCTAGAACATAAATCCATATTACCAGCTGATATTGTGTGTTTGACAGCGCCAACTAAAAAATTTAAATGCACGTCTTACAAATAGCTAAAGGCTGTTCTCCTTTGAGCAAAGGAAAACAACACCTTGAACATTGAAGACAATTTTCTAAAAAGAAATTGGGTGTGAAAGTGTACATCTCCTCACTGAAATTTTGTCAGAGTGTGTTGTTGCAGTGCAGCTGCCAGCACTGCCATGTGTCACATCGCATTTGGCTGCGTTCAGCAGCCAGGTTCTCCCTCCTGATGGAAAAATGTCACTCAGACAGGGTGCCAATAGGCTGCAGAGTTAAAAGGGGGAATATCCCACTTTTTTCTTTGTGCCACTGTGGACAGTTTGGGATGTCAATGACCTTTACAAGGCTTAAAGTCACACAGAAGTGCTGTAAAGGCACACAGGAGCCCTTACTGCATCCTGCTTTACACTGTGCTTTGGTGCTCCATGGAGCCAGCAGACAAGACTTGCTGTGCCTAAATCTCCTCTGGAAACCCACAGATAGGGGGAAAACCAACAAGAAATGGAAGTAAAGCCGATCCATGCCCTTTTTTCTGCTTTACAGCACAATGTTAGCTTGACAAGGTTCACAAGGTACCCTAACCAGGAACTGCAAGGTCAGGGCCAATTTCGGGAGTATGTGAATTTTCCCCAGCTGTTTAACAGCTATGCTGAGAGCAACCTGACCAGGAAATGTTGTGTCCTCTTTGGCAGAAAGGGAGCAAACAGAATGTCATTGAATTGCTCAGCCCCTCACTGGCTTTTGGCCAGGCTGCCCAGAGTGACCACGAAGGTCAGCACTGACCTCCTCTGGGAGGGGCAGCAGTGTCTCCCCTCAGTTTCAGTGTCTATACCCCAATTTTTCCAGATGTGTAAAGCTTTCATTTCACTCTGGGGAGAGCAGAACAACAAGAACCTCTGTGGATAAAATTCAAGAAAGCACAACTCTGCTCTTCTCCAGGAGACATTCCCCGTGCTGCTCACAGCCAGAGCAATTGGCCTGTTTACACAAGCAAAGCAATTCCTTAGAGCAAATCAGCTTCCTCTTAATGAAGACTTGTTATTTTCAGTAAGTCAGTGCTTTCGGTGGGGAGATTTAATAAACTTCATTCTTCTTCCTCTCATTGTGATAAGTAAATTTAATTTTACTCATATTATTAAGAGTATTAAGCATCTCTTGAAAATGTACAATAGGCAATCTGAATCAGTTTGTTCAGTATGAAAATCCTCTTTTCTGATACAATATTTGGGTAAATGGAGAATATTCAGTTCCTCATAAGTGGATATGGAGACAGAGGGAAGATACACCCAGAAGGTAATTCCAACCCTTAGGAGGGGGGACAACAGCAGAACCACTAATTTCTCTTATTGCTGACATTTCCTTTGCCTCCAAAAAAGGGAACTACTGAATAAAAAAGGTTATGCCTTGAATTCACAATGTTAAATGTCATTTGCAAACGCTTCTGCCCTGCCCCTCTCTGAGCTAGGGATGGTTCCCTCAAAGCCCACAGTTCCCCCCTCCCACAGCCCAGGTACAGGCTTTGCCTGTGACACCCTTGTCCTCCCAACGCAGCAACAAGCTGCAAAAAATGATGCCTTTGGTGTTAGACCACGATGTTTTTGTGCTTCCTCACACTCCAAAGCATTCCATCAGCTGTGGGACTGTGCAAGGCAGGCACAGGACAGCAACACCACATCTCCACCTTTGCTCTGCCCAGATAACCCACAAAAGGTTCCTGTCACCTGCCCACAGCCTCCAGCACACCTTTTCCCCTGGCAAGAGCTTTTTGGGCCACCACACCTGCAGATATCACCAGTCAGTGCATTGCTCAGGCTGGCAGCCAGAATAAGGCTGGATGCCTGTTCATGAGAGGGAATATTCTCCTTATGCAAAAGGTGAATCAGGGAGATAAATTGAAAAGCTTTCTGTGCCATTACCATAGGCAAGTGCTACAGAGCTTAATCAGGTCTATAGAGAACTTAAAAAGATATGGAAACTAGTCTAAAATAGGCTGTTTCCTACGGAGAGCCTGCCCTTTCCTGTGATGCCTTCCAGGCTGGCCTGAGTGCCTGGCTGTCTAAAGATTCTGAACAACTCTTACAAAGGAGCAATTTTATCCCCATTTTGACAATGCATTAGTATAATGGCTTGATCAGCAGATAATCTCCTTTTACAGAACAATAATATTTACAAAGCCTAAAAAAGTAATTTTCTCCCTCCCTCGCTGACCTAACTATCTCCTGGAGTTTCAGAAATAACCAAAGGCTTTTCAGTCACTTTGTATGCACGAACAATGGGGACTCTGAATGTGTCATTTCTTCCCTCTTCAGAGAGACTTTTCAACATAACACCCTTCATTTCTTCCAGACATTCTCTTTTCTCTAAGCATTACTGACACAGACGTTGTTCTCCTTACCTCGCCTGCACCAGTCATGCCTTACTGGCTCATTTGGTCCAAACATGATAAATCAATTTCCATCCAATTAGGCTACGCCTGAAGAATTAATTTGATACACTTTAGACTGTAGTATTTTGTATGTTCCCAAATGCAATTAGAAAACTTTAATTTAATCTTACATGCCCAATATGATCGGCTGGTACATAAGACAACCCAGTTGCAGCTTGTTCAGCATGCAATTGTAGTTGTAATTGATTAAAATTGTTTTTGCAAGTGTGTCTTGATGTCATGGATAACTTGATTTGCTTCGGGTCTTACTCCTGCAAGCACACAGACACATCAGAAACTTTATCTTTGTGAGCAGTTCATCAAACCATGCGGGATTTATCACCTGAGAGAGGTAAGAACAGGGCTTGCTGCCCCAACGTAGTGATTCTCTCCTCCAACAGTGATTCTGTGATCAGGGATGTGAAGACCAGAGGGTAAAGATGATGGATTTTCAAAAAAATAAAGATGCTCAGGCTGACATGCACGGAGGGAGCAGCAGGGAGGATCCATCCTCCTTGGTTTCTAAACCCAACCCAAGTTCTGGGCTCAGTGACCTGCTCACACCGAGTGCTCCAGTTTGCAATTCTCTTCATGTATGGTAACAGCTCAGGGTGACCCCAAACCCAGCCTGGGTGTTGTGTGAGGCCCTAGGGGATCCCACCAGCCCATGCCCTTGTCCCCACAGTGGTGCTCAGGCCTTTGAAGGGCTGTGAGTGATGGATACAGGAGAGGTTAATGCTTGCACCAGCCCGCCCCAGGTGGGCTCTGGCAGGGGAGGGGACCCCAGCTGCAGCTCTGGCTCCAGGCAGGGCTGCTGTTACCTCTGTCCATGCACCCAGACCATCACTGCAACACCTGGACCATAGATGTGGTCCTCAGCACTCCTGTCACCTCAGCCTGGCTAATTCTGGGGCTGAAAATTGGTTATGGAAATCCCACTCCATCACCCACCAATGCACCTTGAGAAAACAAGCTCTAATTTCACCAGAGACCTGGCTATCTGCATGTGTCCAGAAATCCTTCTGGCTTCTGTCCTAAAGGCTTATCCAAACCTGGTGCCAGGTAAACAGACACTATCATAATTGGACCTAACTTAGGATCCAGCAGTTTCTTAAAAGATTTGGGAGGATATTTCCCCCCTGGAAAATATTTTGGGAAAGAAAAAAAAAAGGTGTTTCTTTGAAATATTTCAATAGCAAAACAGCTGCCTTAGCTCAGCCAAAAAAATGACTGGATCAAAACCCCACTGTTCCTTATTTCCAGAAGTAGGCTACAATGTGAAGGTTGACTGTAACTGGACATGACAGAATCCTAATGCCTTCAATTCTACTCACCCACTTCTGTGAAGTGTTTATATTTGAAATCATGGTGAGTTAACATGAGTTAAAGGCACACGCTCTCATCCCTCGCTATGTCAGTAATGGATTGCTCCCTGGGTAATACCAGGGCTTGTCAGAAATATGTAACAGAGATACTGATTTTTCACAGCTTGTAGTTCTCACTGTGTCAGTAGGTAGGAGAATTTCAGAGAGGTGGGGAAAAAAATCAGAAGATACAAGATGGAACAATTTTGTGCCATGCAGGATACAGGGCCTGCAAGTTTGTTTCTGATTTATTTTCACTGTTTCGTTAAGAACAAAAGTCACAGGGGAATTTCCATTTCATAGGTATGATGTACTTTAGGACACAGGTGGTTTATAAAGTATTGAACAGCAATGGGATATAAAATGACCTAGTGACTGCCTATGCCTGGGAAGACAGGTTGGTGTGGTGTGGGAAAGAGGGAGAAAACATTATCCAAACCTCAAAATGACCAAGAATCTGGGACCTTGCTAAGCTGACTCTTGATTTGGAAAATATAAACGCCATGTTTGTATGAATTATCACATACTGACCAAGGAAAGAGCAGATGTTAAAATGGAATTGTTTTTCTGCCCAAAGCTTCAAGTTCTTTCTTTAATGGAAGCAAACAAGCTTTTTAACCTTCATTTCGTTCTCTGCTGGACTGTCTCAAATGGGAGACTGGCAGGGTGAAGAGCCAAAAGAGGAAGGTTCTTTCAAAGGGAGTAGTATTGACATTAAATTAACAACACTTGCACCCAGACCCTGGTGAAGACCATGCTGACACCTTTAGATGTTCCTGACAACACTGGAGAACCACACACAGCCACGAACACGGAGGTGCCAGCAGCTCTTTTCTCAGCCCAGGGTATAATTGCTACTCCCACAACATCCAGAAACGCTAAACAAACCTCTTTTTCTCACAGCTTGGTGCTTATCTCTGCAGAAACCTCTCCCCCATCCTACAGTCTGCCTTGATTTAACCTTCCAGGCACTGTTTGGCAAAACTGTTGCCCCAGGCAACGTGAGCAGCCCCCAGCTGTTTGTCCTGGGCTGGGGCTCATTAACCCCGGCCCCCTGTGCCTGTGGGTCCAGCCTCCTGCCACTGCAGGCAGCAAACCCTGTCAGAAAACCCTTTCAGGAACAGAGGAGCTTTGTTATGAGCCTGGGTAACTGCACATCCCACGCTCCTGCTGCTCCAGAACTTCCTTCCTGTGGCAGCCTGTGGTTTCTCGTTTATTGATGGCCAGTCTGTACCTATTTGTTCTCTTCAAGGGCTCTTCACCATCGCAGCATAAACTCCCTTCCTCCCTGTGGGCTTGGAAAGAGCAATCATGTCTCTGCTCAGCCAGGCTGCCAAAGCTTGCTTGGTTTGACATCTTCTTGATCACCCTGAACAGCCCATCTCTGCTGGGATGCAAAATCCCCCTGGGCCCCATCCACACAGGCCCAGGGGTGTCCAAAGGTGTGAGAGCTGAATTAAAACCTTCAGAGAAAGTGAGATACAGAAATCCACACAGACAAGAGGTAGAAATGCAAGTTTAGTTTTAAATAAGTAGAGGATTTTTTAAGCGCCTTGGCAAATAAGAGACTGAATTAGTTAGTAAGAAAAGGATCTAAAACCTAGTCTAAAGTTCAGTAGCATTGCCTTTTGCAAAGATAGTTAAGCTCTAGATGTACCTAAAACAATGTAGCCTTGCCAACATTCCTAGATGGAACCGATAGAACTATATGCATAGAATTTGTGCAAGAAATTACAAATACTGTCACATATCAATCTCTCATCTGCACAAGACCAAAGCAGAGCAGCTCTGGATGCCCCTGTTTGTGCTGCAACCACAGGTCCTGGGTGCAGAATAAGTCAGTCCTAAATAAGTATTTTATAACCTAAGTAAGTATTTTATAACAGCTCTTTATTCAGTCACGTGGTCCACGCTGCTCCTGCTTAATGAGACTTGTGCACTGGATGTTCTACTTCTGGGAAATTCCACCCCTAAAAAGGATTTTTTAAACAGACATCATTGGGCAAAAAAAAGACAATAGATTAAGCTGGTTCTCCCACATACAAGGTCATCAGCACTGGGTATTTTCCCCAGGGAGGAAAAAAATGGGAAGAAAAATGGGAAGAAACAGGCTGCAGGAATTTCAAAAATAAAAAATACGGCAGGAATTTTCAAAAATCCTTCCCAGCAAAGTGTGTAAGTGTATCCCCAACACTGAGCCCTGCACAGCAATAATTGCCCTAAAGCATCTTGGTTGGATTTCCATAGGTGAGCACACCCAGCCATGCCAGAGCCAGGGTCAGGCCACATTCCTGCTGCTAACACAGAGTGAATTAGTGGCATGTTTAGCAGAATTTCGACCATGTATTTTCTGTTCCTTTTTATTACAGCAGGTGTTAATGTATCAGGTGCCTCAAATTGTACCTCTGAAATATTAATTTCCCCGAATATTACATTTCTAGTCATATTATTTAAATGTATCAGGAAAGCTTCAACTAAATCTTTTAATCCCATTTGATCTACAAACAGAGCTGCAACATGACAGCTTGGATTAATGCATGTGGCATTTGTGAAATTAGAAACCTCACGCAGCAAACAGACAGCAACTGCTGCTGCTCTTTCCCTTCTGCTCTTGGAGCACCAGGCTAAACTAAAACAAACCCTTTCCCTACATCTACATTTGATTGAAAGACAGACATGCACGAAAGGGTGAAGTATCCTAAGTGATGGGCTCAGTGGGATATTGAATTTATGTCCACGCTTTGATGCTTCTGGGTTTCGTTTTCTGCTCCTGAGTAGAATTAATTCTGTTCCCCACAGGAGTCAATTTGGTATTTTTACATAACCCCCCCATTGCATTGTTTTAAATCCAGCTTTAGGGAAAAGACAAGAGGCCAAGGAGGGACAGAAAGAATGAAAAGTGGAGAGGGGACCTTTTACAGCACAAATGCTGTTAAGACCCCGTTTAATATCCTAAGCCCCATTTTGTCTGTCTTGGTTTCAAAACAAGAGACAAGAAACTCTTTTAAAGGGGCCCCTGTATCCTCATTTCCAATTCCATGTTCTCCCTGACAACCCTTCACTTTGTGTTCCTGACAGTTACACCACTGACAGCGTTACTCTCCCCCTTATACTCCACAGCAAGAGCCAGAAACAAGGTACCCTGTGCCCCGGGGGGGCTGATCCAGCACCCCCAAATCCACCAGGGAAACCCCCCCAGCTCTCCCCACACTCCTGGGCTGGCTGTGGGGAAGGGGGTGAGCTCTGACAAAAACCCCCAAACCAACAAAATGCTGTTGATTGAGGCTTCCAGAGACTCATCAGCATTCAGAGCTGCCACCTCCACGCCGTGCAGGACACTTCAAAGAGTGTAAAAGCACAAGTTATGTGTGGAACAAAGCAGTAAAAGGGAACAAAACAGGTGGAGGAAGAAAAGGACTGCTACAAGTGGAGGGCTTTGTCTGGAAGTTTGCTTCCTGACAGCCTGTGCCCTGCTTGCAACATCACGTTGCTCCAGTTTCTTCAGTGGTGGAAATTTCAGTGAATGCTGAGCTGATGGGCAGCTACACAATATCAACTTCCAGCTTTCCAAGCACAGCAGAACCATTCCTCATCCTGCACTTACACAAAACGTAAGTTAGCCTCACTTACAAGTAACCCTGCCAGGGGTGCATCCCTGTGGTATGAAGGGTTGTGTCACACATGTGCTTTTTCCTACCAACACCATTCCACCAGACATGCCCCTGGAGAAGCTGAAGTGTCCCAGGGCTCACACCAAAAAGGTGCTGAGCCCCTTGGCCCCAGCACAGTATCCTTGCCCATCTCCACATCAAGGCATCCATGGCAGAGATGTTCCCCAATCTTCACAAACCAGGGCAGAGGGTCCCAAAGAGCAATGCCACAACCTAGACCTCATATCTGGGCTAAGATCTCATCTCCTGGGAAGAGATCTCATCTCCTGCCAGTTCTGATGTTCAGAAATGAGATTTAAAAGCTAAGGACCCCAGTATAACCAATATTTACCTCTGGCTGAGTTTGCAGATAGGTTGACACAAAACCTATGACCTGTACTGAATTCAGACTGTGTCTTTCCTTTGAAATCTCCTGTTCTGTTGATATTTCACCAGCAAGGCCCTCCTTTGAAGAAAGATAAATCCTCCCTCAGGAGCAGCACAGAAATCCCTGCAGAAGCCACAGTCCACAGGGGACCCACGCCACGCAGGCATTGACTGACTGACCCTTCCTTCCTTCCCAAGCAGGGATGCATTGATGTCTGAGACAGTCAGGAATGCTCGTATTGGGCCCAGATTTTTTTATTCCAGAGCCTCAGATGCTTTAATGCAGACCTACTTAGAGCCTGCAGTGTGCGAGTGACTCTCTGCTATGCTGGCACCACTATTGTCAAACGGCATTAATTAAAACAAATCGCTTATAAAACAGGCTGGATTCATCAACAATAAGTGAGGAGATATTTTTCCTTTGCCCTTTTTTTTTTTTTTTTTTAAGGATTTTAATGAATAAACAGCAATTCCTATTCATTATTTATCTACTTCTGAATTTTAATGAATAGTTCCCAGCGCTCATTAACAAATCTCTGTATTTATGGAAAACTGGCACTTCATAAATATCAAATTGTGCTATTTTATGTGCTGGTTCTATATAAATATAGAAATTCTGTAATTATCACTCGAACTGATCATTAAAATTCAAAAGCAGATAAATAAGCCCAAGCTTCCTGCCTTATTATTCAGGCAGATAAAACCTCTTTCTTTTCTTTTCAGCATGGTTCCCTTTCCCCCCCACATGTCACACCCTTTCCCTGGGGTGGCACACAGTCACTGCTCACCTTGCAGGTGGCACCTTTCTGCTCTGTTATCTGAGGCTCCTGCCCTGTGCCAGCAGCAGGAACTCCCTGCCTCTCTAGGCTGTGAGATTCCTGGGAGGCATTCTCATTCTACACTGCTCTGTCCTTTTTTCCCCTCGACACTGTTATTGACTTTTGCATTATCACCGCGTAAACCATTAGCCATTTTATGCAAATCCCTGTGTTGGATGAAATCCGTGTCAATCCATAAAATCAAATTCCAACGTGCTGAGCGACGCAAGTGTCTGGAGCTGCCTTTGTTCAGAACTGCCGGCAGGAAACTCCCCCCAGTCCCATCTAAACCAGAGTGAACCACTGCAGTCTGCTCTCCCCTTGATCCCTCTCTTCTCTGGAGCACAGAACAGGTCACGTCCTGATCCCAGTGTAAGGGGGACCCTGAAGCACCACTGCTGATATCCAGGAAGCCGTGTCCCAGTTTTACACCACTGTCGAGCTGTTAGGGTCTTCATAGAAGACTAAAGAGGCTGGGCTGTTGTAAAAGTCATTTATTGCATGGCTAAATCAGTCTCATGAAGGCAGAGTTCAAAGGATAACAGTTCGTGCTGTTATGCAGAGGTGTTTGGGATAAATTCCCTGCGTCCCAAGCAGAAGCAACCTTCTCAGCAGCAGCAGCAGCATCCATCCATGATCTCTAGCATTCTCAAAGCAGTGCATTTTTATTCTATTTTTACCCATTCAGCTACAAACACAATTCTCCTACTGTCTTCTTCGACCTATCTGGACTTAACATTGATGTGCAAAAGTGGTTGTAATTTCTTACACAAATTCTACGTACATAGTTCTGTCTGTTCTATCTAGGAATGCCAGCAGTGCTACATTATGTTTTTGTTATGTCTAGGACTTAGTTAACTTTGTAAAAGGTAATGCTACTGAACTTTAAACTAGGCTTTAGAGCTTTTCTTACTAACTAATAGAGTCTCTTATTTGCTTAAGGCACTTAAAATATTCTCTACTTACTTAAAACTAAACTTACATTTTTACCTCATGTCTGCGTGGATTCGTGTATTTTCGTTTCTCTGAAGGTTTTTACTCAGCCCTCACATTTCTGAGTATTCTGAGCCTGTGTCAACGGGGCCCAGAGGGATTTGCATCCCAACACACCATTTCAGATTAGTGCTCACACCAGTACTTGAGTCCACGTGAAGAAAATGAGCGTTAACTTTACAGTAACACATGAACAACAAACACATCAGCCTCCTGCACTTCGGGTTTCTTCACTCAGGCCACGTGTAGCCAAATCCACAGGGCACACCAACATCTTCTGCATGCGTGGTGGGGCTCCCATCCCAAAGCACGAGGAGCTGAAGGAGGTCAGAGATGTGCCCAGAGCCACAGGGGGGTTCTGGCTCAGAGGCAGGACCACAGTGCCTGCTCAAGGGGAAAAGCAAAGAGGTATTTAAAAGGCAGACAAAACTGTGACTCTGGAAAAGCAAAATCTGTATTGGCCTAAAAACCCCGGAGATTCTGCAGGGCACTGCAGCAGGTGTGTTTTATTGATGGTTATTCCTTTAAAAATCAGTCCAATGAAAGCATTTAAGGTCAGGGAAATCTTGTGTTTCCTGACTGCATTGGGCCATGAAGCCAAGGGCTGCCCAGGCTCCACGTCTCTCTTTAGAGAAGTCTGTGTGCAGTATTTTCCCCAGGTTTTTTACATTATGTGTCCCTGCCACAGTGCTGGAGATGTTTGTGACAATTCTTAAAAAAGAGATGCAATTAGCAAATGGAAGAACCATGACGCTTTTAAATTAAAATTCTTCTTCTGATTTTTCTTTTGTTTAAAAAATCCTCATCACCCTGGTGTTTTGCATGTCAATGCACCTGTAGTGAAACAGACTTTGGATCTCAAAGACTGTGGCTCCACCTGAGCCTCAGGTCATTTTTCAGGTTGATGATGGCAAAATTATTTTCCAGTTTGCTGACTAGGTTAAGTGGTTCATAGCAGCTTAATCCAAAACTTCCCTTGTGCCATAACTGGCATTTCTGTTCTCCCCAGAGCTAAACCAGACCAACACTCTTCCGAATTACAGTCAACTGAGTCAACACTCCTTACACCACCTGTGAGAAGAAATGACACTTTTATCCTTTTTTAGTCCATTTAACTGTAGAACAGTGAAATTTAGAGAAAGTGTTGAGTTTGATGTGTTTTAAGCCTACCTTCCCCTCTTGACATTAAGGAAGACAGGTGGTACAGCAGCACTTCACCTCATTTGTTCCACCTGCTTTCCTTTGCTTTACATAAACTTTGCCTTTTCTCTTACACAGAAACTGTGCCCACTCTGGGGCAGGAGGAATGTGTTCAGTCTCTCTTGGCAATGGCAAAATGAGGCTCTGCTTCAGCACTGCAGGCCCAGAGAGAAAGATGAGACAAACAGGAGGATGGGTGAGCTCTGACCCTTCCCTGCAGCCAGTACAGACAGTCCCTGGGAGAATGCACTGAAATCCCTGTGCACAAACCTCATCTCACAGAATGATGCCTTTCCCAACAAGGAATGCGGCAATCAGCTGTTACCAAAGGAAAAAATCAAACAAAAAAAAAAAAAAAAACAAATAAAACCCAACAAAAAACCCCCACAACGTTTTCTCTTACACTCTCGTTGTCCCCTTATCTCCAACACTTTTTTAAGTCCAGTTCCACTTTTTCAGTCTGACCCTTCTTCTTTTGTGCCGAGCTTCTCCCCAGCGCTGGCAGCTGCTATTCAGGGGCTGCAAGGCAGCAGAGGGTTGAAGGTTTCATTAGAGCAAAGCCCTCCCAAAGCTGAGCACAGTGCACGGCTCTGCAGCACAGCCATCAGTCCTCCCCCAGCACCCCCTGCCACACTGGGGAGCTTCTCCTCCAGGACACGTGTCCCCCTGGCAGGTCATGTGGGGAGCCAGAAGTTTCTGAAATGGTTTTGAATTTTATTATCACAGTTGCAGCGACAGAAACATTCGACTTTTCTGTGTAAATCAATACAGGGTTCTTGCTCTTTTCCTTTTTTTTAAGGACATGCCTACATGCCTACACAACAGTTTCACTGCCGAGCTCTTCAAAAGCTCAAGCAGAGGAAGAGCTGTCGGATGTTCCTGGCTGTAATTTCAGTGTATCTTTCAATTGCCCACTATAACAGGGTCAGTCTTGTACTTTTTTGACCACATTTCCCCTCCATCCAGGTTTGATGTTGACCTACTTTCCCAAGCCACAATTCACTAATATTCCCTTCAGCATCCAGATAATAAAGTGAGAGGAAAAATCCAAATCCGACTTTCACTAAGCAATTATTTTCACGTCCATATGTGTTCACTGTGTTAGTGCCAGGGTTTTGTTAATGCACAATAGAGGATAATGAGATCACTTTCTAATTCTCCATCTCCTTCCATCTGAAGCTCTGGGAGCTCTAAGGAAAGACAAAAGCTGTCATGTTTTACCAGGGTAGTGCTTCAAACTGCAGCACCTCAGAGTAATTACAGCCATATGTTTACAGGAAGGTGTAAAAAATAAGTGGATGGATGAATAAATAAATGAATGAAACCCTTCATATTAAACAGCTGACAGAGATTAAATAACATGTCAGGCAACTTGTTTCCCTTTGAAAATACTGTTCCTTTACCCCAAGTCCTCAGGTGAGCCCCAGACAAACCAGAAGCACAGGGGGGGAGATGAAGCTGTGTAGGAGAGAGATGGGGTGACCTTACAAATAGCCTGAGCTGTACAAAGGAAAACACAGCCCTGAGAAACACGACACTACACAAAACCTCTGTCCCTGGGGGAAGAAGGACACGTTCTCCTGTCCCTGAACATGGGAGGTCCCAGCCTGATGCCCTCCCCAGGGACATGCCACCCCTGTATGTGCCACTGAACTGGGCACTGGCAGAAAACCCCAAAGCTGTTCCAGGAGCTGCAGAGCCACCCTGGGCAGGCACAGCCTGGCCCCCACACCAGGAGGGGACAGGGACTGAGAGGCCCCAGGGCCAGGGGAGCCCATGGCAGGCTGAGCCCAGCCTGGCTGCATGCCTGCTGTGTGCTGTGAACGTGTCACAGACGTGTCCAACACAGCACAGGGCATTGCAGGCTCTGACACAGCTCCTCTGTGCATCCCCTGGGTCTGCTGCCTGAGAGAGGCCCTGTGGATGTTTATTTGTTGGAGCAAAATAAGAAGGGCCTCACCATTAAACAGTGGCCTCTCGAGTGTATCACACACGCAGCACGTGCTGTGCTGAGTTTTCCTATTTTCCTGCCTTTTGGGGTTGCTCTGTTCCAGAGCTAGCTGTGATCTGCTCTCCACGGTGATGTACAACGCAGTCTCCTCACCATCTGCTTCATGGAAATCCCTCCAAACTCCCCTTTCCAGGAGAAGATGTACATGAGAGTCTGGGTTTGCAGCAAAGGCTCGCTGGACTCAAGTGTGACAAACACACGGGCTGAAGGACACACTGGCCACGTTCAGATCAAAGGATTTGGGAGTGCACAGGGTCTCCTCAGTGCCAAGCCACAAATGAGAGGTTTCTAAATAATGTCAGGGTATGACCTGGCCAACACTAGAAGCCTTTGACACAGAAGCAGAAGTTTTCCAAATTATGCTTCTTTTAAAACACCATGGATTTCGGCTAATAAAGCTGCAGTGCACTTGGAGAATCCCAAAACATGCTCAACATAAGGCAGAAATAACTAGATAAACATTCAGATCGATGTTTTATCATATTCTGGAAATAATACTCCTGATCTACAAAATAAATTACTAAAGCAAGCTCTGAGTAAATATAAGTGAAGCAACTGTGTTGCCCTCAGTAGAACTGGGTCATCTACCTACACCAGCATCAAACCTGCTGCACACATTTTGACTGTTCTTAAAGATCAACTTTGATAGAACAACTTTTCCCTTCCTGAACCTCCAGGAAATCTCCCAGGGTACAAATTCCAGGGGTAGGCAGAAACACACCACTTCAGAGGGTGTCCTAAGCAACATGAGGGCCAACATGACTATATCTCATCAGAAAGAGATTATGAAAAGCAAACTTACAGACCAAAACACAGGGTTGCTTTTTTAAAAAGCAGGGGGCCAGGTTATTATAAATGCAATATATCCTGGTTTTTTTACAAAAGTTTCTTTTCTCTGGAGAATTGATTATGAAGACTCCTGGTGTTTTTTATACATAAAATTAATTGTATGCCATATAATCCACTTGTAATTATAGCCTCTATCAAGGTGATGTTATGGGGCCTGATAATTTCTCGTGTGCATCTGCAAGCTGCACTACTGGGAGAATTTTGTTCCAGCTTCACAAATGCCTGTGAGAGTTTTAACTGACTGGACCCATAGCTGGGTAACATATATTTAGTTTTTGGAAGAATTTTGTTTGAGCAGGTAAGTAGCTGGTACCTTACAGCAAGGAAAGAAAAAATAATTATGTACATGAGTGTTATTTACATAAAAATAAAAATCTTTTAAATAGAAGAAGTAGCCTCCTCCAGACATATTCAGTGACAAGGAAGTAAACTCAGCTCCAAAACCACGGTCCAAATTCACAGCTCAGACTGGTGTTCTGCAGCTGGTACCCTTTCAACCATGTCTAAATACAGCGAGACAGAACCTCCCAGATGCTGGAAAGTAGCTGGGGGATGAGGAGACCCATCCTCAGCTGTGTCCACAGCCACAGCTGGGCTGGAGCTCTGCAGCTGCCCTGCTGGTATGGATGTCTGAACTGATCTCCCGAGGCTGGAAGAACCAGCCTGGGCTTCTCCACAGCTCTGGCTCCTGACACAACCCCTGGGTCATCCTTGGGAAGTAGTCAGAGCTCAGACAGGCAGCCCAAACCCAGGCTGGGGAGAGAAGCCCCTTGAGCAGATGGAACATTTCAAGAGAGACATTAGGAAGTGTCTGTGGGAGGCAGAAAGCCAGATCTCATTAGCTGTGTCCACACTGTACCTGACCTGGATGGCTCTGGGGTCCTGGCACCTGACTCCTGTGCCAGCCTGTGCTGGTGTATCCCCCCTCCCCAGGCCACATTATGATCTCATAAATGCTCATTAGGCCTCGTTCTTGATGAGCAGCCCTTGGGCTCAGCTCCTCTGGAGCTTATCAGAAACTCCCAGGAGCTGCTGCTGCCCAGTGAGCTCCAGCTTTTTAACCAAGTCCTGGAAACTCATTCTTCTTTCCCGAGTAACAACCCTGGCATAACAACTTTGTTATCAAAGTTTCTGATTCACGACCTGAGTTGCAGCCGGGAGGGCACTGGCAGTGACCAAAGCCCATCTCTCTGACCCCACAAACACAATCCCCACTGACACCCCTGGAGCTCTCTGGGGCTGCAGCAGCTGCAGCAGTGACCTCCCTGTGCTGGGGCCTCTCCCAGCTCAGGAAATCTCAGGTTTGCTGTGCTGGGAGACCTGCTGGAGGACAGGGATGGATCCTGGGCTGATCCCCCTCCCCAGGGCTCCAGGCTTTGCCTTTGGGAAGATCCAAAGGCTTTGGATGTCAGCACTGCACTGGATTGGAGGGGGATTCTTTCACAGGTTTGTGCCTTGTGCAGACTCTTTGGGGCTGTGTGTGTGCAGGGGGAACGTGCCACAGCAAATGTACATTAATGCTGCTCTCCTAATCAGTAAATACTTCAGATTTGGAATTAAATGAGGTGTTGTGCTACAGTAAATTCTACACAAACCCTTTGTTAAGTTAACTTAGGCTACAGAATAAGTGCTGTTAGGTTCAGGTGCTGCTAAACCTCACTGTTGGCTGAGTCCAGGGCTCAGTTTGGCAGGGGGCCCCACTCTGAACCTTGTGCCTCAACCAGAGGGTCTCTGATATTCCTGTTTAGCCTCACCCTACCTATCCTCACTCCTTCACCTCTCTGCCCCCACCCTCAACTCCCCCAACCTTCACAAAGACAATTTTGGGGCTGATTCTGATTCTAGATTGATTGATTTTAGATTTTAGTTTGCTTTTTTTTTTTTCTGTGTGTTTATCCACCTAGTAAGCAGTACAGAGAACCTTGCCCAGGAGCTTTGCCATGCTTTCTCTTTTATATTGAACCTGCTTTTGCCAATATCTGTGCTGGTGATTCTTTAAGTGACCTTAAAACACTCATGTGTGACACAGCCCCCATCAGCAGCTTGCACACGGCTTCATGGCAGCTTGACTTTTCACTGCCTGTAAATCCCTTTTGGAAAGACAGATTCCCGTGTGAAAGTCATTTTTTTTCTGTCTGACATGATTGCCACGGGGGAGATCAAACAGCTGGAGACAGCAAGTGATGGACCATGCCAGTGAAACCTGTTTTCTGGACACAGTAAATAATGGATGTGATGCCTTAGGAAGGCTGGCCTGAAACAGACTGAACAGAACTAGTAAACAAAGTAGGTGTTTTTTGAAAGGCCTTTAGGATACACCTTGGGCAGGACAAGAGCCTGACCAGGGATACACCCAAGGTGGGCCCAAAAAGGTCACAAAAGGGACAAATGGTTATGAAATCTCACACTTTTATAAATTTTGGTCCATTTGCATATTGGGGTTTAATTGTCTAATTACAGATTCAGGCTGTGAGGTCCCATCTTTCTTGTTCCTCCCTCCAGCCCACCCTTGTTTATGCTTTTGGGCCTGAAAGTTGTCCTTGGTGTGCAGCAGGAAAAGGATTTGTTTTGTGTCCCTGCTGTGTGCAGAGCTGAGTGACACTGACTGTGAGCTCAGAACTGCACCCCTGGGCAGCACAGAACCTGAAATACATGAAAGCTCAAACATGAGGCATCAGATGGGCCTTGGAAATGAGGTTTTTCCTCAGGAATGTGAACTGCAACCTGCCAGACTACCAGGACAGGTACAGGAGGTCATGAGTGCTGAGGGAAATCGGTGTGACTGGAGGCAGAGGTGATCCAGCAGCAGCAGCACACGGCTGTGCCTCGGCAGCACTGCATGTCCCCAGCCCCTGGATGTTAGCATCTCTCAGTGACCCCAGAGCCCTCACACTGTTCTGTGCACGTATCTGGAAACAGACACCTTTATGAACAGACATCAGTTGCATCTTGTGCCCTGCAGCAGCCGTCCCAGGCACGTACAGAGCTCCATGCAATTCCTGACGTTTCCACCAGGCTGGAAGTGGATTAATGAACAAATGAACAAATCTGCCCCGACCGGCAGACATGGCAGGAGGTGGAATCAGGAGCTGTCAGCTGCTGCTGAGTCACTTGGGCAGAAAACCCTCCTCTGAAGTTTTACATGTGGCTTTGTGGAGCTTACAGCTGCTTTCTCACCTCTCTTGTCAGGAGCAACTGAATAGCTCAACAATATTGTTAACCCCGTGCAAAGGAAAATACTTCCTGCCTAAAGCAGATTTTGCAGACCCAGGATATTTCACCATTTCTGTAAATTTGGAAATTTTGCTGTCAGGTCACACTTTTCTCCCTACAAACCTGGGCAGTGTGATTTGTTGCCCTAGAAGAAAATCACTATTATGTTAGCAGCACACAGCAGCAACAGTTCTAACATCTGACACAGCAGCAGTTCCTGACCTGACATTTCCAAGAGACTTTTCCTGACTCTGGTGTGCTTTGGAGTAAGCCCTAAAGACCTTGGCCATGCTTTACCCCAGTTGTCTTCCTTGTGATCAGCACTTGACTCTTCATCTGCTGAGGCTCCTGGGGTCTCGCTATTCTTTCTGAACATTCAGCTTGCAGTCAAATGTGAGCTACTCAAAAATAAGTGGTTGGCTTGTGGTTAAGCAATGGGAAGAAGAGGGCTTGGTTAATTCCCAGCTCGACCACAGATATCCCAAGTGAGGTTGGCCAGATTGCTCAGAGTCTGGTTTATTCCAGGAACACTGAATTCTACCCAGTGGAATTTTTATGTGCTTGGCCCTTAAAACCTCTACTAACACCCACAGCTGTAGGGCAGGGACAATCCTACACCTTTCTGTCACTGAGAGCTGGAAGCTCAGTCCCAGGCTCTGAGCTCTGAAATGTCTGTACAGCACGGAGCACAGGGAGCTCCAGGGGCTCTAAGAGAAGAAAGAGCCAAAGAACCCAGACCCTCCCTGTGAGAAGGTCAGCAAAAGGGGTTTCCCCCATATCCCAGGAAAATGATCAGAATATGCCAGAGGGAAAGAAAAAAAAAAGATAATTGTCTCAAACTGTAAGATTACACAGGTTGACTCATGGGCACATTGCAATGAGTTTCTGGCAGAGTCATTTTACCTCCTCATTTGAACCGCTCAAAATGAAGGCAGAATTTCAGTCACGCAGAAATTACATCAAAAGGAAAAGCCAGATGTTTTGTGAATCCCACCACTAATGAGCTACAAGTGCTGGTTTTTCCATTGTACAAGAAAATGATGAATTTTTAAACATATACAAAACAAATTGTTTGTGATTACATTAGACCTTCAAAAGAAAGAAGGAACATAAATTCAGAGATGAATAGCACAATATTGGATGCTTGCCTCAGAGCTCGACTTCAATAACTTATCTCAATAAATCCCCCTGCAGAAAGCATCTTATGTACTTCAAGCCTGGGGATGATGAGACACGAATGCTGCAGGAATTACAAGACAGGGGCATTCTTGCAACAGTGAACAAGCTGAAAATTACAAGGTAATGGAAACTCAGCGGGAGGCTGCCGTACCCTGCCATTAGCTAACTCCTCCAATGATTGCTGCAGAAACCACTCAGGTTATGTAAGCACTGTACACTGCTGCTGCACTTTGCGTCTCTCCCCACCTCAGCACACAGACAATTTAATTAGGCGAGAAGAGATACCTGAGCTACGGGGACTTTGGCTTGCAGATGAAACGGGGCTGCCTCCCGGCCAAAGCACAGCCCTTTGTCCCAGCCCGACCAGCTGCCTGTCTCTTCTTTGTGGCACTTTGACACTGGCTGTACAGATCCATCTATTAAAGCATTTATCATTTTTAAGCCAATGTAGCCCTGACCTCTTCAAACTGCTCTACTACCGTGACTGTGGAGATCAGGGAAATGAGGAATTAACAGCAGGAGAGTATTAGGCTTGAGTTCCTTAAAGGGCAATTAGTGCCTGTCCTTCATGCTTCTTTCCAGAGTCTCATCCCACAGAAACACTTGTTATTCCAGTCTTAGATAATAAGTCAGCTTCGTATAAACATGTCTGTGCTGTGGTTCTTATTTTACCAACCAGGAGGTTAATGAGAGTAAGATACATTTATAGTATTAAAAAGGAAGAAAAAAAAAAACAGCCTGGCAGGTGCAATATGGCAGAGCAGAGTGGGAAATGCACTTCCAAAAAAGCACAAGAAACCTGGAAAGCAGAAAACACTTCCTCCAAGCAGATGCACCACAGAAACAGAAGAAACCTGGTGAAAATTTGGTGCATAAAGGAGACACAGGAGAGATCATGATAAGCTTTCCAAGAGCTGGGAAAGGAGAGAGCAGCAATAGTGGCCAACAGGACATCCCTGTGCATTTAGGGAATGACAGTGGTGCTCTGAGGGGACTCACAGCGCTGGGATGGGGAGGCACAATGCTCAGGACAGTGGAGCAGGGGCCTTGATCACACACTGCAAAAAGGCCTCCAAGTCAAACAGAGCTGCCCCTCACATTTTACCCTCTAAGAATCGCTTTCTCCCACCCTCCTGTGTGCTGTCACCTCACTAAGCCAGGAGGAATCTGTCCCCAGTCCTGCCAGGTTAAGGGTGGTTGGATCTCAGAAGCGCCATGGGAATGAGATGTCCACGCCAGTCCAGCTTTCCTGCTTCCTCCCCCTCCCTGTAATGGTGAACCCAACCAGACCCCAGCCCTGTGCCACTGGCCAGGTCTCACTTCAGCTGGGCTTCAGAGACAGAGAAGACAGCTTCTCCTCCAGGGACACAGAAAGGGGCTTCACTCGTCACAGCAGAGAGGCAACACAAGACACAGTATTGGGATTAATGGAGAGATGGGACCACTGAGATTCATGTTTAAGTGTAATTTATTTCTCTTACTTCATCAGTCTCATGACTGACATATATAAATACCCCTGTCTGACCCAGGACTGGGCCTTTTGCCCCTTGTTGGTGTGCTTTTACAGTTCATTCCAATACAGTGTACACCTTATTGTTTGTTGTTTTCGCATTAATAAAATTCCTTTTCAGACAACTGGATTGAAGCTGTCTCTCTCTCCATTAAGTCACCACTGGGGCAGAGTCCCAAGGAAGCTCAAAAGGGTCTGAACCTTAAGGCTTGGACCCCTGGGAGTTTCAAGGAACTTTCTAGCAACAATTTGCACACTTGAACTGAGGGAGCATGTGAATAAGCCTTTTGCTTACTGTACTTAGAAAGGTGTTTCCCAGGGCATTATTCCAGGGTTTTCCTTTTTACTGGGGAAACATTACAGTTAATCATGTCTCACTGGGAGCTCCTGCTCTGTCCCTGTTGTTCTTTGCTCTGTTTCAGCTCTGGGAGTGACTTCTCACACTGTGCCCCGTCCATGCTGTCAGTCTGTGCTGTTACCATCAGCAGCTCCTTTGATACACACTGCTTGCATTTAAACTCAGCCCTCCTCCAGTGTTTTCCAATCAATATCCCCCTGCCAGGATTTCTGAGATACCTTGGTATTTTCCAGTAAGTGTGACAGAAAAATGTGAGATATATTGCAAACGCCACCAAAGCCACTAGATGACATTTATTTCTGTGCCAGGGCTTCAAATTCGGTGGGATAGATTTCATTCTGAATTGGAGGAGGGATGTATTTCACCCTCTGTGTCTCAGAGATGCTTTCATCATGGTGACTGTTACATCCTTGGTATGAAATATGCAATTATAAAACAATGTCTCTAACTATTATTAAAAAAATTTCTCTGAAATAAGACACTGGGTATTAACTGTTTAATATTCTTGGTTTTATTCTGTATGCAGAGAAAAGGAAATTTAAAAACATTGGTACTCTGTGCGTGGAAGAGACTCTCAGATCCCAGAACGTGCTTTGGTTTTTATGGGTTTCATTTCAGGAGCTGAATTTTTAACTCAAATCAATAAAATGCATGGGTGCACTTACACGCTCATCCAGCTTTCCTGGACATGTTAGAAGATTACCAAGCTTGCCTGATTCTAATTAAAAGCAGACTGGTGGGCAATTAATTTAACTTGTACCAACTTGTAATTACAACATTTTCTGTACAACTCTACAAATACAGGTGGCAAAGGGGGAAGAGGCTTCTCTGGGATTTTTGTGGTGCTGCTCTGAAAAAACCTCAGAGCAAATCACTTGTGGTAAGTTTTAGTGTGCGACATGCATTGTTTAAAAATCATCTCAACACTACCTTGTACAACAATAAAATGGAAGATGTGGGAAATCAAAACCTGCAACATTCACTCATTCCATTGCTCCCAATGTCTGACTCCCCTGATGAGCTGTGTTCTCTGCTTTTCACTCTGACCTCTTGTCTGCCTGTGCCAGGTGGTTCTGTAAGCAAATCTCTCTTGGCTGCAGCTGCAAGAGTGGAGTTTCATCCACTTGTGCCTTTCCACTTTCTCCATCACTATTCAGGCTGCAACAAGAGTGAGAAATGCCACCAAGTTCTCCAGCCCCATAGCCACCCTTCCCTTCTCAACAGATTTTTTTATTAAAAGGCTTCCTGAGGACTTATGCTGCTACTAAGGCAGGTTCAACAGCAAACAGACTCTTCTCCTCCTCTTTTGCAGAGCCAAGGACTACTCACAGCCTCAGTGGAACATCATGGCAAGGCAATGTTTCCTGTGCAATGGGGAAAAGCTAAAGTGCTTCCTTTCCCCATCACCATATGATGTTGTGTCATTTCCCCATGCCCAGCAGGAGAATTCCATTGACACATTCCCCTAATTCAGGCTGCCAATTAAATGACAGCAAATAAATGACAGCTTTAATGTCACTTCACTAAAATGACTCTGCAACAGCCTTTGCTTTATTGCTCAGTTGTGTCCTATCAAGTATCAATCACACAGCTCTGAAAAATACCCCCAGAAGAAGGGGAAAAATGAAATAATGGAGGAAGGAAGGAAAACTAGTGAAAGAAGAAGCCAGAAACTACTTTCTGATGTTGACGTTGAGTTTCCACAGTTCATCTCTTCTCTAAGACTGGGCACAGCTCAGTGGAGCTGATGAGGTGACTGGTACATGCTCAGAGTGAAGGTGATCTTCCAGAGCAATTCACATTTCCATCTTTTGTTTGTCCTGCCAGGACACTCAGAGATTGTCAGATGCTGAGTCAATGCTTGGTTTTCAGAGAAAAATACACACAGTTCAAACCTGAGATTTAATGTTTTGAAGTAGTACAGTGCCCCTGCTCCCTTGCTGATACCTGATGCATAGGAAACCAAATCACTTACTGTTGACACTAGCTTGTTTCACCGAGGATTCTTATTTGTTCTGAATGATCTTCAAGCTCTGGAGAGCGTTAAATGTACCCCACCAACCAGAAAATGTTTATCATGATTGCTATTTGTCATACACTCTCTCACTGCTGTCTATGGGATAAAAACAAAACCAGTGAATAATTCAGGTGGGAAGGGACCTTGGAAGCCTTTAGGTTAACCTCCTGCTCAAACCTGTCTCAGCTAGATTAGGTTGCCGAGGACCTGATGTGGTTGCAATATCTCCACTGGTAGACATCCCATAACCTCCCTGGTCCCCTGGTCGTGTCTAATCACTCTCATGATGACGCCGTGTAGTGATGCACACCACACACCCAGCAAGTGTTTGCCATATGGAGAAAAGTTCAAGACTCACCCCTTAAGGTAAAGAACCCAGAAACTTGTTTGCAGTTCTGACACTAATTGCCTCAGGGCCAAGAGATAAACATCTCTTGAACCTTGTCACTGCTCTTCAAATCCTGTATTTCTCTCTTTTGGCTGCAAGCCAAATTGTCTCTCCGAGAACATTTAGTATTTAGGAAGGAGCACTAGGGAAGTGAAAGGCTTTTTGGAGTGTTTTAGCAAGGTGTCAGAAGTTTTCTGGGACACTTGTGCATGGCTTATTTTTTTTTTCTGTACAAATATAATGTTTGTTATTTTGTTTTTTTTCTTTATTAAACCTTTTGCTGTACAAAACACCTCTGAAGAGAAGTCTCACTAATTAATTTCAGCCACTTCTCTGCAAAGGCTGGACCCTCAGAGATTGATACATTAGCTCGTAGTTTATAAGACTCTGACCATGTGCTAACCTGTATCAACTCTGTTTTCTTAATAATCTGCAAAGGTATATCCAGAATGGTTCCACATCTGAAAAAGTCTCCTTATTCCTCTTCCCTGGTATCACTGCAATTTCCTGCACTGAACACTGGACTTGTTTTCTCCTAGCAGAGGTAAAGATGGAATCTAGCTGTGTGGAGGCCTCTGACAGCATCAAGATTGTGCAAGATTCTGTAACAAGCAGGGCCAGTGCTCGCACACTCAGGTGTGTTAAGTCTTAGCCAGATCTAATGTCCAACTCTGCAGTTACTAAAGTTAATGAGCTTCTCCCATCAGTGACAGCTGACATCCTGTGGTGACCATTTATAAATGGTCAACAGCGTTTTTACATTATTAAATAAGGACTCCAGTGAAACCACTGCCAGCTGGGGTTTTGCTGGGTTATTGTGTGTGCTGCAGTAACTTGCACTGTCAACCAAATACAGGTTTTGACAGAAATAACAGAGTGAAGGAGGAGCAGTGAGTTTAGCAGAACGCCTGGAGCACATCAGCACACGAGACATGACAGCAAGGGAACTGCTCTCAGCAGCTGAAGCAGAGTCAGGGGGCTGTGAGCAGCTCTGCCTGCTCCTTTGCTTATCACAAAGTACAAGGTTATTTGGTTTCTCTCCCAGTATTTGCTGCCGTAGACCTCAACTACAACGTTCTGGAGAGAAAAGCATCCCACAGCTGAATCAGCTCCACTTGCCACAAAGGCAAACTTGTCTGCTTCATAATTGATTTTCCACAGGAAATTGATTTAAACTTTTCAAGCCCCTCCTGATGGCAGGATTAGAGATGAGCCTGAGCAGTTTGCAGGGCAAGCTTGGAGCTACATTTCTCTTTCACAGAGTTCTGCTTAATTGGACGAAGGGGACAGAGTTCAAGGGCGAGCCAAGAGAAGGTGTTTTATTTAAACATAGCCCTAAAGTGCCTATAATGAGAAAGTATGTCTCTCACTCCCATGTATAAATGACAGAAGAGATGTTTCAATTCCATTTCCCTCTCTTGGCTCAGTGGCTAACACGGGAACCTGATGCATTTGATCCTCCAGCATTAGTTCAGGGAAATGTGTTTATTATGAGTTCCATTATAATATATTTAGCACAGTCTTTTCAAGTGATGACTAGAGGTTTATTTAGGAACTAATTCAGCAGCAGCTACAGCTAAAAAGCTTTCACCTGTCAGTGGAAGCTGCGTTGGATCTTTACTGACAGTTACAGTTAAAAATAATCAGTAATGGAGCTGAGGGAAAGTGATTAAACATTTTTACATGCAGCTTATTGGCATCATCAGCATTACTTGTCCCAGTGCATTATTGTTTCCAGTAAGTTTTGTTATCAGGATAGGTGGAAAAGACCAAAAACCTCCACAACTGCTGTAAAAATATTGCCTTCTGAAAAAGTTTCAGTTTGGCATTCCAGAACCAGGAATTCCCAACATTTCCTCAGAAATGTTTTCACTCATACTAGAATACCCAAGCAGCAGTGGTAGTGAGCCCTCTGCCCATCATGGTTTTATGAGGGGATAAAAAGACTAAAGTTTATCCAATATTTGAAGAATATTTTGTTTTTCACAGTCCAATGATGAGTTCCACTCACCAATTCTGCTGACCTCCAGGGGAAGGGAGGTACTGTCCCCACAGGCCTGAGTTCTTCCACTGCTGTATTTGCTGGCTGGACCAGAAAGGAGGAGCAGTTCACAGCAGAGATGTTTTAGAACATATTTTAGACCAGTTAATAATGGCTGAGGTTCTCAGGCTAAGAAAGAGAAGAAGAGATTTGGGATTTAGGGCCTGGCAAAGCTGACAACCATGTACAGTAAACACTGACTGTCTTTATAAGCTCTTTATGTTTTGAATGCAGTCTACAATGTCAAATGACCAGAACTGAATTAAATTTTTGACATACAATGAAAATGTCTTAAAAATTGTGCTGTACACTCACTGAGAAACACTACTGTGACAGCAACCAAGGCAGTCACACCTCTGTGCTCCATCTGCCCAGACCTTCTCTCCCAGGACACCCCAGCGAGGTTTCTGTAGGCAGGAAACAGAACCAACAGCTTTTCTTTTTGCAGTACTCAGGACTGCAGATAAGATCAGGGTTCCCACTGTGTTCCTGTGCAATAGATCCCTTTCCTTAAAGCTTTCTCTCAAAGCAGTGCTCAGCAGCTCGCTGGAGTGCAGGCAGCTGGGATATCCAGGAAGGTTTTCTGTGTGCCACTGCCGAGGCTGCTGTCCCTGAGCCACAGCCACCACCTCCCTGCCACCCTCTGGGCTCTCCCCGTGCTTGGCTTGCCCTGGTCCTGGCCCAAAGGTCTCCCTCAAACACCCCCAGCACATTCTGGGAAGGGGCAGCCTCACATCCTTCTGAATGGTCAAGCCTGACCCAGTGTCTCCGTCTTTGAAGGCAGATTATTGTGGTCAAGGAGAAATAATTATCACAAACACACATTCCTCTCTCCTGTCACTCCCTTTCCTTTCTCTGAATGATTCAACCCTGTTTCCCCCATGGAATCTGGGCAACAGAGCTGGGGGCACAGGTGTGATGAGGAGCAGCTGAGGGAGCTGGGAAAGGGGCTCAGCCTGGAGAAAAGGAGGCTCAGGGGGGACCTTGTGGCTCTGCACAACTCCCTGACAGGAAGGGACAGCCGGGGGGGTCGGGCTCTGCTCCCAGGGAACAGGGACAGGAGGAGAGGGAACGGCCTCAGGCTGGGCCAGGGTGGGTTTTGATTGGATATTAGGGAAAAATCCTTTACCAAAAGGCCTGCCAGTCATTGGAACAGGGTGGTGGAGTCACCATCCCTGGAGGGATTTAAAACATCCGTAGATGTGGCCCTTAGGGACGTGGTTCACTGGTGGACTTGGCAATGCTGAGTTAACAGTTAGACCTGATGATCTTATGGGTCTTTTCCAAGCTAAACAGTTCTATAATTCCATGATTTCACATTAAAATGACAAGTTTTTTAATAGACTGTAAGTGTCCTTAATCACCCAGGCTAAACAGCACCAGGCACAAGTTCAAGGTGACTCCAGCAGCCCTATTAAAAATCTACATTTTCATCTTGCTTAGATTAATTTGTATTTTAATTGCTCATATCCTTGAAGTGATAGAGAAGGGAGCACTTTCATTCCTTTCATCTCCTGCTTTCAATACACACAGGCAACGTTGGACATCAGGCAAACCTTCAAAATTGCCCTGCTTCAGGGTGAAGCACAGGGCACAAGTGTGCAATGACCAAAACCACAGAGCATGAATGGAAGCAGGGCCTGGGGACAGGCCACCTCGTGCTTCTCCTGTGATCCCAAACATTGAGTTTGCTTATAATGCTCCAAAACAAGGGAGCCCTCATTAATTTATCAAAATTGGAGCCCAAGAAGATACATGAGGACTCCTTGCCAATGATCACCCCAGGGTCAGAGCCCTGCACATGGTCTGTGCCCTCTTGGCACTGGCCATGGGTGGCCCTGAGTGTCCCACCCTCCACATGGAGTTCAACCAGCTAACAAAATACCTCTTCATACATAAAAACAGGTTGGCAATCCACTGCTCTGCAATGGGGACAAACAGGAGTGGATCACACCACAAATAAACATAAATTTGGGAAAGGGACTAATGAGACCTTTAGTTCTTGCCATGGCGCATCAGTGAGGAGCTTTCAAGGAAGTTGAAAGGATAAAAATTCAAAGCCACAAAAATAAGTATTTTTATACTGTGATTAGCCTACAGCACTCACTGGCATGGGATGCTCCTGAAGGAAAAGCAAGAAAGGTTTGAAAAGGTGTTGGAAATACACATGTCCATCATGGTCATCCAAAGTCAATGGCTGTCAGAATGGGGGATCTGAACATTTCCTTTTAGTGTGGGTTCTGTGAGGTGGTTGCTCCTAGTCTGTCTGTCAGGGGTTTCAACACTCCCAGTCTGCTCCTGATGCCTGTCAGGGAGAAGCCCCTGAGCTGCAGCCACTGCTGGTACAGCCTGGATGGGTTTTTTCCTGATGAGGACTGATGTCAGCTCATGCTGCTTAGCACGAGCACCAGCCAAGCCATCAACATGTTAAAGAACACCACCACCACAAAAAAAAAAAAAAATACACACACACAAAAAAAGACCCAAACAAACATTGCATTTTTCACTCAGAAAAGCTAAGTACAACTCTATTTTTAACCTTTTTTTTTTTTTTCTGTTTGTCCAGGTAGTGTAGCCCCCTGAGGGGCTTCCATGAGGATGTGAGCATACCCCTTGGCAAGAGAACCCTGATAATTTCTGGAAAATATATTCTTTGTTCAATCCCTGATGTTTCTGTGTTAAGAGGAGGTTTTGCACCAAGCACTGTGTGCACAAGTTATTTCAAAGCCCCACTGAAGGTGTAGATGTCAGCAAGAGCACTCAGGCTCTAGACATGGGGACAGCAGTGGGGCACAGTCTGTCCCTGCACTGGGACAATTCCTTTGGTGAGGAGCTGCTGATGCCCCTGGAATTTCCCCTGTCCTCCTTTCAGCTGTGCAGAAGGTCCTTCACACCAGCCTGTCACCTTCCTCCCTGCCAGAGCAGTTTGTCCAACATCAGATCTTCATTTCCTCCTTTAATTTGATTAGTGACAGCTGCTATTGTCTGAGAAAACGTAAATTGTCTCTTCCTGTGCTAATGAATCACTGTATTATGTGTGTGGGGATTAGAGAACAAGATGGATTTATTAATACACTTCTAATTAAAGGGACAAGTCTGCTGTTCCAGTGGCTTTTGGTGAAGAGGTTGTGGCAGGTTTTGGAGGTGGAGAGAACAGCCACAGGTTGTCACTGCTGATCATAGGCCACAGCTGGGGTCTGACTGAAACCTAAGATCATACCTAAGATTTTTAAGTTACAATTGCTCAAGCCTGTATCATCACACACTTTAATGGTTTTGTCTTAAGGGTAGCTGGGCACTTAAAAAATCACCAGGCAGTTTGTAAAAAGCTAGTGAAAGGTTTTGTAAACGAAGCCTAATTACAGCAACAACAGACCTGTCTGCAAGAAGCTGTGATCTGAATACTGAGGCCCCAAGGAATAACTCTCAGTTACTCTTCTTGGGAGTGCAACTCCAAAAAAAAAGTCCTTTTACATACTCTCCTTCTCTCATAACTCATGCCAGGAACTTGGAGGGGGTTCCAGCCTGTCTTTACCAAATACCACACAACTTGTCTCCTACCGTGCAGCAGAGAACTGGGACTGGCCAGGAATGGCACTGCACTCTTTCCACAACCACAGCCCAATCCAGCACCCTGAAACCCCACGGAGAAAAGGCACAGGGAAAAAGAAAGTTCAAATATATTCATGTGTCACACCCCAAACCAGGTCATGTCTTTGGAGAGGGGAATGTCTGGTCTGGTGTGGCCATTCTTACACAATTCAGTTTATGTGGGGAGGATTAACATGTCCATGGGATGAGCCAACAAGGAATTCTATTAGAACTGAGGTAGAGCTTTTTTCTTGCCCCCACCTTTAATCTAATTCCTCTGGCTGTGATTTACCTCAATATGAACACAGTGTTGGGATACAGACAGAACATAAGAATAAAGCACCTCCAGGGAGATGAGGTGCTCAGCTGCTCCAGGAGGGTCCCTGCAGTCCCCAGTGTTCAGGAGAGCAATATTCACACCTTAGGAGTACTGGGGGTCAGGAGGCTGAGATGTGGGAGTTTACAGACTGGAAATCTCAATCCACTGAAATCACCAGAAGTCTCTTCATGGACTTGATCTCCATCTTTGCACCAGACCTGGATCTTCAGCGGATGTAAATCCCTGCATCTCCCCTGCAGTCACACAGCTGTGCCAGCTGAGGTCAGCTGATGCTCCTGCCCTTTCTCTCCACAGTAATTCAACGTGCATAACTGCCTGCAAGAGCATTTGCTGACAACAGCCTTCTCCTCTCA
Source organism: Sinosuthora webbiana (assembly GCA_013397395.1). Taxonomy (NCBI): domain Eukaryota; kingdom Metazoa; phylum Chordata; class Aves; order Passeriformes; family Sylviidae; genus Sinosuthora; species Sinosuthora webbiana. The sequence goes on along the minus strand of VXBN01010196.1, from coordinate 185,876 downwards.
AATGAGCTACTTCCCCTGCATTCCCAGGTTCTACATCTTCTCTAATAATGTCTTACTGTAGGTGGATTATCCATCACCATAAAGTCATTTATTCTTTCAGACACTGTTAATTTTAGTGAGGCTGGCACGGATTAACAAGCCATTGATCCACATTTACAGATACAGTAAACAACCCTTGATTTCTCTCAGTTCCTACACTTGAGCATGCTAAGTAGTTCCAGCCAACGCTGCACGCTGGACACACGCCCACCTTGTTACTGAGAGATATCCAAACTTCTCCTACAAGGTTATCACTGTACACTTTCCTGCAGAGGAAGAGACACTCAGAGCTTTGTGGTGTGAACAGACCTGCAGGATGTCTTGATTTCCTGTAGTCATTTCAGATAAATCAACAAGATTCGGGTTTCTGTTATCGCTTTGTCAAGATTATTCATCGTTCCAGTAAAAGCCTAAAGAAAACAAAATGCTTTTTGTCGTGGATTCTCTCTTTTATTGGTGGTTAAAAGATTAGGGGTGCCCAGACAATGGAAGAAGAAACAGTCCCCAGCTTGACCTCAGCTAATTTTGCTGTTGGGGAGCTCACTGCAGTGCTCAGTGGTAGCTCACATTGATGGCAGAAAAACCGGATGGAGAGTCTCAAGCCCAGTTTCTATACAAAACATAAAAAGAGAAGTAATCATTCAAACATTTCTGAGCTACCTGGCCCTGACCAGCATGCTCCATGCTCCTTTCAACTTAGATGCTTGAGTTTAGCCTGTATGAATCACCCTGGGGTAAATCTCTACCCAGACTTGATGTGTAAATTATGCATTTTTCAGCATGTGAAAGAGGCAAGTCCTGGAAGGAGAAGCTGACCTGTGACTCCAAGCATGAGTGATCCAGTCAGTCCTGTCTTCCAGGGCAGGAAGGGTTTTCAAAACCTCCCATCATCAAACCCCCTTGCTCTTTGACTGTATTCCACTGTAATGTTTCCAAGACTCTGCCCCAGGCTGGCTGTTCCAGGCCTCACCATTTATTCCTCACAGCAGCAATCTGCATCTCCTTGGCTGCAGTATAAAGCCTAAACATCTTTGTACTCCCTCCTGCAGACAACAAGGACAAATTATACTCTTCCCCTCCTAAAGCTGCCTCCTCTTCCCTTAGCCCTGCTCTGTCATAACTCCCTGCTCTTCCACAGACTCCTCATGCTTCTGCTCCTCACTGGCAACAACAGGACAACAGGTCTGTGCCTCCCTTCCTCAGAGGGACAAACACATTGAGGAGATCATGAGTTCCAGATATGACTGTAGGCAGTATAAGGTTTTTCAAGGTATTTTGAGGTGATGGATAGCATGGCCAGCTGTAAATTTAGCTCAAGCACTGGAAAATGAGGGTATTTCCCTTACAACAGATTCAAGTGGTCTTCTGCATCAGCCCAACCCACAGAATTACAGAATGTGTAAGGCTGGAAGGGACCACAGAGGGTCACTGGTGCCAGGTCCCTGCTCAGGCAGGGCCATCCCAGAGCACAGGGCACAGGATTGTGTCCAGAGGGCTCTGGAATATCCCCACTGAGGAGACTCCAGCCCCTCCCTGGGCAGCCTGTTGAGGGCTGGGCACTGCCCAGGGCAGAAGTTGTGCCTCCTGTGCAGGGGAATTGCTGGGCTCAGTCCCTGCCCGCTGCTTGGCACCACCAAGAAGAGCCTGGTCCATCCCCTGGCACGGTCCCTTCACGTACAGATGGACACTGAAGTCATCACAGGAAGCCACCCCAAGGTGAGCTGTTAACAGTGTTCCACCATTCCTCCCTGGGAGGGTGGGCTGGCCCTGGCACAGGGTGCCCAGAGCAGCTGTGGCTGCCCCTGGATCCCTGGCAGTGCCCAAGGCCAGGTTGGACAGGGCTTGGAGCAGCCTGGGACAGTGGGACGTGTCCTTGCCCATGGCAGGGGTGGCACTGGATGAGCTCTAACACTGCTGCCAACCTAAACCATTTTATGATTCTACAGTGACTCTGAGATCGTCAACTAAAGAAATAATTGGAAACTTCTGTGTGAATGTGCCACTTGATTGGACATATTCTGCTGTTTCTTAGCTGCTACACTGAGAGGACAGAGCAGCAGAGGTGCTCCATGGGTGATGCAGTGTCCAGCAGCACAAAGGAGAACGTGAGTGGGTCCCAATGCATGGACTGCAGGGCACACAGGATGCAGCAGGACCAGGGAACAGAGGAGCTACAGCTCCTGCCTTCTATCCTCACGTGTGTTCTGACATGCAATACAAACAGCAAATCCTTGCTGTTTGCTTTCCTTTGCCTAATTAAAAGATGTTAATTTAAGTCTGGGTTTTGGTGTTTGCCCAAAGAGGCACTATTACTTCTGCTTTCACGGTATAAAATAAAAATCTCGAATAAGCTCCAAAGACAGGGCCTTGGGTTTGGGGTAACTAAACAAACAAACTGGCTTTGACTTCCTGGGATTCACATATCATCCAAACCTAACACTTGTTACATCCTCAGGAGGCAAATTCTGGAGTTTCAGGGGAGCCTTTATGGAACAGAACTTTAGCTCCTGCCTTCATCCCCAGTGGTGAGTGGACATCTGCTGAGATCACACCAAATGGGTTTTAGACATTTAAACAATTTAGCTGCCCATGTTTCCAGAAGGTGCAGAGCAGAAAATTGGATGCTTAGCATTTTTGAAGCATTTAAGTGAGGCACTGAAATCTGAGCAACCTGGCTCCCCATGTAAGCTGCACCAGTCAGCAGAACTGGCCTGTCCTCCTCCCTCCCCAGACTGTGGAGGGATCTCCTTGGTACCCACATTCCTAACTTAACTGTGCCATCTCTGAGTGGACAAACCTGGTTGTCATTGCAGCTGAGTCTTGAATCAACCTGAGGGGTGCACCTCTTTTCTCTGAGTCCATTCAGTTCCAAGAGGAAGGGAATTACTGCAAGGACTCTTCTTGCCTTCAACATGAGGCTGTGGACAGCAAAGGAGAGTAGCTGCCACATGGGCTTGCAGAACAAGGCTCAGAGAGACACTTGGGAAGCATTTGAAAGGACACAAGCCCAGAGAAGGAGTCTCTAGCTGTTGTTCCTTTCTCCTTCCTCCTTTATGCTGCAAGACATGCAGAGAAGAGGAGAAAATGGGGATCCTCTGTGTTCAATAAAGAGTGGACCCACGAGGTAAATATTCAGGGGGTACTGAACAGAGCTGTCATGAGAGCTGTGGATGCTCTGGACCCCTGCCACATCCACACCATCACTGTGCAGGCAGTTTGGAGGTGCCTTGAGGACAACCCCAGGTACGAGGGGTGGTGAGCCCGAGGTTCTCCCCAGCAGTTTGCATAGGAAGGACCTGCCAGGGCATCCTGCAGTGTTAAATAATAAATAAATTCTATCCTTAATCAGCATAGAATTCTATTCTGTCATATTTTCTCCGCTCCTCAAATGCAGGAAAGCAGGATAAGAAACAGACTGCCTTACATTCAGGGCTCCAATAACCAACACTCTAAGAATATATCACTATCAGAGGGTAAGGAAAGGGAAAAAGAAGCTAAACCACCGTATTATTAAATGCAAAATATAAAAACATTTAAAGTGACACCTTCCTGAAGAGAGCTTTTAAATTATTCACAGTCAATGCCATACAATCCACAGCTAATTACAGTCTATACATGCAAGTGAAAGTAACGATAATCGTAATTACTTTGCACTTAGATACTGTAGCAATTTTCATCTGAAGACCTCAAAGTCTTTATAAACACTAATTAATCCCATGGCCCTGCTGTGGTAACTGTTACCACAATGCTCATTTTAGGGACAGGTAAGCCGGGGTTCAGATGTTAAGTGGTTTGCTTGTTGTTACCTTTTGGCAGGGCGGGTGGGACTGGTGACCCCTCACCACCCTGGTGGCAGGTGTTGGGGCTGTGGGAGGAGAAGGGTGCAGGGCACTGAGGCCAAGGGCAGATTCTTGGGCTGAGGAGCAAGACTTTGACAGAAACACTTCACTTACACTGCTGCAATGACAGGACTGTGTTTATAGCCCACCACAGTGTGCTAGCTCCACTGCTGAGATCGATGCATTGACCCTAGAAGCATTGACACTAATTTTAAGGTTTGATTTTGCCTTGTGTAGAGTTGCTTTATTTTTTCCTTTTCTTTGGTTTCTTCACAGAAAATGGTATTATAAAACCTTGTCTTGGAGATGGATTTGAAGAGAAGACAACAAATACCAGAATCACTACTGTTATCAGCCTTGGCTAATAAAGACCTTTTGGGTTTTTAATTTTGATAATGCAAAGTGAGAGGACATGGTGTGTTGGAATTCCACCAAGCTCTTTCCTGCTCCAAGTTCAGGGTGAATAAAACTCAGGAGATGTTGTTTTGGAAGTCTCACTCTGAAGTTTATTCTCCTTATCTATTACAAACTCATGAGATGTGAGCTCTCTCTGACAAGTGGAGAAAGTGAGTTAAAATGGTGTCTGTTCAAGGCTGTTTANCCACACCCAAAGTTCTCCATCTTGGCTCCCACATATCACCATACACTAAAATCCCAAATCTAAGTTTTTCACCCTGTGAGATCACACAATGCTATCCAGACTATCTAAACCACACATACACTGCCTCTGTGCCATCACTCAACTTTGGAAGCCTTTTCCAAGGTCTCAGCTCAAATGAGGTGTTTACTTGAGGGTTGGCACCCTTCAGGTCAGAAAACTTGAAATCTTCAGCCTTTAGAGTTCCAACAATGGTGCATCTCTGGGAAACAGGGCTGAATTTATGAAGCATTTCAGGCACATGGGCTCAAATTAAGTCAGCCAAGGCAGTCCTGTGCCTTCTGATTTCTGTGCAGAGCCTCCAGGCCTCAGGGAGGCTTCACTGTTGGCTAATGGAGTTCATTTGAGGCAGATGCATCTGGTGAGCAGACACCTCTGGGCTTCACGAGTTAGGTGTCTATTTCCCACTGATGTTCCATTAAATTTTGAGACTATGGAGAAAAAAAAGCTTTATACAAGGCTCGTGACACCTTGGGCTGTATCAGTGATAATGCAGTCAGCAGGACCAGTGACCATCCTGTACTGGGCACTGGTGAGGCCACACCTCAAGTGCTGCATTCAGTCCTGGGCCCCTCACTTTAAAAAAGACACTGAGATGCTTGGGTGTGTCCAGGGAAGGGAAAGAAGACTCCTGAAGGGTGTAGAAAACAAGTCTGATGAGGAACAGCCAAGGGAGCTGGGTTTGTTTAGTCTTGAGGAGGCTCAGGGGGGACCTCTCTGTTTTGTACAACTGCCTGAAAAGTTGTAGTGAGGAGGGGCTGGTCCCTTCTGCCCTGCCTGCAGTGAGAGGATGAGAGGAAAATGGTCTTTACCTGAGACAGGGAAGATTCAGATTAAATACCAGGCAGAAAATTTTCACTGTTGTAAGTGGGTGTCACTGTTGAAAGGTGGGTCAAGGCATTGGAATAGGCTGTCTGGGGAGGTGGTGGAATCACCATCCTTCGATATGTTGACATCTGGATCTGGCTCTGGCTGGTGTGGTTTAGTGGTTTAGGGGTCCAGTGGCAGTGCTGGGTGAGTGGCTGGACTGGATGACCTGGTAGGTCTATTCCTTGATGGTTCTGTGATTCTGCAGCATCTAGAGCAGCAGCGAAAGATGCAACCCCCTAAAAAACAAACAAAAAATAGTTTTATACCACATAGGCCCCCCAGGACAAGGGAGTTCCTTCTTGGGCTAATGATTCAAGTCACACGATGCAAAAGATGAATGAACTTGAAAAATCCCCTCAGCAGAATATCTGACAGTCCAAGAGACAACAAAACTTAACTTCCAACTCCTCTCTCCTGTAATTACTTCTCTGGATTTGCATCCCACGGCTCAGGAAATGCACTCAGATTTTGTGCTCACCCCCAGTCTCCAAAGGCTGTTGGGTGTTAATCATTGTCTGGTGCCATAAAACACAACAGCCATCACTATCAAGGCTGCCAACTTAAGAGACTCTTGTGATGGGAACATTTCTATAGACCTGCACAATAAGACTAATTGCATGGGCTTGCTGTAAAAGCCAGAGGTCGTTTGATTACTGGCTGTTTTGTACCATGAAAGTGCACATTAATTATTTAAAAGATGGACTTATAATTATTGCAAGCTCTAAGTAATTACCTATAATTTTGGCAAGTGGTAGAAAAACTGATAGTCTAGCAAATTCAGGTTTTAGTCATTAGTAAGCTACTAATTACATTTAAATTGTAAAATGAGAATTATGCAATTTATCTCCCCAATAATGCATAAACATTACAGTGATTGTAGGTTTTAATGGACTATATTATTACGATAAAAAGCAGAGCAGTGATGGGCAGTGAGGGCAATTTGAGTTCATTGCTGTTATTTTACATGATAATTGCTTATCAGTGACTGCACAGTGATGGGTCTTCCTGATTAACATGGGGTAAGCCCATTCCACCCATCAAAATAACAAAACTTAGTGAAGAGTCACTAAAAAGAGTTGATTAATCTTCTATCAATACAGGGCTAATTGCTGTAGGTAAACAATCTAGAAATGGCTTTTTTTTTCTTTCTCTATTGCTTAAGGAAAGCAGAATTCCCAAGTCATACTGTCTTGGCTAGGGCTGCTTTTTCATTTTGACTTCTCAGGATCTTCTCATACACTCCCCACCCATCCCTGAGGCTACCCCACCACCTATAAGGAGCAAGAATGACTAGAAACATGCCACCAAGTAATACCTGCACATGAGGAGTTTTCAAATGTTATTCCTAAACAGCCTGTGTCCACCTAATATCCCAGCATGCCAATGGCAAAATCCACTTCAACATGAGAAAAGCAGTACAAGAACTAGATTCAGATTACCAGACAACAGAACAGGTCAGAAACAGTAAATTGTTCAGCATCATTCCAGAAAGAGGAACTTTCTAATAAAAATAATAAACGCAAACTATCGAAGGTGATTAAGTAACTATGGGTGTGTATGCTCTGATCTTACAGATGATCCCCTGTCTCTCTGCAGCAGCAGGAGTTCACAAGAGAGTCAATCCCTGCTTACAAAGAGCCCCAAAACCTTTACAGTGGCAGCAGAGCCAGTAGGAGAAAAGGGGGAAGACCTGAGTGAGGCTGGGACACGGCAAACTGGAGCACAGGACTGCAGGGTCCAGAGCACACAGGGACACCCTGACAGCACTCCCACGGGGCTCAGAGGAATCCTCACCCAACCTCACCCTCTAGGGCTGAATGTCCACGGCAGGAGGTTTGCTGCAATTTAATAATGTCATTGTTGCTTTGGTTTCAGGTGATTCCTATGTGTGGAGTAAGCAAGTCATCCATCAGACAAAGGGGTGTCACACAAGGCTTAGGAGCAATGCTGCTGAACAGATTAGGATAGAAATGGAGGACATTCTGTCCAGCTGAAAATGACTGTAATTAATCCATATTAGAAACTAGAGGAGTTTATATCCCAGACACTGTATTTTCAGCCAACAGCACTTCCCCTCCACAGCCAAACAGTGCTATTGGAGTTCAATACTTTGTGAACAGAAAAGGCAACACCAGCCACTGTGGAGCACTCAGGCAATTTCGTTATGGATTTTCACCTCCCCTGTTCCATGAACTATTCAGAAAATTGAGCTGAGGGATTGCTAGAGGTGAGGACCATGCCTCTCAGCTTGAAATCAGGACCTGCCCATGTAGTAAATAGTTTCATGATTTCAGTGTGACTCCTGCCTGCAGCACAGGGAAAACTTGTCTCCTTATGATGTGGGAGGAATGAAATGCTGGGACTGTATTTCCAGTCTTGTCCACAGTGAGACACTTTCACATGGTGTGCACCTTAAAAGCTGGAGTCTTGCCAGTATAACTGGCTTGGTGTGACACCAGGGAAATTTAAGAGCTGCTTTGTATTGTTATTTTACAAGCCCTTATACAGTGTTTGTTTTAAACGATGTGCTGTGTGATTTAGTGGTGTCTGCTGAAATGATGAAAGCCAGTGCCTGCTGTGCTGTGTGACTGCTGTCTTCTCCTGCAGATGAGATATTGCTTCTCACTGGAGTTTCCCAAAAGGCAGCAGCAGCTTTAGCCTTTGGGGCATCAGATCTGCTCAGAACTGCCAAAAATAAAACCCAGGGAAGTGATGGTACTTTCAGCCCTGATCTGCATGTCATTTAGCAGAGTGGCTCATCAGATGTTGGCTGGCAGGCAGAAGCTGCCCTGGCAGGGGACATGCAGCAGCAGTGGTGATGCCTTGGGAAGGCTGAGCTGAAACAGACTGAACAGGGCTAGAAAATAAAGTAGGTATTTATTGAAAGGCCTTTAGGATCCATCTTGGGCAGGACAAGATCCTGGCCAGGGCTACATCCAGGGTGGACTAAGAATGGTCACAAAATGGACAAATGGTCACAAAGTTTACATTTCTATAAGTTTTGGTCCATGTGCACATTGGGGTTTAATTGTCCAATTCCAGCTCCAGGCTGTGAGGTCCCATCCTTCTTGTTTTCTCTCTTCAGTTCACTGTTGTTTGTGCTTTTGGGCCTGAAATTGTCCTTGGTGTCTGTCCATTTGGGAAAGGTTTTGTTTCGTGTCCCTGCTCTGTGCAGGGCTGAGTGACACTGACTGTGAGCTCAGAGCTGCACCCCTGGGCAGCACAGAACCTGAAAAACACAAAAGCTCAGACTTAAGGCATCAGTGGCAGAGCCCACAGCTGGGTGACCAGGTGGGGACAGCAGCACTGCTGTAGGAGCCACTCCCAGGGCGTGTGGGGCACCTCCCTGCTCAGCTAACAGCAGCCAGGGGCTTGCTCTGCTCGTGGGATGTGGGTCAGGCTTTTATTACTGAGGCTTTTGAAGGCCATGGGAACAGAATTCCTGGTGTCAATGCTCAGGCCAACCCTGACTCCCTGTTGTGTGAGCTGGGACACAAAGGGGCTCCTGCCTGGGCAGCTTTGTTGAATTGGGCAGATCTGGGCAGTGCCTATTTCCCTAACAGTGAGAACCAAAACCTCTGCCCCAGAGGACAGGCGGGAAAAGAAAGAATTACTTTTTGTCAAATGACAGGCTCTAGCTTCCTTAAGAGCAATACAGGATCATCCCCAGGAACTCAAAAGCTGATGAAATTCCTGCCCTGTATAACTTCCAGGTTGCTAGAGAGTGAAAGAGTTGGAAATAACAGGACCCTGGGGATTTTGATGCTGCTCAAGAAATCTAATCCAAAAACTTCTTTCTGCCAATGCCCAGGATCAGGTGTTTCACTGAAGATGTACTAAGCCTTACAAAAGCTAAACAAGGGATAATGTAACTACTACTCAAGGCTTCAGCCTAATCCCAATTTAGCACAGGTTCACCTATACACTTGAGCATTGGAATTTATACCCCCTACAAGACTTTTTATTAAGTAGATTAATTCTGCATTGAAACATCCAGAGGCTCTTTTCACCTCCCTAAATTCTGGCCCTTTGTTGGAATTGCCCATTTGTAATACAGGCACATCAAGGCTTTGGAAAAACTTCCTTTCTCTAGCAAACCCTTATTGTCCTCTGGCTCAAAGAAGCACCTGGTCACAGGTCAGTGATTAAGCAGAAGGCATTTGAAGAGGAGGAGCACTTCAGGCAGTGCACATTCCCTCAGGGGTGGTGATGGTGATGCTGTGTGGGAGCACAGGATCCCTGTGCTGACAGGGACTGGGTGGGACACTGAGTCCCAGGCCCTGACAACAGAGGCCACCACCTCACATCATCTCTTTCACACATGCTTCCAGATGTATCTTTACTTTAAACTGGCAGTATTTTTGTCTCTGGTATTCTGGTATTAACGCTACTCTGTTCCCAAATCTTCTTACTTTAATGGGTAAATACTGCCTTATTTCCAGGCTAGATTAATTCCTGTTAATCTGTGTTTTGCTCCTAGCCAATGCATTCCTCTCTCACTGATCTCTACTCCCATGTGGTATTTTTAGACAGCAATCAGCTCATCTCTTGGTCTGTGATTTGCCAGACTAAACAAGCCAAACTCTTCCTGTCCCATTTCCTACAGTACATTCCCCTTTCCTTTAATCTCTCAGTTCAGGTTCACCTCTCCTGGACGGGACTCGCTGGGGTGCTGCTGTTTCAGACACAGCTGGCATGGATGCTTCCCCTTCCTCTGACAAACCCCAACATCACAGCACTTCCACAGCTGCAGCACGGGGGCACTTCCCATCATCAGCCAACACAAAAGGAAATCATCTCGTTTGTTTTTAACTGCTGTCTGCTACTCTGCTTTGAAAAAGTTTTGCTATTAGTCCAAGCAAGCACATGGCCTCTCCCTTTGTGTTTTTAAATTTTCAGAAATGAATGCTGCAAACTGTTTAACGGTGTTCATGGGATAAAATTTCTCCAACAAAAAGTTGTTTCATTACAACTGCTCTGAACCTGCTTGCTCCAATTCTTCCCACAGGTTTGGCACACAGCTCCCAGGACCCTGCCAGGCTCTTCTCTGTTATCTTGGATGAACAAAAGAGCTGTTCTCCAAGAGCAGCTGTAGGAGAGAGGTGGAGCCCTGGCCCACATCAAGTGAGCTCCTCACTGCATGGCCCCCAAGGCTCCCAGGAGCGTGTATGTGGGAAATCTGGATGCTGAGAACTTTGGACTCTCTGTACTGGCAGGCACAGAGCTTCAGGGAAGCACTGCATTTGACCTGAGGCCTTGGAAAAGGCTTCCAAGAATGAGTGATAGTACTGGGATCACGGGGATGTAGTTGGGATAGCACCGTGTGATCTCACAGGGTGAAAAACTTAGATTTGGGATTCTAGTGTATGGTGATATATGGGAGCCAAGATGGAGAACTTTGGGTTATTTGTCTTTTTGCACCTTCTTCTTCCTTCTTCTTCATGAATCTGGGGGGTTTTCTGTAATTGGGTGAAAGATGTCTGCATTGTGGGTTTTGGGTGATCACAATTGGATTAGAAGCATAAATAATCTAGATGTCGACTGTTTATTGGATAACTGGGACTTAAATAGCCTTGAACAGACACCATTTTAACTCACTTTCTCCACTTGTTAGAGAGAGCTCACATCTCATGAGTTTGTAATAGATAAGGATAATAAACTTCAGAGTGAGACTTCTAAAACAACATCTCCTGAGTTTTATTCACCCTGAACTTGGAGCAGGAAAGAGCTTGGTGGAATTCCAACATGTGTACAGTACAGAAACAGAGCTGCTGGGCCTGATTTGTGTATGGCTGATCAAAGCCAAACCTTTGTGCTGCCAGAACTGCAGTATAACTGTCCAGTGGGGAGGTCTGGGGCTACCACTGCCCCCAAAGTCACCATCCCCTTGATGCCTTGGGAAGGCTGATCTGAAACAGAGACTGGACAGAGATAGAGAATAGAGTAGGTATTTATTGAAAGGCCTCCAGGATCCACCTTGGGCAGCACAAAAGCCTGACCAGGGCTAGACCCAAAGTGGACACAAAATGGTCACAAAATGGACAAACAGTCACGAGATCTCACATTTTTATAAGTTTTGGTCCATTTGCATATTGGGGTTTAATTGTCCAATCCCAGCTCCAGGTTGTGAGGTCTCATCCTTCTTATCCCTCCCTCCAGCCCACCCTTGTTTGTGCTTTTGGGCCTGAAAGTTGTCCTTGGTCTTCAGCAGGAAAAGGATTTGTTTTGTGTCCCTGCTCTGTGCAGAGCTCAGTGACACTGACTGTGAGCTCAGAGCTGCACCCCTGGGCACACAGAATCTGAAATACATGAAAGCTCAAACTTAAGGCATCCCTCACTTTGCACTGAGCTCAGCTGGGCCAACCTCCCCAGCAGCCTGTGCCACCCCACTTCTCCCTGGAAGCACAGCAGGCTGAGAGCAGGAGTCTTCCCAAGAAGGTACCAGAAGCCTGACAGGACCACTGGGGGGTTTGGTGCTAGAAATCCCAACTCACTATTGCTTTGAACTTATTTGTGTTCTCACTGAGGTCCAGGGAAACTTTTTCTCAGTATCATTTGTATCCCATGAATTCACACAAAGGGCCTTTCTTTGTTTTCACACAGAAATACCCACTCCCAGTGCTCTGGATATTTGCATGGTTTTATCAGCAGATGGGTTTTTGGGCACAAAGTCCCTGTCTGAAAGGTGAGTAGTGCCTGCCAGGAGTGCATGAGGTGCCTGCCTGGGCAACAGCCACCAGTGACATTAGTGCCAGAGAGGCTGGGCTACCAGGGGATGGGCAGGAGCAGCTCTGAAATCCACATGCCCAGGTTTTAGAGAGCCTTCTCCAGCCTGCCTGGGTCCAAGAAAAGGCAGCTGAGCCTCATTAGTGAGGCAGCCAAGCAGGACAGGTAGCCTCAGGTTACACTAACGAGCCAATTAAAAGGACTTCTAAAGGAAACTTGGCTGGGTAACAGGGAGGAGGAGGCCTGGCAGCTCTGGCTGGGGAGGCAGAGCTCTGCAGCTGAAGATGAGTCGCTGTGTAATTACTCAAGTTTTTTTCTATTGTGCCATTGGGGAAGAGGAGCCTGAAAAGATTAAAAATGGCTGATTTGGGGCTGTGATGTTGTTAATTTGTCTCATCAGAGACTGAAGTAAACCAAACAGCAGTAAATAATGACATTCCTGCTCTACCTGGCAGGGTGGCTTAGGGCATTTTGGAGTCCCTGTTTGACCCAACAGGCACCCAGGATCCCACCAACATTCCTGAGGTCTTCTGAGGCAGCTGGATGGGGAGGCTCCATCACACAGGAGTTCCCAGTCACCAGAGACCAAATCCATACCCAGCATTTCATAGAAAACAAAAGGTCAGGAATTAAAATCATGACTCCAAATGACCTTTTCAACTTAATCCAGTCATCAATCTGACTCAACAATTTGGGGGATAAAGAAGGTTGTTGGGCTTTTTGGTCTGGACTTAAACTAACTTAATTATTCTGCAAACAGACTTCTTTCTTTGTTAACCCCTCTGCATCTGGCACCTGAAACTACTTTTTATGTCTTTGAGGATCCATGACAAACCAGACAACCCATATTAATTCACTGTCATTTAATAGATTTGGGTTGGTGGAATTCCTACAGGTTTCCTTCAAATCTGTGCAATGGATCTTTGCTGGGGAGTTGGGGCAATGTTCATGTATCCAGTCCAATGTCCTGTTCCATGCATTGGCTAAAACCCAGTGATTGGCTCCTGAGTAATTCCTTCTGCACAGGCACTGCTGGAGTCTGGAAAGCAAAAACAGCCCATAAAACCACATGATCATTTTTCAGCCATATGAGAAGAGCACAGAGAGCTCTGCTCTGAGTTAAAGCCCACAGCGCAGCGCTAGCATCAGACAAATAATGACAATGGCTTCTTGCACCAAGATGCCTCAGCTGCAAAGAGTCCCAGCTTAATCTGATGAAACAAAGCTGCCTCCAGGAGGCACAAACACAAATGGGTCCTGGGACACCTGACAGAGCATCGAGATGCCTATTCTGAGCTCTCCTGAGCCTGGCAATGGCAAACAGCAGACCTGTGTTTGTGTTCAGCTCATCTGAATGATCACACAGCAGAGGAAAATCACACCTACATGGCTGGGTATGGCTGAGAAATCAAGCACTTTCCCTTTTCAAGTGGAAGACAAGAAAAACATAAGTTCTCACTTCACTTTTTTTTTTTTCAATAAAGAATAGACATAGTCTTTTCTTATTTAAACAGATGGATACCACTCCTACCTGGGAAAGAACATTCACTGCCTTTTGTAGCTGGGTTAAAGTAACATTGAAAGGATGAAATAACACCTGAAATAATACCAAGAAGTGTTGCAGGACAAAGAAAGCAAGTGGTAGCTCTGAGAGACCTTGGTTTGGGACAAGAAGAGAAGAGAGAGAGGAAGACTTGTTTCAACAAATCATTTCAAGGACTGTCAATTTGAACTCCTCAATACCACAAACATTGTGCTTCCAGTACATACACAAGGATGTTGTCTGACTGTCCAGCATCAAAATATTCTAAACTCACTGAATATACAGCTGCTGGGGCCAGTAAGTTTGTCCTGTAACAGAAGTTGGTGTCTGACCAAAAAATACCGAAAAATGTCAAAGTTCTACTGGTCTAAGGAATTTGGAAAGCTATTATAAGACATTAGTTAAAATAATAGCAGAGATCAAAATGCCAGAAGATGGCCTTGGGGCAACCACAATGAGATTCAGGCAATCTGGGCACAACTGGTACAAATTTCCTGAGCAAGGAGCAAGTACACTGCAGTGTAACTGTGTTCCCAACAGAAAACAGGGATAAAAATTCTTCTTTGTCTATTCTTAGTTACAAATAAAGAAACTGTAATGAGGACTTGGACAGTGTCTTCTGAAGTCATTAGGTAACATTTCATTCCCCACCCCAAGGTAAGTGCTAGAGTTGCCATATATTCAACACAGAATATATGATGAATATATTATAACATATACATATAAAATATATAAGATATATATATTATATAAGATACATAATTTATCTTTTATATGATATGATATATAAGATATACATTAGATAAATCTTATATCTTATTATATATCCTATATATACTATAAGATATATCTTATAATATTATGTAAGATTCATACTGTATCTTATAATCTAAGACATCCCAGGCTGTTCAGCCTTATGTTTTCATGGAAGAGTGCAGAAGATGATTAGCTGAAAGGCACTACTGCTAATCCTGCCTCACTTCTACCCCAAGATCATCACAGGGATAAGAATGTTACTGCTGCTAAGCACCAGCTTGGCTTGAAATCCTCCTGATAACATTACAAGTGAAATAAGAAACTTTCAACTGTGCAGATATTGAAATAAGAAGAAACAGGTTTTAATATGAGATCTTCTATACTTCACAAGGAAAAACTTTTGAAGGCTTTTGAGAGCTGCAATACTCTTTCCTTGGGCTGATGTAGATATAATGGTTTTCCCTTTTAACTGAGAATTGTCAATGATTAAATCTCGGGGAGATCAAAAGAGACTTTGAATTTTACCTAAGAATTTTTTCCCCACTTGACAACGTTTTATGAATCTTCTTTTAAACATGAATCTCTGAGAGGGTGAACAAGGGAAAAACAGTCATCTGCACAGGTTTTAAGTAAACCAGAAACATACAGAAGCTTTTGAAACATTAAGTGAAAATGTACCTATCTCTGGCTACTTAATTCCCCGTATCTTGGTCCTTGGAAGCAAAATGTAAAGATAACAGGAATAAATCAACATCTTTGAGAAGCTGACACAGAGGCAGCATTTCATGCAGATCGGTTCGTCTTCACGACCTGTTCAGCCATGAAGATCTAATCTCAACATCTTCTGACCCATCTCCATAGTTCATTATTTCCTAATCACTTACGGCCCTTATTGAAGAATGCTCTGAGCTTCTCGGACTGGAACAAATCTATAAATCAAAGACAAGAGCTTCTTGGCTTTCTTTAGCAGCCTGTCTTGTCTTTATAATCTTGTCCATCTGTTGAATCTGAAATTCACTCTGTGTGTGTGTAAATAGACTGCTAGCAAAAATTAAGAAACGAGGAAAGATATTTCCAGTACGGAATAAATTGTCCAGTGTGAGACATTAACCTGGCACCCACTCAGGGAGCTGAGGATAGCTCCTGCAATCTGTTACCTTGCTGTTCTCCAGCAGAGTTTCTCACTGTTCCTTTATAGAAATATAGCTTCTCTCCCATGGGGAGGCAACAGGAAAAAGGAAGACTCACAAAATAACAAACTGATTATTTTGATGGCTGTCTGTTGTTTGTGTTAAACATTTTGCAATGCAAATTAAGAACACATGCTTATTAACCATCAATCTTTGTGTCAACTTCTGAAAGGAGGTAACAATCAAATCTGATATTTGTTTATTTTCTAGATTCCAAAGCAGCCTTTTTTCCTTCCTGATACTCTTCAGTAAAATCATCCTTATTGGACCACCATAGTGACTTACAGATAAATTTCTGCTCTTTAAAGGAGATTACATGAGTGAAATTTGTTGTAGTTGTATCTCCCAGATCAGTAGAGAGAAATGCACTCAGACCCCTTAAAAAGGAGCAGCTCCCAGGGGGTAATGGATTTAACAAGGACTGAAACAACACCCAGGCAAAGAGGATGAGAGGGGCTATCTCAAGCCAAAAAGATGAGAAGGACTTTCCTCTTCACTTCAGCTGGACAAATAAGAGCTTGCTTTCTTCCACTTTCAATAACAAACTTGCCAGACTTGTCAATAAGAGCAGTGGGAGGTAAAGCAGTGAACAACTATGGGAAGATTTAATGTGCACTCTTCTCACCTGTGGCTGCTGGGGAGTGTCATTTTTTACATATTATGCCAAGAATAAAGTTTAATTTTGATATAAATAAGGCAGAACCTGACTGGTGAAGTCACTCAGGAGTTATTTCATCACTTCCCATGTGCAGTACTGGCCAGGAGGGAAGAGCAGGGAAGTAGAATAGGCAGAAAATAGGCAGAAAGGAACAGAGGTGAGAAAACCTGGTTTTGAAAAAACATTTGCAAAGAAGGGAGATATAAAAGAGTTGTGCAAAACTTGCCCTGCTCTGCTTTCTGGGACATTATTTCCAAACCTGGCCTGGTGAATGATTGAGAAAACTTCCCAAAGCACAAAGTAGCCCAGACCTGATGCAGCAGACAATTACACAGCATCTGCACACACACTTAGTCTAACTAACAATAACAGTTCTTGTGAGGCTGGTAAATCACTCTCTCATAAAGAAACACTTTCAAACTGGCATTTGGCTTCACCCCAGACTGGTTTTGAACTGGATACCTCACCCTAAAAACCTGTCTGAACAGAAACTTAGGCTCCTGTATTGATTCAGAAGGAGCTGATTTGATATATCTAAGACAAAATAGATATCTGGGATTTAATTTACCAACTAAAAGCACTGGAAAGCAACAGGAATCCACAAGAAAAAAAAAAGAAAGATGTCACATTTCTGGAATATAGATAAATATAAGACATATTCTGTAAATGGATTTAGATTCCTGAGGTAACACAAGATGTGCTGTACCTCACCTCTGTGTTCTCCTTACGCAGACAACTTATTGGGATTTATTTGGGGCTGTCTAACATTTAAAAACATTCAAGCATCATTTATCTCTCAATGCAAATTTGGCAGTGTTATTTAGCAGCTGAACAGCAAAGGGATAAAACACAACTTGCTTCTTTAAGATCAGCCTCATTTGAAAATATTTAGATAATTAATAGACGAGCTTACTCTTCCTTTTAAGTTCTTCTTCATTGTAAGCAAAACTGACAATGAAATTAGGCCTACTTGAATTTATACCAAAATAATTATTACAAATACTGTTCAGCAGCCAGTTGCTGCACCACTGTGAGCCTGAACACTCGTGTGGTGAGACTTAGTTTGAAACTTCTGAAGAATCTGCAAGTCTCCACTGCTCAGGGTGGCATGCAGCTCAAGTAGTTGATAATTTTGAGACCCCTCTGGACAAACAAACACTATTAAAGATGTGCCATGTCTCTGTAATACATCTCACTGTCAACTGGTTACCACAAAATAAGACTCCAGAGCAAGTGAGGAGTAAGGTAAAGACAGTCTGCTTAATAGGGGGGTGATGCTAAAAGTCCAGCTTTTCACCTCCAGTGCTGGGTTATTTGGAAAAGTTCTGTCCTCCCTCAGATCAGGAGGCAGAATAGACAAATCCTGAAATGAATCAAACCCTATATCATCCATCATACCTTCTGACTATCTATATGACACTGATCCCATTTTCCATCTTATCTTCTGTTGTATTTTTCTATGGGAAGTCAATAAAGAAGCTTTTCTTCCTTTGCTTGTCAGTCACACTCCTGGAACAGTTAAAAAACACAACCCTTTCCCAGGAGACTATTTCATAGAACACAGCATCATACACACACTATCTCAGGCACAAAATCAAATACTGTCATGTCCAACTTCTAAAAAGTATATAAGAAAAATAAGAAGAGTAACTGTAAGAAGAATTTCCTTCACATGCTTTTCTGTATCCTTTTTTCTGCTTTAAAGATGGTTTTCAGGTTTTCTTTGGGGAAAAAACATTTTCCCTGTCTGGGCAACAGGGCCAGTCCAGGACACTTCATGCTTTTTACATCCAAAGATCACAACAGAGTGCCAACCTGAGCAGAGGGGCAGCACGTTAAGTGCAGCCTGAATCAGGCAAGAGATGAGGATTTAGATAAGTTAAACAAAAGTACTAGGAAGGAAGAGATCACTTTTCAGACTGTTCCCAAATGGCTTTTCCAAGCTGTATCTCCACGGAGGGATCAAGCTCTAACCCAGGGGCCAGCAGTGGCACCCATCTATTCCCTATATCCATCCCATTCCCAAGGCAGATCCTATTGTTTGACACTGTCACCTGTTCAGTGTGTCTGTCTGTGCCAGGGCGAGGCAGAAAAAGCAAGGTTATTAAAAAAGCAGTTTGGCTAAATAAGGGAGCTCATTATGTGTGCTATTTTTGTTCCTCAAATGCCTGCCTTCCTCTCTTTCCCTGGAGGTTTCCAGAGAAATCTGACAATCAGGGCTGAGGTTTACTGTCAGCTTCCATTAGGCAAATCAACCAGGCTGGGGATGGGGGAAGCACAAGGGGAAAATTGCCCTAAAAGTGAGCTGATTCAGCACCAGCCGTGTCTTTGTGCACACACCCACTGCCAGAAAGTGCTGGGCTTGAGGAGCTGTCCCAAAACAGAGCCCTTTGAGAGCCTCTGCTGTGAAACACACAGAGAGCACTGTCCTCTGCCAGGGCACAGCACACAGCCCTCGCTGCCCTGACAGAGCAAACCACCTTCAGCCTGCTCAGCTGTCACAGAACTCGTTTCCATGTTGTAATTGATGTGTAAAAGTGGTCCTCATTACCTGAACTAAAGACACACGGGCCCACAAAATGGACAATTTGCCCAATAATATGAACAGGCTCTCTGGATGTGGAGCATTGGATCTGGCATTTCAAAATCTCTGCATTAAAAAAAAAAATTAAAAAAAAATTGTCTTATTTTCCAATCTTCCTTTAAAAAAATAATGATTTTTCCATCAGTGATTTTATATGCATTCCATCAGTTGACAGAGAATCATAGAATGGGTGGGAAGGGACCTTATTAAAGACCACCTAGTTCCAACCCCCAGCTGAGGAGGGGTCCCCTACATATGGAGTAGGAGCCTAAACTCTCCTATCAGAACAGAGGGCCAGTTTTAAGCAGAAAAGGTTTCTGTCTCTTATATTTTTAACCATCATGCTCACAAAACAGGCCATTGTTTCAAGGAGAGCCCAGTCCCCACTGCACTGCATTCATCCTGGTTGCACTCCATACATCTTCCAGGAGCAGTCACTGCACACACTTACAGAATGAGGAAGAAAAATTAGAGTCACCTGCTACAGAAAGCTCTTACCCCATTAGAAATAAAGGGGTTTTCCTGTAGCACACAGCTTCTTTTCAAAACTGCAGCCATCAGGGTGGGAAGGCAGCTTGTACATTATTGTTTCCACAGATATATCACTAAGAAAAAAATATTTATTTCTCCAGCTGTGAGATGTCTATGAACTGTAATCATGCATGTCTTCTTTGTCATAAAGCAGTTGTTAGGCGTCATCAAATCAAATTCCCGGTAAACAGGGAATTAAATTAAATTCTACATCTCCTCACAATCACAGAGTCATTTAAATAAGCCCCTGACCCACAGAAAACACCACCAGTATAGCCACAAACACAAAATGATATTTAGGAGCTTTTATGGCACCTGTGGCTTAAGGAATCTACACATTATAAATTCCAATTACCTGGGCAGTATTGCACCTCCTTGGGGTGTTACTGTTCCAGGGTAACAATACATCCCTCCCAGAAATGGAGGCACCTGCCAGGGTTTTGGATTAACTGGTGGAAATTGGATCCAAACTTTTTGCTGCCATCCTTGTCTGGCCATTCTTTCCTCCCCTCCACACACCTCAGGAGACATCAGCAAACCTCTCTCTGAGGAACTCCTGCTTGTTGCTGAAGGCTCTGAGAGGATTTAAGTTTGCAGAGTCAGGGGCATTCCGCTCCTCTTGTGGGAACTGACAGTGGTCAGAACATGGATTCTCAGGCTCCAGGCAGTGCCTTGAAGCCTGTGGGAAAGCCAAGTACAGAACACTCTCAGTCTGGCCTGGGAAATCATAAGGAGGAACCCAAAACAACCTTGTAGGTACCGTCCTCCTGACACCTGGTGTTTTTCCAACTTGTTTACTGGTAGAGATGTTTTCCAAAAGGTGGTGCCCTAAAGGACCAATCCTGTTCATTGTACCCAAACACTGTATAAAAGAATCTGCTTTTCAATAAACTTTGCTATGAGTCCTCTGAAGAAATCAGAGTTCTGTGTGTCGTTACTTGAGCCCTCCTGAACTGTAACAATACCCTGTGATGTGCTGAAGGTGCCTGTTGCCCATTTCCTGACCAGACCCCACAGCAATGCCAGCCATGAGGAGCTCCTGGAGAGGAGCTGGCACGAAGGACATGGGGACACTCGTCCTCTGCAGGTGGTAGCAGAGCCCCAGACATTTCTTCAGTCTCCCAGACAGGCTCCAGGGCAGGAATGCCTCAGGGGAAAAACTCCTTAAGGAGAATCCAGTTTCTCCTCAGCCACACACCTCTGCACTCCAAAGCCTCAGGGCGTGGGGACTGAAAAAGCAGAGGACTTTTACAGTTTAAAGTTTTACATTTTACAGTTTAGCAATGCAACTTTGTGTAATTAATTTGTAGTGCTGTTTTATTAGGTGAGGAAAGATGCACTATAGTAGAACTATGCAACACAATGTCGTTAATAATTAATAAAGTTATCAAAAGAGGTTTTTTAGGTTGTACCAAGAGGGGAAATTGTGGGAACTGAAAAAGCAGAGGACTTTCACAGCATTGCAATAAGCTTACATAGATAGTGGTTTGAAACAGAGTTGAATTTTAGGCCTTGAAATATTTGGAGCATAAAAAGTTTTTGAGCTGCCAAAAATATAGAGCAAGCAAATGTAAGTCGAACACAGTGTAGAGAAAATTCTTGCACTGGCTAAGGAAGTCCAGAAAAGCACTTGAGCACCTCTGTGCTCCTTTTTAAGTTTATGATGATCAAGGAGGGACAATTTGGCTGCCAACAGAAGCAGCTACAGGTTTTGAGTAACATTTCCAAAGCCCAACCAGTGCCCCCGGTGCTGACACAACCATCATGAGCGAAGAAGGGAAAGTTCTGGTGCCTCTTTATAAAAGTCAGGGGTAAGTTTGAAACAGCTTTTTCTTATTTGGAAACACCAAACACCTTCTCAGCTGTGGGAGTGCATTCCTACATTTTACCATCTTTTATGTCTCTACCTTCCCTGAGACTGACAATGGAATAAAAAACTCGTGGAACACCTCTGGGTCACCCCATCCCGTTATTGGGGATCAGATCCAACGTCAGGGCTCATCCCCGTTCCTGTCCCCGTGTCCTCCTCAGTGCTCTGATCTCCAGGGCCCCAAGTCACTGATGCCACCTCCCCATGTGGGTGACAGCTGATTGCACAGCCCAAGCCAAGCCACTTCACAGCCCTCCTGCTAAAACAGATGCTGTTCCCAGTCTCTAAACACCACTCAAGACTGAGCAGGAGGGGGCTCAGTAATTGCCTGAAGCTAGATCTCTACAGTGAAAACCCAAAGTTTGAAGGATAAAGTCTGTTTTTTGCCTCTCAATATGTACTTCCCCCCTCCAAAACCTGCTGTATGTACAAGTTTTGTACTCGTGTTTAATCAACTGAAAGAGAAAATCAACAAACCTTTGATAGGGTAGCTCGTGAGGATCTGGCATTTAAGGACTTCTAAATTAATATTTTAAGGCTTAGAATAAAAGCTTTCCAATACATCTAAGTGCTTTGAGCTCTGAAGTCCCAAACCTGAGTATTTCAGTGGAAAATAAGTAATTTTAAAATTTGCATTCTTCCTGTTAAGGAACCCAGAATTTCAGTGTTCTACGCCTGGATTTTTCTTCTTTTCAGGAAAAGCACTTCTTCATTCCATGAGTTTGGAAACTGCTGCACAAAACATCCAAGAAATAAAAACTGCAGCGTTTTTTTTTTTCTTCAGCACAGCAATGGAAAGCCAACCTTTCCTCCATCATCACCTATTTTTGACAGGGTTTCCATATCCTGCAAGTTAATCCCAAGGGACGGTCACACCTGCCCAGGTGAGCAGGTCAGGGAGGGAGGAGGCTCAGCAAGGCCCAGGGGGCAGAGCTGCCCACCAGGGCCGTGAGGGGCTCCAACAGCCCCAGAGAGAACTGAAAAAGGCTTTTCCCAGGTGCTTTTCCCCGTGCCACAGAAGAGAAATCTAATTTCTCCCATATGAGAGGACGCTGCTGCTGCTGCACGCCTGTCAGGAGTCCATTTCAGAGCTGAGGCTTACCGGATAAACCATTCAACCTACAAGGAATTGTCAAAAAACGCAGCTAAATAGCAAACACATGTAACTCCCAGGCATTTCCCTGAGCCCCACTTGTTCTTTTTTTAGCCTCAGGAGAAAAGCACATTCTTCTGCATAATTTATTTCTTCAGCAGAATTATGCAGAAAACTGCAACTAAATTGCTTTTCCTGATTAAAACCAGAGCCTTTTATATTCTCCCTTCCCCCCACTTCTGGATTATTTGCCTTTTTTATTTTTTTATATTTTTTATCCTAAAGAAGAGCTGCTCCTTCCTGAATGTAGCTCTTTTAATTTTGCCTGAAAGAAAACAAAGCTTCACCTGATGCTACCTCTCCCAGCACACCCCCAGGTGTGGGCAGGACACCATCTCCCACTCCCCCAGCCCCAATACTCTGAAATTTGGGTCATGGCAGCCCATGGGCTGATTGTGTTGGTAGAGGGGCACTCCTGGGGGTGGACCTGCTGAGGGGAAGGGAGTTTGTTGATGAAAGGGGGAGGGTATTTTATCCGAGGCAGCGAAGCAGCTTTCTGAAAGGTCTCATGCTCTGGGAGTGGCTGTGACAGGTACAACAGGGCTGGGTGCAGCTGCTCAGGGACACAGGGCCTCAGATCAGGGTAAGAATGACCTGTGTTTGGATCGAGTCACTTGCTCTTTCTCATGTTTTTTTTCCCTGGGAGTGTGAGAGATTACTTTTAGCATGCCTGGAAAAGGGGCTGAGGATCAGTGGTTTGTGGGGGAGCAGCTTCACCTCCCTGTGAACTCAATTTCCTCCCGCGCTGGAGATGTGGAGCTGCAATTTGCATTTAGCACTGGAGGAACCTATTGTCTCAGCTCTTCAAAAACCTTCCTGTAGAGGCCAGGTGCAGTCCAGAGGCTGCTTATAAACCCTTTGTGTGCCCAGTGCCATGCTCTTAGAAGAAATAAAAAATTGATGAATTTTCACTTTCATTTAACGTCTCTGCCTGGTACGAGGAGCTGATGTGATGAGTCAGTGCTGGGCTTTATGGTGGCTGCCTGCTTGTAAGGAATTAGGGCTCTGGCAGATAAATAGAGGTGCACTCAGGTTTATTCAACAGGCTTTATTTCCAGCATGACAGCACCGTAGTTCTCTGGTTGTTTGTGCCTCTTCCAGGCAGGGTGTTCAGCAGCGCTGGGGGAAATGAAAATGCAACTGGTGTGGCTCTGTGGGGACCTCCGAATTTCCATTATAGTAGCATGGCCTTCTCCCTCCTCTCCCTGGCCTTTATTCCTCAATAGTTAGGAAGTAAAAACAGGATTGGGTCACACACCCAGATGAAGGCACTCAGAATTCATGGAATGGGGGGCAGGTGGGAGCTGTTACTTAGCCATTAAATACTCCTCGTCAGCTGCTGTAGGTTTGGGTGGGATTTTTTTCATTAGTGGAAAAAGATTCCCTACTAGTCTCCTTTGCATTTTTCTCTAAGCCCATTCTTCCCTACAACCAGGGAGAGCAGCCTGCGTAGCTGTGGGGCCTGTGTTGTTCACTGATTTAATCCAGATTTAAGAAGTATCTCTCATTTTGGGATTATGGAGTTTCAGTACACAACAAAGTGGCTCAAAAGCACTCTGGGAGTACTGTGGGACCCCTCTCCAGGTGTGCTGGTGCATGGAAATCTGGTCAGTAAGTTCAGACAAGCAGCAAACCTTCAACAGCCCTTGTTTAAAACCAGAAATGCTCACTGCAGCCACTCCACACACAGCTGGCAAAAAGCCTGGGGGAAAAGGCAGGTTTTGAAGCGTGTGCTGAATACTTGTGTTGTGGTAAAGGGAAAATGTCCTGCTGCCAGGAGCCCACCTCTGGAATACACAGGTGCAGCAACTCAAGGGGCAGGAGCAGAGCTGACCTCTGGTCTGTCTCCCTGTGCTCTGCCCCTCTGACTGACTGGAGTTTATGGGTGCTCCTGGGGCTTGTTCCTCTGCCTTGCACTGACTGAGTGAGACCAAATCCCTGGATAAATCTGCCAGGAGCCAGAATCCATGTGGAACAGCTGGGTCTTACCAATTGCCACCTGCCTGCAGCAAGCCACAAGTTCACAGGTTTGCCTGTTCAGGTTGTGTTTGTTTTATGAGTGCTGGCTGAACTTTGTATCCTTCTATTTATTGTCCATGTGTCCACTGACAGGACACATCAGCTATTAGCACCCTGCCACTGCAGAAGCTCTTGACACATCTGATGTGTCAGGAACACACCTCTCTTTCCAAGTGACAGATTGGTAGTGCACTGGTGGTGTCTTTCTTTCTTGAGTCCATCAATCACTGATCTTCAGCTTAAAACTTCAAATGAACTGTTTTCTCTAATCTGGCCTGGTTTGTGCTCACTATTAGCTTTGCTCATGAGAGCATTATGTGGTCTTCTAGGGTTGTTGGAAGATCCTGGTAGGAAGGGAATTTCCAAGAGAAAAGTAGGGAAAAGTATATTAATGGGGTGATCTTTGACTGATATTTGGAATTAATTGTAAAAGGAGTGAGAATTCCTGTATGTCTCCAAATAAGTAACCTTTTCTTGTTAGTTCCTCAATTAATATATACAATGGCTTCCCAACAGTAACTAAACCAGTAACTACAGATAAAGAGTGTTTAGTGCTTTTATTTGCAAATTAACTCTGTACTATTTAGGGCAACTTCATTTCTGATGATATGTCTGCAAGGCGGCCAGAATCATAGAAGGAGCTCCTGTGCTATTCCCTTGAGAAACAGAGGTTTTGTTCCTCACTTTAGACTTGGCATAGCATTACTGCAGGTAATAGCCTTTTGAGAGCAGTGATTAAATGCACAGGCTGAGCAAGGCTGTACATATTGTGCCTTACATTCCAGCTGATTGCATTAAATATTCCAGATTCACGGGGTCCTCTCAGTAGATGCAATGCTCTGCTGAGCAGAATCATCATCAATATTTAAACATTCTTTCAAACCAAGCTGTAAGAGCCCCATTTGATACCTAGCAATGGAAATGATGCCTCAGATTGCAATAGGTTTCACCCTTCACCAATGCCTTCTGTAGCTACAATCCCATGCTCCCTCCCTTCTTGAGCCCACCTCACTCAGGATGGTGCAGCTCACACTCTGATCCCAGAATCCTGCTGTCCTGCCAGCAGAAGGCAGATGAACCTTTGATGTGATGTCAAGAAACATCTCTCTGGCCTTTTAGGGGCTCTTAGAGAAGCCTTAGTGTAGCAATGTCTTTGAACACCCTAGGCCACAGTGTGCTCCAGCCAAACTACCTGTAGTTATCTTTATCAGAACCCTCAGGAGCTCATCAAGGTTACTGAGACATAAACAGTACTAAATTAAGAAAGAAGAGCCTGAGAAACAGAATACCAGGAATGCAAGAACTGGATAAAGGAGGCCCAATGAGGTGATGGGCTGTAACCAATCATTTCCTGAAGGATCCACACTGAACATGTGGACAGGATAGAGCCTCCAATCAAATAATTTCTGACTGTGTGAGCAGTAGTGTTGGAATGTATAAATACAGCTTAATGTAAACAATAAACAGCTTCTGATTAATCATATTGGTTGGTCATATAGAAGTCCTAACTCCTGCACCTTAGGGCTTTTCTGCTTTCATCACAACACCCTCCAAAGCCCCTCCTGGAGGCCTTCTCCTTCCTGGGGGGGAGATGTGGAGCTTTGTGTCTCGTGTCTTCCCAGCTGGCTGATGGGGGACAAGCATCCTGGACCCATTTTTCCAAGCATATTTCCCAGAATCTTTTAAAAGGAGGAGCTGCACCACCTGTGCTAAAATTCAGCAGGAGCCCCTGTCCATCCCTTGCTGTGCCTTGAGCAAAACTCCAGCTGCACAGCCTGAATGGAGACAGGGAAGGAGGGATGCCCCTCCTCACAGACTGAAAACTGAACTTAGGGCAGTAACAAAACATGATATGCTACGTTAGATCTTCCATTTAAAATAAAACCCTGTGACACGGAGATATTTTTATCTCGTCACAAGTAAATAACCCGTTTGAGGGTAAATATAATAAAGCAAAATGGATGTTTCTTAGCAAAAGAGTCTGTGTAAATAAAACCAGTGGAGATTAAAGGGCTAACAACAATGGTCTTTGCTGCTGAGTATCCAGCAGCACTCTGTGTGCATCCCCAGCAATACGTTTACAAGGAAGATTTAGGAACTAAATCTATGATATTACTTCTCCCCTGTCAGTAATCTGGTAGCCTTAGGCACACATGCCAATGGAAAAGAAGGCTGGAGTTCAAAGATGCGGGACATGAGAAAGTAGCAGGGATAATTTTCACCTGATACCACATCATCAGAAACTGCTACACAAAATTATTGTGAATTATGGGGGCCTGCTGTGCATTTGATTTCCCACAGCTGCTACCACAGCAGTCACTTTCCTGAAAATTAAGTGCATGTTTCATCTGCTTGCAGAGAGGGAAGAGGGGGAAAAAGGTAAAGAAAGACAAATTTATGATGGAAAACCCACTGAAATCTCCTGTGCCACGCTGTGCAGCCTCAGCCTGGCCCTGGCTGTACCTGGGACAAGCAGCAGGGACACGGTGCCATGTCCCCAGGCAAGGTGGCCTGTGTCAATAAGAGCCAGAGCTGTGTCCAGCCATGCAATGTGCTCATTCCATATCCATCCTCTGCAACTTGCTGCTGTCTCTTATCTCCAGCAAAGGAACACTGCATGAGCCCCAGGGAAAACCAGGAGCAATAAAATCAAGGCTTCACTGGGCCTCTTTCTGTGTCTGGACATCTTCTAGGAAGGTGATTTTGTCCCTAGGCCTTGAATTTTTAGCCCTTTCTTTTTGGAAAGGAGATTGGTATGTGTCCTTAGAGTAAAAACGAATAGATTGTTTCTCTCAAAAAGGACTTTTTATACGATAGAATGAATATGAATCCAGAGAAAAAGGAAAGAAAAGTCATTCTGATTCCTGAAGCAATTTCATCCACACAGGTGGCCTTCTTCAGATCTTCCCAGGACTTCTTCTGGGGTTTTGGGGGTCTTTATCTTCACACAGGAGCCTGAGAGGACAGGGTTCATCTGAGATAAGACAGCAGATTTAACAACTGTCACCTTTTTTCCATTAGCACTTGTTTTGCAAAGAGCCAAGTTCTTCATTATGGAGGTGAAGCAAAGAAAAAATGACTGGAACTCATTTTAATGGTAAATTTACTTTGGTATCAAGCTGATACCTAAGACAGATACGAAGTTATTCTGTGGGAGTCAACTGAATATCAATTGAATTCTTAGATAATGAGGAAAAGGATGGAAATTTGGGGTTAATTGGGAGTATTACTAACAGTTAGAGAAAAATGGGAAAACTGAAAATGCAAACATATAGTAGTACCTCTTCAATAGTGTGCACTCAACTGTAACTTTTTTGCCCGTCTGAAAGAAAAAGAACTAATTTGAGAGGCAGTGGTGAGCATTTCTGTGATCTGGATTGTGACTGGGGTGAGAGATGGAGTGCAATGAGAAAAGGGAAGGAATGGGGTTTGCTTTAATTCAAAGCATCTTGAGCTGTTAAAATTTTGGCCATGCCTAGAAAAGAATAATGGCAGAAACAGCCCTTGGTGATAAATATCTCTTTTCTTTAGAAATTTCTGTTCCAGCAAGCCAGTCTCTGTCACTCTTATGTCTGACCCCTGATATAATAAAAACTAAATACAGCTTTAAGGGGTTTGCCTCCTGCTCTGCTCTCTGTGACCTGCTGGGTCACTTCCTGTCCCCAGAAGTGGCTGTCACTGCTCGTTTGTGCACAGATGGGGATGTCTGGGCAGACAAGGCCTTCCATCAGCTGGAACCCTCCAGTGGGAGCAGCCAAACCCACCCCAGCATTTCCCGGGATGCAGCAGAAGCAAACACAGCGGCACCACTGTGCACGGGATCGTTAGCGGAGGAGAAGGGGGGATGCATTTCTCTGACTTCCAAGACAGCAATGCCAACAACAGAGGAGAAGGGATTATCTTTTTTCCTTCCGAGGCTGGGAGTGCTGTTTCAGGTTTCATGCCATGCAGACAGCAACAATAACCCGCTCTGAGAGCTGCTCGCCGCACAATGGCAAATTGCTCATGGGCAGCGATGGCAAAATCTAATCCCTGCTCTTAGAATGCAACCCACATAGCCACTCAAGACAACATAATAGCACTTTTGTAGCTCTCCGCTACAAACATCACTTTGAAAAGGATACAGCTGTGGAGGGGAGTCTCCACGTGCGTCATTTTTGGCCGGCAACCAAGTCATCAGAGCTCAGACCCGCTGCGCTCCCTCACACAGCTCTGCCAGCTACTGCGGAGTCACGCCCGGGGGAGGCAGAGGAGATGGATGGGGCTGTGCGAGCAGGAAACACAAGGATAAAATCCACTCGCTGGCCAGATGAGCAGGTTAGGAATTCATTTTCTCAAGAGCTGGAATGAGAGAAAACCGGGAGACAGCTCCAGTCTGGGATCTAATTTACAATCCATAAGGCACTGAATGGACTCATTTAAGATTCTAAAGCTGTGGATGTGCCAAGCATCAGCCATCCCTCCAGTGAATGACCACGCACGGAGGGGGTCAGATGAGCACAGACAGCACCAGCAATTCCTCCCTGCATCTTCTTTCCGTTCTTTTCCTGAGCTGTCAGTCACACTGTTTCCAGCTGCCAAATAAATCGACTAAGTGGCCAAAGGAGGCCAAGGCCCACCCAGTTTGCTGTCACACATTGGCTCTGCACAGCACCAGGAGTGCCCCATGCCCTGCTCAGCAGTCACAGCTGTGGGGACATTGCTCTCTGCAGAACCTGGAGAACCAGCCTGGAGGGAGCCTGGGGTGCTGAGACCACCACAGGCCACACTGCTCACACACTGCTGTGCTGCCAGGGGATGCCACTGCTCCTCCTGATGCCTTGGGAAGGCTGACCTGAAACAGAGACTGGACAAAGCTGGAGAATAAAGTAGGGATTTATTGAAAGGCCTTTATACCTTGGGCAGGACAAGAGCCTGGCCAGGGCTACGCCCAAGCTGGACCCAAAATGGTCACAAAATAGATGACTGGTCATGAGGTCTCACACTTTTATAAATTTTGGTCCATTTGCATGTTGGGGTTTAATTGTCCAATTACAGATTCAGGTTGTGAGGTCCCATCCTTCTTGTTCCTCCCTTTAGCCCACCCTTGTTGGTGCTTTTGGGCCTGAAAGTTGTCCTTGGTCTTCAGCAGGAAAAGGATTTGTTTTGTCTCCCTGCTGAGTGACACTGACTGTGAGCTCAGAACTGCACCCCTGGGCAGCACAGAATCTGAAATACATGAAAACTAAAACTTAAGGCATCACTCCACTGCTGCTCCTGCCCTGGAGCCCTCCTGGCAGCACTGTCCCAGCCAGCCTGGCTCCAGCAGGACTAAGCTGGAAGCACTGGCACCTGCACTGCTGGCACAGATGTGCCAATGAGAGGGACAGGGCTGCTCTTTTCGCTGGGGAGGTGGCATGAGCAGCTGAGAGCAGGGCAGGATGCAGCTCACACAGCCAGTTCAGAAGAGGCACTTCCACCCTGGGAGCACAGTTGTGCAGTGGGCAAGGCAGGAAGAGCTCAGGTTCCTGCAGTCAGCTGCGGACCAGAAGGAGCAAGATTCCCCTCCAGATATGACCAAGGCAGCTTGTGCTTTGAATCTCTACCAACCTGCTGTCAGCTGTTTCTGAAAGCACCAAGAAGTATCAGCCAGAATTAGTTTATGCATAACAAGCCCAAGAAAAGTGTAAGCTTCTTATGGATCACTCTGAGAGAGAGAGAACATTGCTGCGTGTCTCCTGTGACACCACCTGGGCCTCTGTGTCTAAATAATTGTAGAAAGGATTCCCTTAGAATGGTCTGGTTCTCACCACAGACCTTTGGGGTGTGTTCTCCCTGCCTGGCACAAATAAAGATGCAGGATTTTGAGTGAATTGCCTAATAATTCTGTCACGAGCTGATCTCCTTCCTCCTTCCTCCCCACCTCACCGTATTACTGATGGGAACAGGGGAGTTGTTATCAATCAAGGCAAGCTACATTGTGATCTCTGCAACTGAAATCCATTTCAGATTGGAGGATAAAATGTGATTATATTTACACTTCCTTGACACAATTCAGGCAGCAAAATAACAGCCTTCTACAGACATTTTTCTTCTTCATATTTAGATTTGTCAGTATTGTGGAGCTGTGTGAGAAAGGAGGGAATTATTATAGCAGCTGGGATTCAGTGATACGTTTTAGTTGCCTCACAAATGAAGATGTTCAGTTTATTGTGTTGTCTTCCCATCTTTTTCATCTCCAGGTTCCTTGAATACTGTCCAGAGCATCCTCCAGATTGATGAAATTGCATTTCAATCAATACACTTCTATGTAAATCTATTTCTGGTTTTGACATATCCCATAAATTGTTTCTACTTAGAACCTTAATTGTTCTGTATTCATCACAGGAGATGGAATTTCGAACTCATGCAGCTGTTTACAAATTAAATTTACAATTAATGAAGAAAGCAGGAGATTAGGCACTTCATACTTCCCAAACTGCATTTGAAAATGATATAATCAGTCTTTATACGGTCAAATTATGTTTGGACCTTTTGATATCAAAGGTGTCAGCTCCAAAAAATCCCAGAAATGCAAAAACTGGTTTGACCCACGTAACCTGGCTCATCCTAAGGTTGAGCTTGATGTGCTGGTTGGAACAAACACTATTCCTGATAATGAAAGTCTCATTTCCAGTAGACAACCATATGTTCTCTTGTCCTTCCAACACCAGCAATGATATTGAGCCCATCCACCCTCCCCAGAGCCCAGGGAAGCCTCCCTTTACATGAGTGCCTGGCACTGTGTGACCTAGGCACCATCAGAAAACTCCCACAGCTTTGCTCTGGAGTGAAAACAATTCTACTCCGAGAATTTTACATGTTTTTAGGAATTGTATTACAAATTCAAATGTATTTCCTGGATCCCTACAAAGTATTTCATGGAAGGGCCATCCTCTGTCATCTCTCCAGATTGACAGAGACAGTTTTCAAATCAGTAGCCAACCTGAGACAGGTTCAGTATTCTCCTCACAGCCACATGCTCTGTAGCAGGAGAGCTGTGAAAGGTGAGTTAACCAAAAGCATCAATAGCAATTTTTAAGGAACAATCATGTAGAATTACTGTTCAAACTTGATAATATACCATAATACACAGAGCTCATCTGCAGGATAGCACACTGAAACTGGAAAGAATGAAAGCCCTTTCTCTTTTTTTACAACTGGAATTCAGGACCTCTTCATTGGCCAATTTTCTAATACCTGCAATTTTTATTTTCTTTTATTCAGTGCCTCATTCTTCCTCATCTTCAGCAGACTGCCTTAGGCAAAGCTGTGCTTCTCTCCATTTCAGTTTTTTCTCTCTTTTACCTGCACCACTTAAACAGTAAATTGGAAATTACAGAGTGCAATTAGGAACATAGCCTTGCCCTGCCATTTATCTCAGGCACAGAAAACTAAGGAAAAAACAGAAATCAAGTCAGTAGTTGAATTCCAATGTAGCCACTGCTCATGGGCCCAGATGAGCAAGGCCCCCCCCTAAAGGCTGACATAAAGAATCAGGATCTTGAATCTGTGGGTGAACCTGTGTGGGCAGGGAGGCTGGGTCAGATGACCCACTCTGGTCCCTTCCAATCTTACCCATTCTGTGATTATCAGCTAATGGAAGTTTATCATGTCAACTATTAGAAGTGCTGTCAATCCCTCGATGTTTACCCTTTGGGGAGGCTCCCACTCACTGTCTCTCCCAGGGAGCCAGGGCTGCACTGCCTCCCCTCATCCCTCCTTCCCATCACCTGCTCCCCAGCCTCAGCTGGTAACCCAGTCTCTAACTTTACCAAGCCATCTACAAGAGGAAAGATGTCCTCCCTGATGCCAGTCTTGGAAGGGAGTGTGTTTTGGAAGAGCAGTAACTTTGCTAATGAAACGCTTTGCATGCCAGAGCATGCTCCCTCCATGCCTTACCACCATATGGTTAAATTTTCCCCTCCATCAGATTTAATAAATAGTGTTTACAAATTCTTAGGCATGCCTCCCTTGTAAAATCCACTAAACCCACAACAAATATACTTATCATGGCATTAATTTGGTTAGAGATTTTCTCAGAGTATTGACAGCCATATCTAATTCCTAAGGATTTATTTTTATTTCAAAATATATTAGATACATTTTTTCTTTACCCACTACAATTCCTTTATAATTGTGTTTCCTCTGAAGGCAGGGGGCAGCTGCTTTACAACCATCCACTGTCAGACTACATTCCTTTTAAAATATCCCTCAATAATTAATATTTTATATTTATTCACAAGTAAGAACTTAAACTTTCCTACACGGATCTACAAAGCCCTGAGTTCATTTGTCCTCCAACTGAACACTGACATTTCATGGTTCAAACACCACTCCCTGCTGGGAGATTATCTGCTACCATGGACTAGATATTAATATCTGCAGTCTGTGAAGAAGCTTTAATAATCTTAAATATAAATTTTAATATAAGTTCCCTCATTCATACTTGGTCCTTCTTAAAAATGAAACCAAACAGACACCCAAAAAGCAGAGACTTCATTTGATATTCGGCACCGATTTTTAATACATTTGCTTTCTTGGCCAATCAATTGGCTTCTGTTAACAACAAAATATCAGGACTAGCAGTGAGCTGAGTCCTGCTGGCAGATTTGGATGCCCACATTTCTCTTGAAATATGAATGTTATACCATATATGTACAAGACTCCCTTCCACCCAACACTTTTAGAATATTCGTAG
This sequence comes from Sinosuthora webbiana, assembly GCA_013397395.1. NCBI lineage: Eukaryota > Metazoa > Chordata > Aves > Passeriformes > Sylviidae > Sinosuthora > Sinosuthora webbiana. The sequence goes on along the minus strand of VXBN01010196.1, from coordinate 152,721 downwards.
AGATTCATTGTGGCAAATGAATGTTATCATGGCTTGGATCTAACCCAGTGCAAGCACCAGCATCTTTCCATGTTCCCTCCTCACTTAGAGCCATGGGTTCATTCTCAGTTCTTCTTGTTTGGAGAAATACTGCAGAAGGAACCTGTGACCAGTGAGCAGCTGCTCAGTTCCCTGATACAAATTTTAATATAAATTCCCCCCCATGCCAGCAAGGAGAAAGAGATCCTTACCATGTTTATACTGTTATCTCTGAGAGTCCAGGTGTCTTGGGTTGCAATATGTAACCAGCAGTGTGTATTCTATTTGCCATCTGTTGAAACCAGTTGTGGAGTTTTGTTTGTTTCTTTATCTCCTGTACAACCCATTCCTCATAATCCCAGGGAGAGAGGTGGGTGTCTCCTGTTGATGGGCAGCTGTTAAACCAGCTGGGGCAGTGTTCTTTATCCCTTCCAGGACCCATCCTCCCTCCAGGGGATATCTGCTGTCCATGGGCCATCCAGGCTCACTGCAGGGCTGATACAATCCCATCATCCCATGGGGAGATGCTCCACCCAGGGGGAGGAGCCCAGCATTCCTGCCTGGATCAAACCTGGGATTCAGAACAGCAGCACAGCCTGTGTGCACTGGATTCCCAGAGGGAGACCAGACCCATCTCAGCACCACTGGACCTTCAGAGGAAAACTGCACCCTTCTACAGGATTATCTCTGCTCCAACAGAACCACATCTGTCACTGCAGGAGGTCTTGATTGGACTGACACCAACACCCTGACCAACAGGGTATCAGGTCGTGTTCTGACTGTCATGGTTTCTAGGATTTTTTCTTTTTTTCTTTGCTTGTTTCTTTTTTGTACTTCTACATTTGTATTTTTTTAATTTTCCTAGTAAAGAACTGTTATTCCTATTCCCGTATCTTTGCCTGAAAGCCCCTTAATTGCAAAATTAAAATAATTTGGAGGGAGGGAGGGGGTTTGCATTCTCCATTCCAAGGGAAGCTCCAGCTTTCCCTGACAGACACCTGTTCAAACCAAGACATCAGGGAAGTGTGAAGTGTTTATGATGACAGCTGAACTCATCAAGAGTTTCCTTCTGCTAGGATTTGTCCTGGTGGGACTTGCTGCCTCAGTTATGTCCAACTCCATTCTGAACATGTATGAATTGTTACCATTGAGTTAAAATGTGTGTGGAAACAAGTGGGGGAGAAATAAGTAATCAGGAACAAGGACCCTCTGGCATCTGGTCTTACCCAAGGAGCTCCCAGGTTGCATCATGCTTCCCAGATCAGACTCTCCTCTCATCCCACAAACCCATAAATAAGTTTTGGAGGACATAAATAGGTTTTTCAATGACAGACTTTATCAGATAAAACAAACCAGTACATGAATTCATCCTCACAGCCCCTTCACCTTCCTCTAACAACACGACAGCAAACAGAGACCAACACCTCCTCCCCTCATAAATCTAACCACCTCCATGGCAGGGATTTTCCTGGAAAGGGGGATAGAGGTTTTATCAGAGATTAACAGCTCCTGGCTTCTGCTCAGCCCATTACCATCAGCTGTGCTCTCTTAGTAGTTAGCTGACATGGGTTCATGCCTGGAGCATTATCTAAAATGTGTATCTATCCAAAGATGATGTCAAATATGTGTAAATATTGGGAGGAGTCTCAGCAGGAAAGTGTAAACAAAGTGTTGGCAATTTTTCTTACACTCCCCAGGAGAAAAACTTCTTTTCTTTACTCCTGATATTGTAATTAGGATCAAATATTCAGGGCCAAATTTGCAGCTCACATGGAACGTCATTGCTGGTTTGGCTTACACCACTTCAAAATAATGGCCTTAGGTTTGATTTTTCCAAAGTCATGCTGATTTGTCAGTTGCTTTGGACAAGGGTTTCCCACAGAACCAGGGTTTTCCAGTGACAGGGAATGCCTGTGATGTGGTTAAAATCTTGTCCCTCTGCATGGATGGTAAACAAAAAGCAAACCACAATGCAAAGGGCAGCTCCAAACCACCAGCACATCCTTTTCTCCTGGGTTTGCCCAGCCCAGCACTGCACAGGCCTGCTCTGGCCACAGCCCATGGCACAGTCTGAAATTATAATTAATTACAACAGCTCTGCAAACATCAAGAAATGTAAAACAGTGGCACTTGGATTCCTGTGATGACACTCCTCTGAACCACAGCACAACCAAAGCACAGCACAGCTACCACATGGTCTGTCCTTCAGGAGCCACACTGGTTTGGGCTGCAAGAGGCTGCTGACAGAAGGAATTCAGTATTGTTCTGTGTTTGGCTATTGCAATAACCAGTGTGTGTGACCATTCCTTTGCTCATGAGCTCAGTGTTACGTCTGGAAAAGGAGAAGTCAGAGAAACACCATGGATATAAACACATGATGTCTTCCCAGCCATGGAAATTTCCCCCTTCCCTTGTATTCTCTCTGTGGCTTATCTATTATCTTCTGCTGGCTACAACATACCCTCGATTCAGTCCACACCCTCAAAGCTTTTATGTGGTTTCTCCTACCCTTCAGGAATTTTACAAATAAATCGCTGTCCTGCATTTGTTTAAAGAAAGCATTTGTTTGTTTTCAAATCCTATACTTGGCTAAAAGAAAAGGATCCAGCTCAGTGTTTTCTCCCAGGCTGGTTGGGTTCCAGTGATCATTTGCTGCTGTGTGTCTGAAGGGGATGAAGGAGACAGGGCATAGGATAAAAGTGCAGTGAGCCTTGTTTCCAGATCTGTGTGACCTGTGCCTATGCACAGCACTGAGCCTCTCCACAGCTGGGGACAGGGAGATTCTGTCCTACAACAACCCCCATGGGGAGGTCAGCTCACCCTGGTTTCAGCCAAAGGAGAAGTCTGCACTCTCAGGGCACCTGGTGCACCCAGTGGAGAAGAGGAATTGTGACTTATCAGTGCCCACTGTTCTCTCTGGGATTCAAAGGGGATTGGAACAGTTGGTTCACATGGAGATGACAATGTTGTAGTAATTTTGGACTGATTAACACTTTTCCCAGTATTTTTCTTTTTTGTTTTAGACTTTAGAAATAACACAGATCTTATTTGTATCTGGTATATAGCTGCACTTGAATTTTCTGCTCCCACCCAGCACAGAATTTCCAAAAGTGATGCCAGCTGGAGACCCCATGAGAAAGGCACCTGGACAGTTCAACTCTTTTAAAAGGTGTCTCTATCACAGGTGCCCATTACCTAAAACAAAGTGGGAATAAATATGATGTCTGAGGTAAATATCTTCCAGGGGCTCTAACAGTAGTAACATAATGGGCACAGGTGGCAGAACGAGATCTGAAATCAGTGATTTCAAATGACTGATCAGAAGTTCTTCCTCAGACAGTGGATGAGAAAGAACGAGATCTTCTAAAATATGAAAGATACTGCCTGATACAGGGAAGAAAGTCAAGAGAAGAATAACCCTTTAAATAGCACCACCATAATCAAAAATACATTTGTGAAAGGACAGGACAAAAGTGCTGGGGTCAATTGATACAGACCACATTTGGTGACTGGGTTATTTGCCTCTGTAACCCCGAGTCATGCTAAGGTCAGGAAATAAAGTTCACAGTCTGAGCACGCTCTGGTTGTATCACACCTTGATCACACACAGGGGAAACTGCTCCAGAAAGGAAGCACAGTTCTGTTTTATGCTATGATAACAGTAACCAGCACATTTCATAATTTCCCCTGTGCTTCAGCAACAAAACTGGCTCCTCCAGGTGAAAGCAGGACAACAATTATTTTTAGTGGCTAAAAAATTTATCTGATGTCTTCCCATCTATCTCAGAGTTAGTGGCCACCAGGGCTACAACTTCTCCTTCCTTGGAATATCTTTAGCATAAGGCAGTTTCATTATGACAGAAAGACACTCACCAGCAAAGCTTAAAATAGCACTTCATTTTATCATTGAGCCAACAAAATCAAGATGACAGATAGCCAAGCTCAGGTGAAAATGCTGTATTTCATACCCACCCTACAACACTGCTACAATAGCAACAACATGTGGATAACAATATGGGTTATCAATTCTGGGACAGCAGAACTGGCTTCTCTCTTAATCAGCCGCTGAATTATTCTGAGCTAGTCCCTAAACTAAACAATTAAACAGCCAGCCCCATGGAGATGGCTCCAGACGTGGTTTTATGGGACCTTAAGGGCCTGATGTGCAGCTTTCTGGAGAACCAAGGGTTTCTGCTTGGCTTTGGTGGAGACTGGGCAGGTTCCTGGAAGGGCAAAGCTTCCCTGGAGTGGGACAGACACCCCTCACTGCCCCAGGGGAGAGGAGAGGAGAGGAGAGGGGAGGGGA
>VXBN01010196.1:97675-148287 GCA_013397395.1 Sinosuthora webbiana | reverse complement strand
AAGGGAAGGGCTGCTCAGCTGCTGGGTGTCACCCTTTGTGGCCATGTGTGTTTTAGGCAGGGCTGGAAGCTGATGAGGCTGCTGCCTGAAGTTGTGTGCTCAGCACTTAACTCCATGACCTTGGCTGCCTGGCTAAGCACCATCCATAGCTGAGTGCAAAACACAGCCCAGATCTCCCACTAGGAGAGCTTTATGCATGGTGGGTGTCTGAAAGCTGCTCCTAAGTCACTGCAGCACCCAGGGAAGCCGTGCTAGTGGCAGCCAGAGTAATTCCCTGCAGCTCGAAGCTTCCAAAGGCACCTCACATTGACCTAAAATGCACTGCTCTCCCAAAGAATGAACACAGTCAAAGAAGAAGACAAATGCAAGTATACTGAGGTACATAAATCTCCTCTGGAGCATGCAGCATAGTGACCTTTTACTGAACCACTGTGGATTAGCTCTTCTATATTACTGAGATGTCTTGAATGAATCCCTTTCTGGAAGATCATTGCACATAAAACAAATAAAACGGTGATATTTAGCTCTTGGAATATTGCTTCACCTTTCCCAAAATTATTCTGTGCACATCTATGTGTACCAGACTGTATTGAAAAGATATGAATTGATCTCACCTTATCCCTTTTTTGTTGCTGCCAAGGTATTTTTAATCACTTGTCCAGTGTTACTAATCTTTGCATTTTCTCTTACAAGCCCCATTTAAGGAAAGGCTGCCCTGTGCTCCATGTGTGAACCATTGTCCATTCCCTCCTCAGCCCTCACCCTGCACAGGCACCTCCACAGATCAGTCACTGTTTCTGTGCTCAGCAGCTCCTGGACTTACTTGTCCTCATGGGGGCTCCTCTGGAGTCACAGATTTGGCTTTCAGGCTGTGCTCACCTCTCTGAACCCACCTCTGCTGTGTCCCACACTGAATCCTGCCCTTTTCTCTTCCTTTTCAATCAGGCAGGACTTGCAAAATGCATCCCAGGAGTCCTGAAGGGTTCACTGCCCAGCTGGTCAGTGTGGAAAATGCCTGAGAGAAGGGGATATTGCAACCCCTGTTTAGCAACTGGGAAACTGGGGCACAAGAGACAGACCTGACTGTGCCTGACAGGGAGATGGAAGGTGAACTCAGATTTAAATCCTACCTGAGACACCAGAGCCACAGGAATGTCCTTCTGTCTTACTGCAATTCTTTTAACCTGAATGCCATGATCTTTACCTTTGTTCTTTTGTTTCCTTGCAGATAACAGCTGTAATTACTTTATAGCATTCAATATACTTCAGAATAAAAATTAAATAACAATTTATTAGTGTATTTTCTGCACCTCTTCCTTCAATTCCACAGGAATTCCTAGTCTCACAGTGATCACATCAAATGTCACCAAGTACTGTTGGTAAATACTTTAAAAGCAAATTGTTACTTCATAAAATCTTTATACTCTTCATAGAGAAAAGTTTTCCTTTTAAAAATAACCCCTGACTCAGTGTCTCAGTGCTCATGAACCTGTACAGTGGAAAGTTTTCTGGATTGCTCTTGAGTACCAGGGATTTTTTTTACCCACTTATATTTTGGCACCTTTCATCTCAACCTCTTTCTGAAGCTGATCATCCCTGTGGTGCCTAAATGAGAGATGACAGAGAACCCATAGGGAAAATAAGGCTGATGAAATGCAAAGTAGCATTATTTATGCTGAGTCTGTGTGCAAAGTGCATTTCAAACTTCCTTAATTTTTCAGTAATAACCAGTGTTCGGGGGATGGGGCAAGCAAAAATTTGCATTTGATATTTCTGAATAGCTCATCTTTTTCTTTCTCCCTTGGCTCAGTGAAGCACAGTCAATTTTTTTTTTTCCCCATTTGACTTGAAGATCTGAAGGATAACTGAAACCCTGTAGGAAACATAAGTAGCACCTTTGGGGTCCACAGATGGGAGGGGGAAATAGGCTGGAGAGGGGGGGTTGAGGCCACCTCTCCCCTCAGCCTGCAGGAGATGAATGTCAGCTGCTCAGGTTTGGGGGTGCATTGCTGTGGGAGCCTCACACTGACGCTCTCAGTGTCATATTCCTGTTCCTCACTGAAATTAATTACTTGACTTGGAAATATTACCACGGTTGCTGCTCTTTAAACAAATATCCTGTCTCCCTGAACAAAAGCCATCAGCTGCCAAGTGCTGCTCCAGGGTCAGCCCCCTCCAGGCAAGGATGGGAGCAGCCAGCAAACCCCTCTGCCACACACCAGCCCAATGAGGCTTTGGCCAGGATTTAGACAGTAAAGGGACAAATACTGATTTGTCCAGAGCACCTGGGAATTCATTGACCTTAATCAGCACTATGTAAGAAATTATCCAAAGAGATAGGATTGATAAAATCCAGAGATAATTCACTCGGTATTTCACATTAGAAATATGACTGGAGGACCCATGTGCAAACCCAGACAGATCAAACCCTCTCACACAGAAATCTCTGACCTCGCTGGAATGCATTGGGTCATGCAGAAACAAACCCCGTCCTGTTGATAATCTGACATCCTGCCTTTGCTCCTCGCATTGCAGAAACTGGGAGGGGCAGACATCCCTGATTGCTTGAAGGGAGTCTTGCTGATTTGTCCCCTCCAGAGTGACAAAGCCAGCAGTAAGGGCCACCAGGCTGGTGCCAGGACAGAGCTGCAGCTCTCAGGCCAAGGGAACACCCCCAGTGCATCCCTGCACTCACCCAGGCACAGCCAGCAGGGGATCTGCAGGGGTGCTGCTGGGGGACCAGCTGCCAGGAAACTGGGAAGGAGCCTCTGCTGGGCATTTTCATTGCTTCCACTCTGTTTATTATACTGATACCTTGGGAAGGCTGACCTGGAACAGAGACTGGACAGAGCTAGAGAATAAAGTAGGTATTTATTGAAAGGCCTTTAGGGAACACATTGGGCAGGACAGGGCCTGACCAGGGCTACACCCAAGGTGGACCAAGAATGGTCACAAAATGGACAAACGGTCATGAGGTCTCACACTCTTATAAGTTTTGGTCCATTTGCATATTGGGATTTAACTGTCCAATTACAGCTGCATGTTATGAAGTCCCATCCTTCTTGTTCTTACCTCAGCCCACCCTTGTTTGTGCTTTTGGGCCTGAAAGTTGTCCTTGGTGTTCAGCAGGAAAAGGATTTGTTTTGTCTCCTTGCTCTGTGCAGAGCTGAGTGGCACTGACTGTGAGCTCAGAACTGCACCCCTGGGCAGCACAGAACCTGAAATGCAGGAAAGCTCAAACTTAAGGCATCTGTGTCTTTGACAGCTGCGAGGAAACTGGGAAGGAGCCTCTGCTGAGCATCTTCATTTCCTCCACCCTGTTTATTATACCTTTACAAGAAGCAGAAAGGAATCCAATCTACAGCTCCTCCAGTCATGGGAGCAGACAGGAGTGAACCCAGTGTGTCCCCAAGGCTCTCTGTCTGCTCCCACTCAGGCTCTCTCTCTCCTATTTCAAACCCTACAGATAACAGGGTCCCCACACAGGCAAAATGAAACAGGCAGTTCCAAATTTAGAGGACAGCTTTGTACATTGGTGCAATTTTCTTGTTTCCAGTGGCACAGCAAAAGCATTCCTGTTTAATCCCCAAGTTAGGCTAGGCAGCTAGTCCTCACTGTGAGGACTGAGGCTGTGTCCATATTTATCCTGTCTGTGACACAGCCAGGCACTTCAGGAATGTCCACATGAGCAGGGCAGCTCCGGGCTCCCTGTTGTCCAGCTACCCCCAGCGCCAGAAAAGCTGTATCAGCTGGCAGGGAACTCTGAGCCCAGCAGTGGGAACAGGCCTGAATTCCAGCCCAACACCACAGGAATTATTGACATAAGACCCCAGGCTGTGTAGGGCAGGCTGGAGAGCAGCACAGGCAGGAAAAGTAGCACAGCCACGACCGAATTGTCCCCGTTGCATGTGGCTGCAAGAGTTCACTCCATCAGCGTCCTGCTGGGCCAGGCCCCAGCCCAAACAAGGGCCCCATTTTGCTGCAAAGCTTGCAGGAAATTATTTGCTTGCAATGCAAACTCCACAGATTCTGCTTTAACCTTCCAAATTAACAACTCGTCGGTCATCACCCGGGAACGAGAAATATCGGCTCAAACTATAAATTTTTGTGAAATTTACGGTCACGGAGTGGTACAGAGTAAACCACAGCACAGCCCTCCCCCTGAGGGTTCAGGTAACTCCTGCATCCTCCAGCTGACTCCTGTGCAGCTCAGACCTCTGCTCCTCACCTGAAAGGCAGCCCTGCTCTTTGTCTGGGGATTATTTGCTCCCACTGGGGAAGGGACCAGAGGGGAACCCCCCACCTCCTCAGTTTGTTGCCCAGACTTCCAAATACAGAGCTGTAAAAACAAACTTTGGCCCTAACTATTTTTTTTTGTGAATGAATATAAATCTTTCCTTCCACCACGCAAACAGCAAACCTGCTTATAAGATTTGTTATTGTCAAGCTGGGCAATTACAGCACGGAGTCAAATTTGCGTTTTAATAATGAAGTACCAAAGCTCTTGCCAAAANNAAAAAAAAAAAAAAAAAAGTGGAAAAAAGAATTAAGTCAAACTTAATCTGATCCAGATGGGCTGCACCAGATTTTACCCAGCATGGCACTGGTTTGATGAGAGAGCTTGGTCTTCCACCCAAAGCCTGGAAAGGCTTCCCTGCTGCCTGAGGAAATGGCACGCTTTGGAATCCAACTGCAAGAAGACACAACAGATTTTTAAATTACACAAATTAAATATTAATTAGCTCCGTTGTTGTTATTGTTGTTGTTGTTGTTGTTGTGTGATTGGGTTTGTGCTCAAGCAATTAAGTGTCAGCAGGGTGGTGACCAGCAGAAATCAGCTCTGCTGCAGCCCCATGGAAAAGCAGGAGTGGGTGACAATACTGGAGCAGCTGGTGGCAAGAGGCTCCAGCACAGCTTAAAGGTGAGAATATCCTCCCTGACTTGCTTAATTTGTAAAAGAAACCTAGTGAGACCTTCTGTCAGAGTAACTCAACTGTGCAGGCTACAACTGTAATTTCAAGTATTAAATGTTAAATTAAGGCATATTTACCTGCCTGCTTCTCAGAAAAACCAAACCAAAGAAAACAGAGATAATATGCTATATTCTGTACTGTTTTACCCTGTTGAACAAGTGTGAGAGAAACAGGAACACCTCTATCCATCAGACACTGCCCACAGAGGATCAGGTTTGCTTTATTTCACTGCTTCCCCTGCACAGACATCCACAGCCATGTCCTGACCATAAGGGCTGCTGGCTGCTGTTCAGGTCCTTTGCTTGCTCTCACAGATATGGTGAGAAATCACTGCACCTGTGCCCAGTGTCAGCCTTCCCAGCTGCTGCTATCCAGCTCACATTCCAAACAGCCTGAGCCCAGAGATCCAACATCCTGATTATTCTGCTCCTGCATCCATTTTGTCTTTTGTGGTAAAAGGACAGCATGGCCTGAGCCTGCCAGAAGCAGAGGAATGGTCCAGCTCTGTCCCAGATTAAGTCACTTTCTTGCACCTCAGTGTCTAATGAAGGGGATTTTACTTTCTCCTCTTCCCTCTGGCCCTACTGGGAACATTTCTCTAAGGGGCAGCAAGTCCCTTTTCCTGTTGTCACACCCCAATATCCCTGTCCTGACACTTCTGAAAACACCAGCACAGGGGCTGGGACTGTGACAAGGCAACTCAACTGTGCTGCACTCTGTGCTGGTTCAGGGGATAAGGACAAATGGTACACAAAAATTGTCAATTCCTTGCATTGCTATCCCCGACGAACATTTATTTTCTAAGACTCTAACAAACAGAAAAATTATGTTCCTGACTCCACAGCTTCTGTCTGAGTTCTATCATTGCCACTGCCTTTTTTTGTACAGTGCCCCACGCCTTGCAATCATTTTCCTGCCCTGCTACCAGTCTCAGTGCTCAAGGTGACAAGTAAGTGAGGCACATCTGCTTTCTATTTAAACCAGCGAGGAAATATTTATGCTGCAGGAGAACCTGTGGCTTTGCTTGTGGTGTAAGAGGAGGCCACTGAGTGTTGAGCAGGAGGCTCCTGGGCACCTGCAGATAACTCTCCAGGCTGGATCAGCTCCTTGCTGTTGAAGTGTCTGGCACCAAGCCATCAATTGTGTCAGAGTTTGTGCTTTCCCTGGGTGGTTTCTCTCCACTGGAGCTCAGTGTTGTGGAGAGGAAGGGGGAAGGAAAACAGAGATACCACCAGTTTATACCCAATGTTTACAGTGACATGCTAGTTAAGTTCTAAATTATGTCTCTAATTACTTGGCATGATTTATTAAGACAGTTTAACAAGGTCATAAAGCACCACAAAGTGACACAACTTGCTCGCCAGCTGGAATCTCTGCCACTGAAGTGCTCCCTTCTCTGCTGCTCTGTCGTGCTTCTCGTGCTTCCTCCCACACTATCCAGCACCTCTGTGGTTGGATGGAGTCAGGCTTAACACTTTAGATACCTTTGGGGGCTAATTTAATACCTCTGAGCCAGCACTGCAAAGGCAGAGGTTTAGGGATAGAAGTGTTGTTTTCCAGGGTATTTGTAAAACATCTGCCAAAGGAGTAGCTAAAATAAATTAGTTCCATTAATGACTCTTATAAAGAAATGAGAAACCTAGAAAGTGATCAGGTAGGAGCAGAAAAGGGAGCAAAAAATGCTGCTGTAATGCAGCCAGGTCAAGAGAGCCTGTCTGGGGGGAGAACAGACCTGCAATCCACAGACCTTGTCCTGCACCCCCCTACAATGAGCAAGAGGATGGTGAAGGCCCTGCCCGGTGTCATTTGGTCCCAAAGAGCTGCAAAGGAAGCCTCGGTGATCCTGAGTGTACAGCAGGGCTTTGCACCCCTGAGTGCCTGTCACTGCACTGCCAATTAAAGCTGCTGGCACTGCTGGGGCCTTTGGGAAGGGATGTGTGCTCTTCCTGTGGCAGAACACTGCATGTGGCAAGGAAGACACTGTGCAATCCAACCCTGCCGCATTTTAAGGCTTCTATAAATAATGGAGGGAGCTCATTAATTAATAAAAAGAGAGTGAAATTGCAAAAAACAGGAGGAGAGGGGCAGTGAATGCCCACGGGGTGACAGGAAATGTGTCCTACACTGCAGCTTACACAGACTGAAGTCTTTTAAAGTGGCTTTGTGGTTTGAGCTAGAGAAACAAATCTTAGCTGGAAGAAAAATCTTCTGGGAATAACAAAGCTACTTCCTAAATCCAAGTTACACTTGGGAAGATTTTTCAAGATTTACACACTCAAGTGAGAACAACATAGGATAGATACAGATGTGTTTGTGTATTTCTCAAATACACTAGAAAAAAAAAGGATCTAGCTGGTGGCTGAGGTTGGCTTGCACCAACAAGGCTTTGGGGAGGAGATAAAATACAGCAAAGCAGAGAAAAACATCTTTCACTAATTAGATCATTATTAGTCTCCTCTGGCTCAAACGTGGGCAGCTTTGAAACCCTGGCTGCTATCAAAGGAAAGATTTACAGAAGTTCCACAAAGACAGAAAGAAACAATAAAGCCTGGTAATATCCCAGTGGGCTGAGAATTGGTAGAGTACACTGGCTGCGAGTCACTAATTACAGCAGCTTTGAAATCAGAGGCTTAAATCTGTGCTAAACAGCATCACAGTGCTCTGGGCCACAGTTTCAAGTGCAGAGAAGAAAAGATTCAAACACACACACACACACACCCAGGCACAGACAAGTCATTCCAAAAGAAAAGCAGGAAATTGCAGGTGCAGCTGAATGCTTGTGAGCAGACAATTACCCAGTGGGTGATTGAACTGCACATTTCACATGCACAATTACCTCTTTGCACCCCTGCATTCACATTTGTGCATTTGACTTCCCTGCCTAGCTTTAAAAATATGACCTTGGTACCTGAAAATCCCAAACTTGCCTGAACTGCTGATCCCAGTGTCTAGCAGGCATCAGGGTTTTAAGCAGGTGGAAGAGCTGTTTCATCTCATATCACTGACACACTGCCTGACATGAAATTGGTGCTTTGCTGCTGATGACTTCTCCTCTCCCGAATATTTCCCTGGGAAGTTTTGGCATGCAGCTGGTGAGCCGTGCAGCACAAGTGAGGGGAGAGGAGATGTATGTCTGCCCTACAGGACGGAAATGCAGATAAAAGGTTTTAAATGAGGTTGAAGCCTGTGATCTTGCCAAATCAAGGAAATGGAAGGCAATACAGGTGCCTTGTGCTAAAGGGCTATCTTTTGCTGTCAAGCAGCATGACATTTGCTCTGGTTTCAAATACTTATAATCTGTTGTGAAATACCCTTTGGATTTTGCTGTCAGCAGCTCTGTAGAGGAGCAGGATGTGGGATGGGTGGGCAGGAGGAGGATGGAGGAGTGCACAGAGCTGCCCAGGGTCTGGCACACGGCCCTCCAGGGAAAGCAGCACCCTGACTTTTTCCAACTCTGATGAAAAGGCCTCCAGCTTGAATCAAGCACAAAGTACGTTTGAAGAAAAATATATTTAACTAGAGGAAAAAGCAGGCTGCTTGACAGCAGAAGATAGCCTTTAACACAGGCATCTGTATTACCTTCCATTGCCTTGGTTTGGCAAGACTTTTACTTGCTACTTTAGGGCCCACATAGCTCTACCCCCTTAATAGATGTTTATTAGCAGCCATCCAGCTCCGTGCAAGGAGCAAAGGAGATTTTCCCAGTGCAAGGCCAGCACAGCCCTTACTGCTAAATTTTCCTTGCCTGGGGTAGAGAAGGTAGGGTGACTTCCAAATCTGTTATACTGTCAGGTTTTAGTGCTCTAATTTCACTGTACTGGCATGCAGGCTCCCAGAAAATGATACTAATCCTGAAATATGTGTCTGATGTAACATCAGACTAAAATGCTGGGGGGAAGGGGTTGGGGCTTATTTGTGCTGCCTCATTTTTACTGTTAGTGGCCTGCAGTGCCTTCCAAGAAAGAGCAACAGAAGGGAACAGAATTTGAAGCAACTATGCTAAAGAATGGATATTAGTTGCAAAAAAGTTCCACAGTTATTCATTGCTACTCTATAATAGTTTAAATGGCTGCATAAATGTAAAAACTGATGGATGAAATGACAGAAAAAAAAAGATATTTCCACCTGGTGTGGGAAAAATTTCTGTCTAAAGCTGCAATGATTTATTAATATATCTAATCAATAGCAATATGTCTGTATCAACTTTACATCTAATTTAAACTTTCAAGGCTCAATGTACTCATTAAATAATATAATAGATTTACATATTTTAATTATATTTTATGGATTTTATAGTCTTAGAAAAGCATAGCCAGAGAGTTAATATTTGCTGAGCACGGCTGTGTAAAATACAGAGCAGGTATTTCAGGTCTTGTGCCAAGGACACGTCAAGGTGATATTCCTTAGACCAACCAACACTCCTGCACACACTCAGTTGAGTAATGTGTCTTACAACAGGGAAACTGAGTCCTGGAGCAGGAGGAAAGAACTTGGCCCAGGCCTCAGAGCAGGCAGGGACAGAGCCAAGGGGAGGGCTCCCTGTGTCCACCCTCCTTTATCCAGACACCAGGCTAAAAGAATGATTTGACAAAAGGCTGGTGCACCCAGAGCTGCTTTTCCAGCCACATCAGATCACTTTATAAAAATCTTTCTGCAAACCTTGCATCTCTCTTAAGCAATCACAGCTGTAGCACCAACGCTGACACGTCTACATTCAGGTACTACCCACCAGTTAAATGCAGCTCCCCTGAACCAAGGTCAACACCTACTGAATCACATCCTCAAGAGCTTCAGCAACCAAAGTGACTGCTTGAGATAAAGAAGATTTGAAGTAAAAACTGATATGAAAACACAGAGGAAAGGAGGTCAGCATTGCCAGCTCTCTTGACTCCACTAAAGGACTGTGGTACTTCATGTCTCCTCTGCAGCTTCAGCTGTTTTGTCTTGTGTATAATAGAATAAAGTTTCTGGTTCTCATGACTGTGAAGAAAAAGACCTCAAAATTCCTACCTAACGCAGCCCTAGGAGGTTCTAATCTTAGCTGGAGCCTGCTGCTACTGCTGAGGTATAAAGCACTGCTACAGCACATTACAAAAGAACAAGCAGTCATTTGTCTGTAATTTGTTGACCCCTAGCATCTGAAAGCTTTCTGTTGATTTAGTAGTCAATCCCCAATTACTCTCCAGCTTTCTTTTCTCCTTGTATAAAACCATTTTCTAGCATCTACACCAGAAATACATCAATAGAGCTCTGTGAGAGCCATAAAATGCACAGTCTGGGATGTTTTGCTGTTTTAAGATCCCTTGGCTGATTTAGGGAAATAATTAATTGTTCTCTCTTCCTTTCTACTTCTTTTCAAACAAGTGTGCCCTTCCCTGCTCTGTGAACTGCACCATCCTCCTGCCTTGGTTTACACTTGGTTTACACTTGGTTTGCTCCCACAGAAGCTGCTGGAGCTTGGCTGCAAGATCTGGGGAAGGCAAAAACAGCTACAGCTCTGGGAGAGCAAAAAATTGGGTCACAAATAGTTTGGCTTTTTCGTTGTGGGACAGAGAGACCAGGTAGCCAAAGCATTCACCACCCCTGGAAGTGTTCAAGGCCAGGTGCTCAGCAGCCCTGGTGGACAGAGGCCAACACTCCCTCAGCACTCTTCCCATCTGCTTTTCCACTTACAAATTCAGGGTTTATTCAGAGCACTTACTGCTTCTTGCAAGACAGATCCCAGAAATTCCCCTGTTCAACATGAAATCTGGGTTTCCTCACTTGTCTTCATTTTCAGTGACTTCCATGTGTTGTCTTGCATTGTGTTTTTTCTTTACTGGGAACTTTTGAGACTGTGGCTTGGCCTGGCACAGGGGCAGACAGCAACAGCAGTGAAAACACACCTGGAATTTCTGCTTGCATCTGAGCCTACATCGGTGTCTGAAATTTGATCCAGTTTTCTGGTGCAGGCAGGTCCAGTGAGACCCTCAGTGTGTTCTACCTCAACAACCTCTGCTGGTTTGGACTGGGTACAGTTAATTTCCTGCACAGCAGCTGGTACAGGACCCAGTTTTGGATTTCTGCTGGAAACAGTGATGATAGCTCAGGGATGTTTTCATTACCTCTGAGCAGTGTTTGTACAGAGCCAAGGCCTCTTCTGTTTTTCTCCCCACCAGTGAGGAGGCTGGGGGTGCACAAGGAGTTGGGGAGGACACAGCTGGGACTGCTGACCCCAACTGACCCCAGGGCCATCCCAGACCATGTGGTGTCCTGCTCAGGAAATGCTGGTTTAGGAATAGCAACTAGTGATTTAATTATTCTCCGTTATCTGCTGCCCTCATTATCATGTATCTAGTTTATTTTCATTTTTAAATAAATCCTAGTTATTGGGCCTAATACCACTTTCCCTGGATATGCACACAGATGACATTGTTTCACTGATTTTCCCCAAAAGAAGGGTTTTAAATGAAGTATAAAATATAACTAAACCACAACAAGGGTAGGAATTCCCCACAAACAATGAACCTGTGATGGCTGAAACAGATACCTATCATGAGGGATTTCCTATGGGGATCTTCCTTAGAGAGCAACACAAAATCTCTACAGATTTATGGTGCTTGTGTTCCAGCAACAGCACTTTCACAGTTTCAATACCAGAGAAAACATTGATGCCTTCTAAGGCACACATTAGTTAATCAAGGTCAGTCCCAGGGTTACAGCTGTACCCACTGTCAGATCAGTCCTGCTTAACTACTGCACAGTTGAGAGTGTCAGCCTCGACCTCTGGACAAGGTCTTTCCTCTTCTGGCTCAGCTCTACCTTCAAATCATAAAACAAGTTTCATTTTCTTCTCTGGAGAACCTGAATGCATCACTTTCCCATCACTGTCCCCGCAGTTACCAGCAGGCATTTGTCTCCAGGGCCTCATCCCTCTGAGGGTGTCCCTGCTCCCCTCAGCCTTGGCTGCAATTCCAGCTCTCCCTGGTGTTTCTGCATTTGCTCAGTAAACACACCATGTTCTGTATAATGTAAAACACGAGCATCTCATACACTGATAAAATTACTTCTGTGCTTACACAGCTACTTAATTCCATTTTGCCATTGATTTGTCATTTTAAAGTTAAATAATAAACATGGATTGCAGCCAGGATACTGAGTGCTGCCTTCTCCCCATCTAGCTTTTGATTTATGTGTTTGTTTATTTACTGATAGATTTAAGTACTCCCTTTTGCATTTCACACATAATCTGGCAAATCCTGGGGATTTACTTTCACAATTGATTAGAAAAGTCAAAGTTTTACAGATAGGATTAAAATGGAAAATATCTAGGAGCCTTGATGGAATCTACTTAAGACAAACAGTCTCTCCAATAGGCTCTCCAGCCTTAAAAACCTGTGTTGTGTGTTGTCAAGCAGTGTGAAGATATAACCATTTCTTGTTACAGGTATGATGTCAATTAAAGAAACACACTTGAATTGCTCATTTGTTCCTTGTGGGAGTGCCTTGTGGGCTTTTCATTTAATCACCACGTGGGAATTTTTTTTCCATTTGCTGGTAGTTTTCTTCTCTTGAGATTAAATCAGACAGGCTGGAAGGCAGCGCTCAGGCAAGCAGTGCATTTCCAATATTGTCATTTCAGTAAATTAAATTCAAAAATTCTAAATCTGTCAACATGTGACATTTTGGATTTTTCCTTTTTCTGTTTTAGCTCCAAACCATATATTACTTCTTCAGTGTTATTTACTTTTAAATCTGTGTTTAGAATAATATTAATGCTTTATGACAGGGCAAACTGCTTTTCAGCTTTTTGATTCTCTGTCAAACGGTGAACCTGGCTTCCTTTTGATCCACTCTCACAACCAAAGCAACCCAAACCAAATCAGTTATTCACACACAGCTGACTCCACAGTGGAATAATTTTCCAGATCATTTCAGTGCAGAGTGATAAAAAGATTAGGCTGGTGTCAAAGAGTAGATTACAGGGCAGTCTGGAGAAAAGAATTAGATCTGCTGCTAATCACATTCTCCTGGGGCTCAAGCCCTCTTGCTGCCCTTCCCTGGGACTGCTGGGTGGTGAAACAATTCTGCTGCACAGAGCTGCCAGTGGTTTTGATGGGTTTGGGAAGGCTGACCTGGAACAGAGACTGGACAGAGCTAGAGAATGAAGCAGGTATTTATTGAAAGGTCTCTAGGATACACCTTGGGCAGGACAGGGCCTGACCAGGGCTACGCCCAAGGTGGACCCAAAATGGTCACAAAATGGACAAACGGTCGCGAGGTCTCACACTTTTATAAGTTTTGGTCCATTTGCATATCAGGGTTAATTGTCCAATTACAGCTTCAGATTATCAAATCCCATCCTTCTTGTTTTCTCTCTTCAGTCCATCGTTGTTTGTGCTTTGGGGCCTGAAAACTTGTACTCATTGTCCTTGGTGTTCATCAGGAAAAGGATTTGTTTTGTGTCCCTGCTCTGTGCAGAGCTGAGTGGCACTGACTGTGAGCTCAGAGCTGCACCCCTGGGCAGCACAGAACCTGAAATACAGGAAAGCTCAAACTTAAGGCATCATTTTGAACATATAACAGGGGTCTTCTTCTACTGTTCTTGGTGATTTTAATGCCAAAATGAGGATAGGAAAGTAAAGAGATAGTGTGCTGGGTCAAGAAATTCCTGAAAGAGCAAGGCATCCCTATGGTGTTATCTGACCACTGGAATTTGCAGAAGGACAGTCAATATTGCTTGACCCTGCCTGTTACAGGAAGGTCAAGTGAGCAGACATGATAAGGTGATGGGAAAGCACTGTTAGTGCATCCCAGTGCCAGAACATCACTCAAAGCCAGGGACAATGCACAGAGACCCACACAAGGCACTGGGAAACACCCCAATTAAATGAAAATAACCATCCCCACTAAGTGGCAGCAGTCATTGCTTAATTGCTACCCAGGGAGGTATCCTAATTGAGAGCAGATGAAGTTTAGTACATCTTAGGCTGTAGATTATTGCTCAGATATGAAGGAAAGGGAAGAAAAGGAAAATCAGAAGTACCAGACGAAGGCATTTCAGTCTAAAGCTGAAGGTGTTCATCTTTGCTAGATAAAACCAGAGCTGGGGATCCACTGAACTGGAGTGTCTTTCTCTCCTCATCCGTAAGGTCAGGGTCTTGCAGGGACCGGGATGAAATGCCCCTGGTTTTCCACTTGTTTGCTTCCAGATGGGGAAGGAGCAGGACCTGAGTCCACCTGCTCCAGCTGGACACTCAACCCAGCCCAGGCTGGACCTCAGCCCTGCAGCCCTGCTCTGGCTCTGCCTGTTCTCTGGAGCCCAGAGCACCTCAAAAGCACCTTTTCCTCAGGTACAATCAGAACCCCTGTGCTCATTCTAAATCCCCTGGCCCCAGCGAAGACTCCAGCTTTGTCAAGATAATGTGACTATTTTTTTTCCCCTTTTCCCTAACCCAGCAATTCCTCTTTCTTTGGAAGAGCTTTGGCCTTTAAATAAAGATGCATGCCAAGAAAAATCCAGAGCTTGTTATCAAGACAATCTGTGGCACAGGCTGTGTGGTAATGTCCACCTCAGGTGATGAATCAGATCTATCAGTGTCTAGATACTAAGACATTTTTTATCCTTGCAAACTCAGGGCTTTCCAAATCTTTAAGCCTGATCAGAGATAGAGCACTACAAGAGCTTACTTAAATCTCAGCAAGCAGAAAAGCGGGTGAGGGCGAGAGAGCTCACATAAAATAAAGACCACTCTTTGAAGATAAAACATAACTCCAGGTACAAGGAAAGCCTTTAGAGAACAGAGAAGATCTTTGTCAGGAATGTATCTCATTTAGTCCCATTGTTTCACTGCATGCTTTGCAGAAAGCCAGCCATTTATCTTGCCTTTTTTTTTCTTTCTTGCACAGGTTTTGGGTTTTTTTTTTCCTCCATTCCTGATGCCAGTTTCCATTTCATTAGGAAATGAATCACTGATGAGGTGCTAGTCCTGTCTCCCTGCTGGCAGGCCTCAAACACAGGCTAGTCAGGAAAAAGAAAATGTAGTCTTGTGACCTGAAACCTGAATGCTTTTACAAGTACAGTTTTATTTCTGTTGTGCTGTGTTCTGGATGGCTGTTGTTTAGTGTTTATGCCATGCACACAAAGAACTCCATGTCAGAGTACCTATGGTTAGATATCCCCAACACATGCTGAGGTCCCAAAGGGAGAAATTTTTCAAAGGAAAATGCAAAGGGCAGAAGAATTCCTAAATTTCCACACAATTTCCCCTGTGGGCTCTGTGAGCTGAACCTTCCTGGTTCACAGCACATTACTGGAATGCTGTACCCATGTCCCTGAAAGCCTCAGAGGGATGTCTCATTTTCACAGTTGGTGTACTGTACACACATTTGTTCGTTTATATGCCCAGACAAGGAGACAATCACATTCCTGTAGCTTGAGCACCTCTGTGATGAAGCATAATGCTGTCATGGGTTTTGCACAGGGGAGAAAGCTCCCAGAAAGGCCGTGTCAGCTCGGCCCTGACCTTTCCTTCAACAGTGATGCAGACCAGGACATTTTCTGTGTAACGTGGCCACACACTGAGCACACACGAGTTGTCACATACAGGACAGTCTACACCCAAACATCCTTAATCTGATGATCCCTGAAAAACCAAGTCCTGACCCACACAGCAGCTCATTTTAGCTACTTCAGGTATTCCACAGGGAGAGGGGAAGAGAGGGGACACCACTTTTCTATCCCCTGCCTGATCTCAGCCTCCACTCAGACTGTATTTGTCTGACACAAACTAAGCTGTAGCCAGAAATACCCATCTTGAAGCTTGAAAAATGTGTTTTTCCCAGGAACATCAGTCTAATAAAATACAGTTCTGCCTACGACCCCAGTCTCTTTCATCTCCTCTGACAATACTCCTACATGACTATCATGATGCTGCATAAGTCTTCACAGCTTCCAGCTATGTTTTTGTTAAATTTCAGTTAGATAGCCATGAAAGAAAACAAACACAGCTTTTGCAGAACCTTGCAAATTGTCCCTCAGCTTTATAAGGTCAATATTTATAATGCACACCATTATTTTATGCAGCTTCTAAGTGATAATCTAATGTCTTCTCCATTTAGAGAACACATAGCATTTTGTAGAAATGTACAGGATTGATTCACTTCTAAAATATCTTAGGCTGCAATGCAAGATGTACCAAAAGTATGTATTCTATTAGCATCTGTTAAAACCAGGTGGGGCAGTGTTCTTTATCCCTTCCAGGACCCATCCTCCCTCCAGGGGATATCTGCTGTTCATGGGCCATCCAGGCTCACTNTGCATCCTTCTACAGGATCATCTCTGCTCCAACAGAACCACATCTGTCACTGCAGGAGGACTTAACTGGACTGCTCCCACCACCCTGACCAACTGGGTGTCAGGTGGTGTTCTGACTCTGTCAGTGTTTTCTTTGTGTTTGTTTGCTTTTTTGTACTACATTTTTATTTTTTTGTACTGCATTTGTGCTTTTTTGTACTGCATTTTTATTTTCCTTGTTATTCCTATTTTCGTATCTTTGCCTGAAAGCTTCTTAATTTCAAAATTATAATAATTCAGAGGGAGGGGGTTTATATCTTCAAGGGAAGCTCCAGCCTTCCTGTCTTTCCAAACCAAGACAGATGTGCAGGAGTGGCACACACCATTTTCACTCACATCATCAAAACACTTTGGGAATTGTTGTGCTGGGAGTTTGATCAAACACCTGCAAAGATACAATTCCCATAAGGGCTTCATATTTTGAAGATCCAGATTCACTAACCAGCAGCCTGATTTTCAGAAGAGCAAAAAATCCAGCAGCCTTCTGAGTCTCCCTCCTCTGTTTTCTTCTAAAGACAATGCATGTGCGTGACTTCTATTCATTCCTGCAGACATGGAATATGATGCCTAAGTCCACCTGTTCCTAAAAATTACTTAAAATCTTAAGAGATAATACACAAAGAGATGGGGGACACTGAGAACCTGATAACATCATCACAGGCTGAGCATCTCAGGTGCTTGCAGTCAAAGCCACGAGCTCAGGGATGGCAGCACCAGCTGTCAGGAGGAAGTCTGGCAGAGTGAGCCAAGGGCAGCCAGGGAGGTAGCCTGGCAATGGTGGACTTGTTGGAAGTCTTTAGTCAAATTGCTTCATTTCTCCCAGTGCCTCCTGTCAGATTTATCTCATCACCCCTAGGACAAAGCCTTCTTCACATGATGTAGGTAAAATGCCAAAGGCCATGGTGAAATCATCATTCCCTGTAGCCTATCAGAGCCCAAAAATACCCCCACCAAGTCACTCTTAACACTAAAAACTTCCCCACCTTCCCTTTTTCCTGGAAAGTACCTTTACTTTGCCAATTGTATTTCTTTCTTTCTAGTTCTACAGTGAATTGCTTTGTGTCCCAAACCTACTTGCAACTTAGTAAATCTCTTATTTTAATGTTGCATTATTCCTCAGCACTCCCTGTCTATTTTCATTTTCCTGCCCGTCCATGTTTTCTGTTCTTATTAAAGAATGTACAGGTCAGGGACTGTCCTTTTTCTGTTCCTTGTTGTGAAGGGGATTTTTTGCCTCTGTATTTTCTATTCTTCTGCATTTGTATAATGCACAGTAGTTTTCAGTAATGAGTTTGAATATTTTCTGTCGCCAACAGGTTTTTTTTCCTCTATATCTGTTTTTCCTGCTTATGCTGGAGCAAAAGAGGGCACGTCCAGTATGCTGTGCATCAGTCCATTGATTAAGTAGGGAACTTTTCTGTGCAGTAATTATTGTTGCCTAAGCTATACTGAAGCCCAGCAAATCATTTTTATTTCAGTATGCTCTGCAACTCAGAGAAAGAAGCCCTAGTGATAGTTAGACAGCATATGAATTGCTAGAAAAATCCCAGGTTGTGCACAGATCATTTATAACCTAGCCAGCCCAGTGTTTGCAGAGGGTTTTGCCCACTAAACATCTCATAAATCATTGACTTCCTTTAAAAAGATAACAATAATTTCAAAGAGGTAAGTGGGATTGGTCTGGATCATTATGTTCTCCCTCTAGGGCAGGGAGTTGAAAGTTTTAATTTTCTTTCATCAATCTAAGTCATCACCCAAGGCCGGAGTGTGATGTTTGACTTCCTCTGCTGGAAACCTTAGTAAGAGAAATGTGAGCACCCTCCACAAAGGTCTTGAGTGATGCTAGGGCACTTGCTCAGGAATTTGTGTCATGAGATGACTTCCTGTGAGCAGAGTATTGTGACCCTGTGCCAAGGCCACTGTGGGACCAAGGCCTAAAGCCACCAGCAGCAGAGCCTGTTCTCTAATTTGGGTTTACAAATAAAGAGGAGGGAGCAGGAGTATGTCACTTCTGTGATCAGGACCTCCCAAACGACTGTCTGTGTAGAGGCATTATACAGCACAGCCAGGATGATTTCAGCATGGGTTTGTACCATTAAATTCACTGCACATGATGTGCAGAGTTGATTTGTGCAGGGAACGTGTCTGGGGTTTCAACACATCTGGCAACCCAAGCTATCCCTTCAAACTAGCTCACTGACATTCAGGAGCTACAATAATTGTTCTAAATCTTTCAAATCTAGGCAGCAGAGAAAATACAGCCCCATAAACTCAGCTGTACAGTTCTGAGGGCAGGAGGGTTCCTCCTCCAGTGCAGCTGCTAAAGCTACACTGATGCTCCCTCCACGTGACACGTCTGGGGTGTGTGGCTGTCTCATCAGGAGGATGGGGAATCAGGAAAAAGACACTTAAGAAATACTGCAGAAGGTGAATTCCCACCAAACAGAAGCATTTTACTCTGGCACTGATGATGATGCCTTTTTTTTTTTCCTCAGGGACAAATCTCAGCCAGAAGCCTAAATAAGACTAAGTAAGAAATGATGACTGTGAAATGAAGGCTCCTGGAATCTCACCTAAAGTTCATGGCTGGTGCTCTGATGTGTCACCATTCCAGCCACAACAACCATAACAGAAACAAGGGTAGCCCTGAGCTAAGCATTTTTCCTTCAATTAATCTAATGAGTTTGCTTTTTTTTTTGCAAAAACTGCACATCCGTGTATAATATTTTCTTCAAATATGCTAATTATTTAACATAAGTATCTGAATACTTTATATAACAAATTTTAAATATTTGCATTAATTCTTTGTTACTTTCTATTGTAGTCAACTTGTTTTTAGCCAGTTGTAATAATTTCTGGGAGTACCATGGAGAACATAGGAACTTTCTAATAGGAACTCTGTAGAAAATGAGATACAGAGAGTCCCCTGTAGTCCATAACCTTATGTCAGAAATACAAAAAAAAGAGACAAGAAGAAGGAAGTTTACAGGGCAAGAAATATATTTTAGAGCCAGCAAAGACCTTTGCTTGGTGATGGCTTAGCTGGAGTCCCCAGATATTCCAGAGAAATTCTGGCAGGAAGGAGTTCAATACAGTCACACATGTGGGGTGCTCCAAGCCTGGAGTTTTGGAGCAAAATTAAAAAAAAAGCTCAGACTAAAACTAACTCAAAAAGAGGTTCAGAGTACACTCAAAACTAAAACTAACTCAGAAAGAGGTTCAGCACATCACACGTGGGATGTTCCAAGGAAGGACTATGTCAGTTTGCACTCCTCATGTTGTGTTTCATATTTTCAAGCTGGAAAAGAAGATGCCACATTCATAGTCCAAAGGACAGAGAAATTTAGAGCACACAATGTTAAAAACCTGTTTAGTAACAATTTGACTTCCTGCCAACAGCCTGTTGCTGGCACACTGCACCAGCTATGCCAAGAACCACTTCTGCAGGCAAAAGGAAAATTGGCACCAAATTAATTGCTTTCTTAATCCTTCTAGTGCCACTGCCAACAAAGGCAGTCCTGGTTTTAGCTCCAGATTTAGTGAGGCCTTCCAAACAATTTATTTCCTATGTTCCACAGAAGGCAACTGGAGTGACAGACCTCAGACGAGTGCAAGCAATGAGCAAATCACTCAGGGAAAGGACACTTTAGAAATACTGCAGAAGGTGAATTCCCGCCAAATTCACACAAATTCACACAAATCCCAAGCCCTTCCCCAGCTCAAAACAAGATCCACATGGTCTACATCCTTGCAGATACTGGACTCACTCTGACAGCTGTGCCTGAGAATGCCAGGACAGATGTGACAGAAGGAGATTTGAGCACTGCAGAATCACAACCACACACCAGCTACTTGCAGGGTTGCAGGACTTGGAGGAGGGACCAAACTGCAATGGTCTAATCTTCCCCAGCTCCTGCTTAATTAAAATTCTCAGCACTCTGTTCAGGATACAGAGTTCAGTTATAGTTCAACAGGAGTATCACTATTTAAATAAAATGTATTTCAATAAAAGGAAATTCAATCTACAGAAGAGATTTTAAAAGGTACAGATGTATTTCTTAGAACTTGTGTTTCTACCTTTATAAACTGAAGATCTGTCCTCTTGAAAATAAAATACCAAACTATAATGTTTTAAAAGGAGTATATTCTATTTAGCTGCTTACCTAGATTTCCTTGTAAATTAAACTGAAGCCTTCAGCAATACTTTTCTTCCTTTTGTTCTTTCCTCTCTAATTATACCATGGCACTAATTATCTTATGGGCAAAAACAGTCTATAGATTGCTGCTTCAAAAACTTAACCACTGCTCCTCCTACTCTTTCGTACCTTATGAATATTTCAGTCAAAAAAAAAAAATCCAAACCCAGCTGAAATGCAACAAAGAAAGCAAAATTCTGCTCAAGTCTTCTCCTTTTCTAGAAGCTCTCTGCCTCCCTGGTTCTCAGCTGCTTGCTATCCCTACTGATTCCCAAAGTTTGATGTACTCTTATCTTTGAACTACAGCACTTCTGTAGGCTACGAGTGATACCTGTGCTCTAAAAAGCATGACTGTTTCCTGATCCCTGATTCCCATTCTCATGACCGTTAGGATCTTTTCCTGCAGCCTTTGCCTGGCTGGTCTACCTCTGGTATAATCCCATCTGGAGTAATTTAACAGCGGTTGTCAATAGCGTAACCATGAATTTTTTCATCTGAGAAAATCATTGTAAAATTGGATCATCACAGAGTGCATTTCAGTGAAAACACCAGTTGGATGGTTTTAAGTATAAGCTCAATAAGTGATGTTTCTAAGGTTAAACCATGTAATGTTAGCTTATGGTTAATGGCACAAACCTATGCTCACTCCACAAAATCTACTGTATTAAGACCTTCTAAAGAGAGACAAAAAGGGATTTAAACAAAATTTTCAACTCATCAGCTCACCATGGAGTCAACTTAAAGCATTGATTAACAGAACCCTTGCTATCCTATCTACACCCATAAGTAGCTTAATAAGACATAAAATATTCTGATCAGGGTTTATATCTCAGTACTTTTTTATTGATGTTTTTACAAGAAAATGCAACAACATTATGCATATAAAGCAGTCTGCACAAGGCCCTAATTTTGCACAGGCCCATCAAAAGCAACCTTCATTTGTTTTGCATGTGTCACTGATCCGTGCGACCTTTAAACTGTTATTAAGCAGGAAAATAAAATATCCAGCAAAAAGCTTTGAAAAAACAATTCATTAGAAAGTGCTCAGTTTGTGCTGCACATTGCATCGAGTCACACACCTCTAGTGGGAAACTGCTGGTATCTGGTGATGCCAGGGGTGAGGATTCCCATTCCAGACCTATCCCAGACCCACTACATCATCTTCCCACCACCCCCAGGAGCTCTCTCCCCTCCAAGGCAGTCGGACGCCCCTACTCTCCTCCTGTGTGTCAGCCACAAGGTTTCCTCTCTGCCCTGCTGACTGTGGGCCTGATACTTCTGGGTCTGAGAGATTTTAGCCTGCTAGCAGCTGCTAACTTTTTCCCAAGGAAAACTTCCTCAAGAAAGTTTCTTCTCAAAACAGTCTTGGCAAACAACTCTCCTTTCTCAAAACAATCTTTCTCAAAACAATCTTTCTCCAGGTGATGTTTTGCTGTTTCTCCAGTTTAACCAACAGGATCAGAGAGGTGTTGTTCTTATTCACCAACCACGTTAAGTCTGTATGGGAACACCTTATAAAAGGTAGTAAGAATTAGACAATAAAAGCCTATTTTCTATGCTCTTTGCCTTCTGAAATATTTAAAGTCTTTCTTTTGTGTCCTACAGCGACAGCTGACCAACCTCCTCAGAGACCATCCTCTCAAAGAGGAACAATGGGATGGCCCTGTGTTTTCTCCAGCTTGAATCAAAATGTTCATGTGCTTCTTTTGCTTGATTTCTGCCTTCAAGGACTGAAACTTCCTGGAGTCTGAGCCCAGATGTTCAGACCCTTTTGAGTTTCCTCGGGACTCTGGCTCAGTGGCGACTTAAATAGAGAGAGAGACAGTTTCGATCCATTGTCTGAAAAGTAAATTTAATAATACAAAAATAACAAACAATAAGGCATCCACTGTATTGGAGTGAACTGGATCAAGGCAGTACAAAGGGCAAAAAGCACAAGGCCAAAAGGCCATTTAGGGTCAGACAGGGGTACTTATGTACCTTGCTCTGGGAGGGGAGTTAAGGTGTGGTCTGAGGGAAGGCTCCAGTGGGGGACAACGATTAAGAATATTAAAATTCTTGCACCAAAAAATCAACTTATGATGACACAAGGAACTGAGAAGTTTCTGGTAACCATTTGCATAGAGAGCATGTCAATGACCCTTCTGCTTATGGCACTGAGAACAGGGTTTCCTAAGGCATTTTTCCAGGGTTTTTCTTTTTTTACAGGAAAACTGCCCTCTACCAAGGACAAAGTTCTCCTTTCACTCAAAGGCATTAACCCCTTCCACCACCCCTCACAGCACACGGCAGGGAGTGTTCCTGCCTCCCTCTGTCATGTGCCCATGCTAGTGGGTTATTACACAGGGCAAGAGAGGCAGAGCCTGGAGCACAGGACAGCTTCATGGGCAAACAGATTATTTTTGTTCTGCTTTTATCTCACTCTGGTTTTAAAAGCCTTGCCTAGAGCTAAAGGCCTAGAGTCACCACCACTGGGAAGACCCACCACCACACAGGGATCTCCTCCACGAGGCAGACCACAGGCAGGTTTCAGACATTCGTGCTCGTACCATCCAGAGCAGGACTGTCTTCCCCTGCCCAACAGTGACCCCTTTGTGACATTGCTCAGTAATAAGCACGGGCTCTGGGGGGAGGAGGATTGTAATCATTAAATTGTAAATCCCTTTAAATGCAAAGATCAAAGGGAAAGTTTCAATCCTATGACACATAATTAAAAATGCAGACGTGAATGGCTTTGATTCATGAATGCTTATGTACTTTTAAATTGTTGCCAGGGAGATCAGGGCATGAGAAAATTAAAAACCATTACGCTTCAAAAGGATAAATGATTTTCACAGCTTTCTAACATTATTTCCTGTTGCGCAGATTTTTGTGTGTTTTAACATTTTCCCCGCCCTGCCTGGGCAGATTAGTTCTGAAAAATGTTTTCCAGAAAGTGTTCAGAACTCAATGAGATTAAAAGGAGATTAGTGAACTCGTTGGTTGGAGAGTTCCCATTCGTACCTAGCGGCAAACACTTGGGGCAGTTAAAGAGGAACCCCACCACACGTATTTTACCCTTATTCCTGCACTCTAACTTAAAAAGCTGTGACCTTTTAATTCATTATTCTTTTTCTAATTGAGCCCATGCAATACAATATGGTACAGGCCATAAGCCAAATCTCCCTGAAGTTAAAGGAAATATCCCCAGGACTGCAGTGATTTCAATCTGTTTGTTTAACATTTCTCACTTGTAGAAGTCAAAGCACTTAAATGAAAGGAAAAGGCTGTTTCCTACTTCACAACCAAAAATTGAGACACACAAAGTGGACATGATTCTCAACCATCTCACCACAGATGTAAGTGTGAAGCTAGCAAGCTACAACAAATATTTCCACTTCTGATCCATGGAGCCTCGGATTTGCCCAGCTTCAACGTGTCACTTTAACACCACCAACTGGTACCTGATATATCCTTTGAAGTGCTTTAAAATCACCCCAATGTTACCAGAGACAAACAATTAATTTCTCAGACAGAAACATATTGCTGAAATGCACCTGGGAGTTGATGGCTGCAGTGAACTCATGGACAGCAGTTCCATTCCTGGACTGAAAGTACATGTGAAAACAAACCCAAACTCCTTAGTTCTGAACTTACACTGCTTCTTAGCCACTGTCCGCATGGAGGGTGAGGATGATCAGGTGAAATCCTGAAAGCTGTGCTGTACACAGCTGGGCATGGGTTTTCCCTCTCCTCTCCCTGTATAGCTGGTGGAATACAGGATAATTTCTCTCATGTCCTAGCACCTACATCTTCAGATGTCTCCATATCATGTAAGTGATTTTGGTCTACAGTTGCACAGGGTGAATCCCACTACCCAAAATGTGTACATTTGGGATGAAGCCCAGAGACACTGCAGCTCTAAATGCAAAGTTATCCCATTGTGTTCCCATGATTTTGAATGTTGGGACTCCATTTCCAATAAAATATGGCTCATACATCTACATGAGGCTGACTTGCTCCTCACTCTGGCATTGTTCAGCTTCCAGTCAAGTCAACCTTCACAAAATTTCCCCTGAGGGGGAACAACCAGAGACAAGTAGCAACAGACTTACAGACCACTGAACAGTTCAGCAGGTACCTGATGGTGAAAGGAAAAACCTTTTGTATTTACTTCTGAACATATGAATCAGACATTGTTTCTGTTTCCCCAGAGTGTCTCCATAGTGGCAGCCAGCTGAGATTCAGAGTAAGTGGCCATCCCAAAAATGCTTTGTTCTCCACTGCATTGACTGAGATAGCTCCAGGAAGCAGATGCCCTACAACAAGACATCTAATATATTACCCTTTTTGTAATTTGTCATATCTAA
The DNA here is from genome assembly GCA_013397395.1 of Sinosuthora webbiana. Classification (NCBI taxonomy): domain Eukaryota; kingdom Metazoa; phylum Chordata; class Aves; order Passeriformes; family Sylviidae; genus Sinosuthora; species Sinosuthora webbiana. The sequence goes on along the minus strand of VXBN01010196.1, from coordinate 123,434 downwards.
TGTCTGAATAGCAAATAGGATGACAAGAATTTATCCATTTTTTTCAATTGGCAGTTGTTCAAGAACGTATTATTTTCTGTTCTTTTTTTGCCATTATTGGATCAATAATGTTGCAACATAATTCTCATTCTTCAGATTTCAGTCCAAAGAAGATTTTCTAGTCTCAGTTTCTTTGTCACACAGACCATAACTCTTAATCCATTTACTGCAAGGCTTAGATCAGTAACTTGTATTTGACTAAGGCAAAAGCATCTGGTGTTGACTTGAGAACTATAAGAAATTAAGAAGCATTTTATTCTATACTTTTTAAGAAAGTGTCTTATTTTTATGTGAATTTGGGAATTTCTCCACTAATGCTGATGTTCCAATCAGCATTTGCTATGTGAAAGAACAAAATTTCTCGTGTTCAAGCACCTAGGTCCTCTTGTAAACCTGGTTCTTGAATGCTGTCCTGTTCCACACAGCTTTGCAAAATGACTGTCTAAGGGGAGAAAGAGACCAGCTCCTCTGCAGGTTTAAATGAACTCTGATTCACTTACAAAGTGAAAAAGAGAAGTCCATGCAACCAAAAGAGATTTCAAGCCCGTGGGGTCAGGGCAGCAGGATCAGGAGCACAGGCAGTGATTTCCTTGCTTCTTCTGTTAACAGCAAATAATATTGATAGGAAGAAGCAGATCCATCATGTGTGGCTCTGAGACTGGTGTCAGTGGAAAAATTTGGGGTTTGTTGACCATGGGAGGTTCTACTCAACCTACTACTGACCTACTGACCCCCGGCAGGATGCACCTGTCCCAGAAGGGAGAAAGAGCTCTGGCACAGGAGCCCTTGGAGCTCATGGACGGAGCATTGGATGAGCTTGGAAGGGGGAAGGGGACAAAGCCAGGCTGGCCAGTGATGAGCAGTGGGATGGAGTGCCAAAACTTGAGGAAAGGAGAGCTAGAGGGATCCCTCAGTACGTTTCATGAGGTGCTGGCTCAGTGTACCACTCCTGAATTATTTTTACACTAATGTACACAGCATGAGGAACAAGCAAGAGGAGCTTGAGGCTTTGGCCCAGTCCCAGAGATGTGACATCACTGGCATCAGTGAGACCTGGTGGGATGGGTTCTGTGACTGGAGTGACCTGTTGGAAGGTTCCAGGCTCTTCTGGGGGGATAGGCAAGGAAGGAGAGGCAGGGGAGTGGCACTGAATGAAATGGAAGGGTTGGAATGTCTGGAGCTCACAGCAGGCAAGGGCACAGTTGAGAGCCCCTGAGTGAGAATCAAAGCACAGACAAATAATACAGGTGCCACCATCTGGACCTCCCAGCCACAACAGTGATGCCAATGGATTCTTTGAGGAGCTAAGGCACACTTTCAGACCAATTTCAGCATCAAAACAGTGAACTGGCATTCAAACATTTAGGCTGATTCAGGGCCTGCTGGTGTGACTTTCTGGCTCAACTCATGTTCACTCTGGTCCCAGTAATGATTACCTTTGTCACAGGCACATCACAAGGCCAAGCTCACTGCAAGTCTTAGGAGAAGGAAAAGAACAAAACTAATGAATTCAAATAGTGTTTATAATTAATAATTTTTATAAACTCCTGGACTGTTTGCAGCAGCAGTAAATGTGCTAAATTTGCTTTGTAGGACAAAGATTACCACAGTTCATTACAATAGCAGCAGTTAATCAGCACACTGAGGAAGAAATTATTTTCAAATGGATAGGTAGCCAGATGGCAAGTGTTCTCTTTTTTCAAAGACACCTGCATATTTGAAGGAATTCTCTTCTGTAACACTCTCAGCCTCACCAGGGCTGGGACCATTATGAAGGGGAAGATGAAGAGGAAATCCTCATCCAGAGATCAAAGAGCTGACAACTGCCTTTTCTGCCCTTTGGAAATTGTATTGAGAGTTGAGAATATCTCTTCTCACCTACTAGAGTGGTTGGCAACTGAGCGCTGACTATGTCACAAAAGACTCCCAATCCACTCTTGTGTGCACTTTTCAAAAGAAATCAGTGTTCTCCATGTTCTGCAGGTCTCCTTTACTGAACAGCCACTTAGCAATATCCTCCTCCTGCTCAGCTTGTCCTTGAGTTGGAGTGGCTGCTTTATACCAGGGTAGAGAATATGTTATAGACAAGTTTTTCACAGAAGTACAGCTGCACTGAAGCTCGGGGGATTGCACTCCTCTTCTGACTGCATCACTGGCTGCCCAATGACCTCAGCTCCACCATTCCAGGGGCAGTGGTGGGAATTATCACACAGCTCCTTGTGTGTCAAACACAAAAAAGCTGGGGGTGAGCAGCACTGGAGAACAGTGAAGCATGATTACTAATAGCTTGCATGATTATTCCCAAACACATGCAGTCTCATAATATTGCCTTCATTTGGCATAACACTGCCTGAAAACACCAAGAGGAAAACACTGCTTTGCTTTAGTGTTTTATTGATAACTAGAAGGGGAGATACAAACAGAGTATCTGCATTGCCCCAGCAGACAAACAAAACCCCAAGTCCCACAGGTAATTACCATCTCCTAATTGGGTTTGAAAACAGGAGATTTGAGTCTGAATGCATGGAGTTTGCACCAAAATGAACAATTACTTGTCTGAGGGATTCAGTGGTTTCAAAACACAACAGGAAGAGCCTGAAACTGAGGCTGAATTGAGGCTTTAACTGTGAGTTTGCTGATGGCCCACACAGACCTCCACTAAAAAGCTGCTTCTTTCACTGGCAGGAGTCAGAATTCACAGTCACCCCCATTGTCATTTTTATCTGCCACTCTAGGCTCATTACATCAGTTTAACTAATGGCAATTAATATGAAAATTAAAATTGATAGCAGAATTAAGCACTTGGAAGGCAGTGTCCCTGCATGACTCTGGCATGCCTAATTACTGCTGTAACAAGGCCCCTGGCACGAGGTGCCCAGGCCAGTCCTGGTGCAGCCCCAGACTCCTCTGCCCTGGCCCCTGTGTCTGTGAGGTGATGCTCCCCCTTCCCCCGTGGGGCTCCCTCATCACACTTGTGTCTGGCAGCCACATTTGAGAACTTCTCAGATGCTGTGACAAAGTGGTCCCCTAGTTTGCTGTTGATGCCTGCAAGGATTTTATAGCATGGCTTAGAGTTCAGAGATCAAAAACAGGCATGAGCTGCCTCAACACCAATACTGAGCTCCTCAAAAAGTCAGGGTGGCTGCCAGCAGACAGTCAAAGTCCTACACCTGACACAAGAAGAAAAGAAAACTGCTAGACCTGCCCATGACCTGGGGGTTTCATTTCAAAATATCTACTTTGCCAACCCAAATGTCTAATTATTCAGAGTTTGTATAATGCTTTGAAGGCATAAGCTGCATCCCAGAGTTTAAAAATCGGTATAAACCAGGTTCTAATATCTTCCAGCCTTCATTCAGCAGCACTTTAAGTGTTATTTGCCCCAACATTACTGTGACAACAGCCTCTCACCATCCGCAATGTCCAAACTTTCCACCCATGACACGCAGCTTAAAACTCATCTAGCTTTAAATGAGCTGGCAGAATTAGAATTATCCTCTAGATTTTCCATTACCAAGGCACCAGACACGTTTTACAGACATCCTTTCAGCAAGGGGCTGTGTCAGTTTACCGATACAATGATCAACATAAATCTGCAAAACGCTTTTGCTGACAGTGTTGATAGGGAATAAAACACAGTGTTTTAAACACACTCAACCCTCATTCCCCCAGTGCAGCATATCTGGAGCTGCTTGGCAGAGAGGATGTTGTGATTTTACGCTGGTGTGCCCAATTCTAAATTGACACCTGCTGTGTCTGAGCGGAGCTATAAGTGCCTTGTGCCCAAGTGCTGTCCTCACCACGCACTGACTGGGCTGTAACTACCTCCATCATATACTTACAAATGGCTCCAAGCAGCGAAATAACATCTGTATTGATCTAAAGAACATTTTATTGATTAAAGACTTCAGAAGAAACCATGTGAAATGCAGGCACATTATTTAACAATGTCTTTCCAGTACCTGTGTTGGAAATATAGGAACATGAAGCTGTTAAATTTTTGATCAAATAGCTCCCACTGAGATTGCTGCAATGATGCAAAGTCAAATAGCTAAGCTGTGGAGCTCCCCACCCCCCACTCTGGTCTCTTCTATAGGGGGAAGGGAAAGATCTACAGGTTAAAATTGTTTCTGGATATTGACACTGGAAGAATAAGGTTGAAAGTGCGTCTCCATACTGTCTGCACAGGTCTAGGGCAGGAGACTGGAGTGATGGAGTAACACTTGGGGAAGGACAGCTTGTACACATCTCCCCTTGCCTGCACTTAGTGTGTTTAACGTCCAATTAAAAAGCTGTTGTGTCATGTGCCATCCATCTTCAAGGCTGTGTACTTAATCTTGCAGGTAGAGGAGGGGGATTTGGAAGAGAGCCCTAGGAATGAGTGGCACATGAGGAGCAATTAGAAGTCTAAAAAAAGCCCATGGGCAAGCAGGGAAAAATGTTTCCAGGTAAAGGATGGAGAAGGAGGAACTTGGCTGCAGGCACAGGGGAGCAGCATGAGGCTCCCTCCTGGCTGACAATTCATGGTACCTTTTAGTTCACGCCTTACACTCCTGTTTTCCTCCTGAAGAGAAAGTCAGAAAACACTCTGACAGGAAATAGGAAATGTAAATAAAACACAACACCCTCTTGGGAAATTCAAAGGCTTTCAGACTCGATCTCCACACAGGTCTGGACTGCCCAAGACTGTGGGGCCTGTTCTTGGATGAGAAATCCAGTATCAATTGTTTTACCATTGATGTTGTGTTGTAAGGGGAAAGACATCACATGAAAGTGATGAAAATCTGTATCAGGAAACTGGATGAAAGCAATGTTTGGGAGACAGAAAGGAAAGAATGTGGTATGATCCAGGATTCTGACATTGTTCAGTGAGGTTTTGGCAAATATATTACAGATACGTTTTGGGTATTTAGTTATATTTACTGTAAGCAGAGGAAAACCTAGTCATTTTGATACAATGGGAAAGCTAATGTAGATTTTTTTTAATGTGTTTCAGTTGGGAGAGAAACCCAGTCATCATATGAGGAATGAAAACCTTGGTACAAGTGGTAAAGTCAGCTCCATAAAGATGCTTCCCCTCTGGTTTTTTTGTTTGGTTTTTCCTATTCCCTTCTGTAGTTTTAAACTTTCCTCTGTTGAAGAAATCAAAATGAATGATGCTTGATTGAGTGAATCCAAGCCAGACAGTCAGCGGAAGAAACTTTTTTCTGATCTGGCATTTTCTATGCCTGATGGAAGTCAATACCACATTTCAAATTGTACCTTTAAAATATCTCTTGCCAGGCTGAGATGGCAGAAACCAGTGCTGGAGCACACAGGGAAAGGGGAAGGAAAAGGACCTGAACTGCAGCACCCCTTGTTCCAAGGACTCTTTTTGGTCTTTGGTGAATCCCCACATATTTTTCCATACCAGCATTGTGGTTTTAATTTGTTAGCAGGCCTAATTTGATAATTAAAAATATTACAGAAACATTATTACCAGGGCTGAAAATAATTTGTTTTCCCAGGCTGTATATTGCCTTTTAAAATCTTTATCCCAAAGTAAAGAAAATCAGTTGGTTCATGTTTTTCCTCTTTATATGTACACATCTATTTAGCCTTTCTTGCACACACACTTCCCAGCTTTGCTTTGCATAAGCAACCCTATTAAATATTAATTTTAAATTTTTAAACTAATTGATTTTAAAAATTATCCTTTTTCACTGACTGTTTGAGAGTTATTTAATTTTTTTATATATATACTTTCATATTGGTATTTTCAAGAAGTAAAAAACATTTCATAAAAATTACCTCCCAGACAGTGCTAGAGGACCCAGAGAGAAGGACCTGTACATCAAAACATTTTGGTGCCATGCAGCCCTTGAGGAAATGGCTGGGTCTGGCAGTGAGAATGCAGGAGACCTGGAGAGATTCCCCTCTGTGCAGCACAGCTGAGGTACATCTGCAGCCTGGCAGGCACACAGACCACACCTGGGGATGTTCAGACAAATTAATGGTGGAGGGTAATGCAAATTGTGTGTTCAGAGCATTTACAGACCAAACTGATCCTCTCTTGCTCCTGGAAGGAGAATTTTTCAGTCAGTTACAGTTCATTAACTGCTACCATTGAGTGGTTCTTATTTGAATTCCTTTGATCTAATCCAGACAGGGATTTTTTTTTTTCTTTGTCAGCATTCGGCCAGAGTGTAAGTTTTGGCTTAGTTAATGAAATAGATAGCTCATTTACATTAGTGGCTATTACTGGACACCTAGAAACATTCAGGCAGTCCAATGGCTCAATGGCTCTTTTTCACTTGAAAGGTCAAAACCTCTGAACCCGACTTAGACCAGCGGTGCCATGAGTCAAATGTAATAAATTGAACACTTCTATTAAATAAAGAGAAATTAGCTGCATAAAACCTCACAGTTCTTGTTACCTTTAGTATCTCCTGCTGCTTCCTCATGACTGAAGGGCAACTTTGAAAGCGTCATATTAGCAAATGTAGAGCATGCTGTACTCTCAGTTCTCTTGGCTCAGAAAGATTTGGGTTAACACAGGGAAACAAACACGTGGGAAAACCCTGGGAATCCTTGGGCAAACTTGTTGTTCATCACTGGAGGATCACAGCTACACAGCAGGACAAGGCTGGAATAAGCAGAACTGACCAAGGGAAACCATGGGTGATTGCAAAGGATGGAAACCCCAGCATCTCCACCCGAGTTCTAAGGCACAAGCCTGACACTGCTTTGGTTCATTGTCCTGTAACAGGGGCAGACAGGCTCTGAAAGGACAACAATCTGTCCACTGGAAGTTGTTCCTAACAAGATCTCAGATCTTGGCAGCAGGCACAATTCCAGCATGAGGGATCATACTGCAGGGTAGAGCCTTCTACCCCATGCTGATACAGCCACAATAAAGAGAAGTATCAGAGAACAAATAGCCTTTGGGGTCCAATTTTTAAGAGGAGAGTTTATTTAGAAAGCCAAAAATGCTTCCAGCTAAATTCTTGTTGGTTTATATATGAACAGGGGAAGTGAAATAATTGTGGGAAAGGTGGAGTCTAAGGCAGAACAATTGTTTTTATTATTTTAACTGTAACCACCCCAAACTGGTTTCCAGCTAATTTCATTGCAACTAGGCATCTGGGATTTTATTGTCACCATTTTTAGTAATCAAAAATGCTTTTTCTATCCCACTGAAGCTTCTCCTCTGCCTCTTGATTTCCCAGAACATTGTAAATATGCAACAGAATAACATAAGGCTCTGAAGAGGCCATTACTTAAACAAACGGATGGGGTCATTTTCATTTATTTCATGACAACCTCCTCCACCCTTTGCTTTCCTTTGAGGTCATTTTTTTATTGTCTTGTTTTAAAGCCAGGCAATTTGTCCCACACTCTCTGCTGTTCATGGGCTAATTAGAATTTTAAAAGTAATTGAAACACCCTTTGCAGTATGCTGTTAATTCCCTCCAGATTGCTGGGAACATTAGCTTCAGTGTTTGTTTATTTTAACTGACTCTAAAATATTAAACTGTTGTGGTTTAGGGATGGTATCTCCAATTTAGTGCTCCCACTAAATCACGCTGCCACTTGCTCTCTTTTCTTCTCCCATTCCTGCCCTGTGCCTGGAGAGGAGAATTGGAGGTGATGCCTTGGGAAGGCTGACCTGAAACAGAGACTGGACAGAGCTGGAGAATAAAGTAGATATTTATTGAAAGGTCTTTAGGATACACCTTGGGCAGGACAGGGCCTGACCAGGGTTACACCCAAGGTGGACTAAGAATGGTCACAAAGTGGCTGACTGGTCACAAGATCTTACATTTTTATAAGTTTTGGTCCATTTGCAAATTGAGGTTTAGTTGTCCAATTACAGAATGGTAACGTCCAATTACAGCTTCAGGTTGTGAGGTCCCATCCTTCTTGTTCCTCCCTTCATTTCACTGTTGTTTGTGCTTTTGGGCCTGAAAGTTGTCCTTGGCGTGCAGCAGGAAAAGGATTTGTTTTGTGTCCCTGCTCTGTGCAGAGCTGAGTGACACTGACTGTGAGCTCAGAGCTGCACCCCTGGGCAGCACAGAACCTGAAATACATGAAAGCTCAAACTTAAGGTATCAGAGGCACAAAAGGCAAAGGTCATGGGTTAAGGTAAGAACAATTTACTGGAAACAGCAAAGAGATAAGAAAAGGGACATTGACAGCAACACTAACAAAAGTGTACAAAAGAAACAGTGATGCAAAATGCTCACTGAGAGCCCAAGCCGACGCAACCACAGCCACAACACCCCACATGCTCCCTCCAGCTCAGAGCTGGCATTACCCCAGGGCTCCCAGAGCTCCCTGCACCACGTTCACTCTGAGCCCAAAGGAGCCCCTTCTCCCCAAAGTGAGAAAGTCACTTCCCCCTGCCTCCAGCAATGCCATGAGGTGGTACAGAGAAACCTCTGGGTCTTGGCCATGCCCTCTCTGGCTACTGAAAAAACCTGTCTGGCCAGAACCAGGACAGCAACACATCAGAGGTCATACCAGATTTGGGATAATTCTCCTTTAACAGTAAATTCATTATAAGAGCAAGCAACCCACTCCATTAGCATTGGCTCAGGCTTGTGGAGATGTCCACAGCCCAAGGAGACCGTGCAGCTGAGCCCCGTGGTGGGAGATGTTGGGCAGCAGGACCCTGGGCTGAGGAGGTTGGGCTCCTGGAGTGACCCCAGCAGGGTCACACGGGGCATCCACAGAGCTCAGCTGGTTGTGCTGGCACTGGCTGGGGACACCAGTACTGCTGTCCTCTCCTGGCTGCCTTGTCTGGGATACCTGGGACACCAGGCACCTCTTGTGATACAGTCTTACACTTGGCCGGAGTGTAATGAGCCCCTCGAAGATGTATCAAGCTCCGAGGGTGTCCGGCACTTCTCAGAAGGGCTTAGAATAATTTGCAAGACGGCTCCTTGGGTGTGCTTTGTCAAGCAAAGGTTTTAATAAAAGAGAACATAACAAACAATACAGAAACAAAACAAAAGCCGAGCACTGTGCAGAGAGACCTCTATCACCGGCCAAGACACCCAAAAAAGCCCTGAGCACCTCTGTGCTCCTTCTTAAGTACTTAATGTTTTAGGAGGGCTTTTGGCTTGCTGCCCAACAGAAATCAGCTGTACTTCCGAAGAGCAGCTACAGAGACCAAGAGGTGCCCCTCTGCTGGCACTGAGCCTCTTACAACGAGAGAAACACAAAGTTCTGGTGTCTTTCCATAGGTCAGGGGTAAAACTGAAACTCCTTTTTCCTTATTTGGAAACATCTACTTGGTCATGGGGGGTTGCAGTGCAACAGTCTCGGTCTTTCCCCTCGCTGCTTTGGGCCCAAGTGGCATAAAACAGGTGCTGGTTTGGTGTAAGAACCTTCCCTGGCATGAGAAAAGGCCTGAGCCCCCAGGCTGGTCCAGAAGAACCACATCCCCCAGCACATTGAGCCTAAACTACACCCACTCTCCTTCTCCATGACTCAGCCAGGATCCCAGGAGTCCCTCATTCCCCCACCCTGTGTCATCTCTCAGGTACCTGTGGTGCCACCAGGAGCTCTGAGAGTTCCTCCAGGAGCTCCAACAAGGCTCTGCTGAGCAGCACAGCTCAGCCAGCCCCTGCCTCTGACAAATGCAACATGGTAAAAGAAGCCCTGCGAGAAATCAAACATGGAAATGTTCTTCCATCTTTCTATTTTTACCTTGAATTCAAAATCACTTTATGGAAATTGTGTAAACAGAATTGGCAATAATAAAGATATATCAGGAACCAGCATCAAGAATTTCAGGCAGAATTGAGTGGGCAAAAAATTAGCAGCAGTTTACAGGAAAGCATTTATATTAGAATACATTCAGAGTCTGCAGAGTCATTTCATTTCTGTTTTTCTACATATCTCTCTGAAAAGAGGAACAATTTCATGAGAAAAAAAATCATCACTACTATACAGTCCTGCACTTCACGCATACCCTATTATTTGTGCAAACAAAAACTTGGTGTCAGGTTATCAGTAAAAATTTGACACCACTCTCCACAATGAGTATTATTACAATTAAACAATGGAACTGCACTTGTCAGAGAAGTGCCTGGAGTATACGTCAGTCAGTGTTAACAAGCACTTCTATCTGTGTGTTTGCTCATTCATTTATGCTCTGATTAAGCCAGCTAATGAAAGCAGCTGTACCTGAGTTCATTCAGTCAAGGATCCTCTCTTAAGGACCACAAGTTGACACCCAAATATAAATAAAAACTAGGTAAATGTTGGCATTTCCCAAGTACTCTCACAGCCCCTGACCATTTTCAGCTCAAGGTATTTCCTGAATCTATTATTCATCTGTCTAGCAAGACTCAGTAGATGTCTTCTCTAAATGCTGTGCAGGCTCTGCCATCCCACAGGCTCTTTTTGCAAATGAAGTTTTTGGCAAGGAGTTTCACAGGCCCACTGACACTGTGTTTGTCTTGAACATCATTGCTACAATTTTTAATGACATAATTTTATTTTTTCCCTATTCCCTTCATAAAAACTTTTTTTTTTCTTTATTATTTGCTCTTTTGGTAGTTATAGAATACTGAACTGCTATCTTCATGGAATTCCAGCGTGCTTTGAATCGTGGCACGCTTTTTGTACAGCCACACAACTTCAGAAGTGAACAGTCTGGCTTCTTCACGTAGTTACCAATCACATCACTGTAGCTTTAAAGAGATCAAATGTTTCTACAGCTGTGTAACCCTACCTGTACTGGCAGCTGTTCTGATTGAATCACGTTTGTAACCCACTCCTGACTGAAATGCTCAGCAAGGCACGAGGCAGTACAGAGGGTAGGCAAAACCAAACTATCATTCCACTGTCTAAAAACACCAGCTTGAATCGACCAGCTCTGCTTCATCCGAGCCTGCTGATGTCAGAACTTGACTTCTCCTCTGTTAATCTCAGTGCTTTTGTTTAACCTTTTGTTTACCTCTTTTGGTTACCCTTTTGTTTACCCTTTTTGTTTACTCTTTACAGAAGAGCTTGTGTTTGGTGCTCAGACTCTCACCTCAAAGTATCAATGAAGAGTATTTAAACCGCCAGGCACTGAAAGTTGAGAAACTCTTTCTCCCTCAGGTTTCCATGGTTACAGAATCTCCAAAGTGTAATTCAAGGCACTTATGTCAGTTTGCTCCAGGTACCTTCCCAAGCTGTATCATCCCCCTTTGGATCAGTGAGTGTATGGCAAGGACAGCCAGTGTAACCCTGATTCTTCACCCTGGTGTTCCCAGGCAGCACCCCAGGGGTGGCCCAGACGTTCCCTGAGCAGGTCCTGCAGTGGGACGACTGATGTTCCTCTGGGTATGGCCACTGACTTCAGAACATTCCACTTGGGCTTTGGCAGATCGCAGGGCAGGTGTTGAAGGCTCAAACCTGGCCTGGTGGGAGGCAATGAGACTTTGTCTCTGGCTGAATCATGGTTCAGCTGAATCATGGCTCATTTACTGATGGCTTTATAAACCTGACATTTTTCAAGAGCAGAACAAGGCCATGGATAGCACCTCAGGCCCAGGCCAGTGATGCCCAGAGCTTGATTCAATGTTCTCAAAGGCATCAGTGTACTTCTGCAAATCCAATGCTGAAGCTCCAGGCAGCCTGACAGACTAAAGCCAAGGAAAACCAACTTTAAAAGCAGCATAAAGAACCACGAAAAACACACAGCAGCTTGTAAAATGCACACATTAAAATATACTTGGCAGACAGCAGAAGAATAAGTGAGGACACAATAACTATATATAAAAAAGTCCTTATAACAGCTGAAAAAAAACGGTCTAATGCATTTTGCAGCTGCCAATTCAGATAATCTGGCACTACCAGAAATCGCCAAGGAGACAGTTGGAGCCCATGGGACAGCAGCCTGGGGGGCAGAGGTGCAGAAGGTCAGGCACTAAAGACCAGAGCTTACAGGAGCCAGTCAGTGCAAATAATGTGCAGGCACCAGGGCACCATGGTTCAATGTCTGCAACACGTCTGGGGCTCCATCAGATGGAAAACAAGAGCTTTGACAGATCAGTCTTCAAGATACAGAGCTAAACAATGATGATAAGAACTTAAAAACTCTTTTACATATCCAGGGCTACATTCTGCCACCCATCCCTCGCAGAACAGGGTGTCCCCACCTGGGAATGGAAGGGCACTGTCCAGAGCCATCTCCTTATGAAGAGCAATCATCCACAATCAGGCCAGGCATCTCTAAACTGGGATGTAATTTAAAGTTGCCCAGATTCGAGATGAAAGGCTGATTACCAAGCTGCTGTCAGCTGAAGACAAGCCCTGTGCAAGCATCTGAAAGTCTAGGGGCTGAGACAGTCTTAATTCATTTTTAAGTATCATGGCTTAAGGAATTCATTCAGACTGAAAGATGGTACATTACCAAAGAAGAAATACAGAGACATGAAAACCAACATGATTAATAAACACAGAAAATTTACTTGCAAGCACTTTACTACACTCAATTTAAAATGTTTTCTGTTCAGTCTAGCTATGTTTATCTACAAACATATAAAATGATGTTATATGTCCCTTCTGGTGGATAAAATGGCAAATAGTTAAGAGCATGCAAAAATAATCAGGGCAGCAAGAGGGAAAAAAGCTCTTTTCTACTAGAACTTACACATGGAACCTAGAAAGAGAGGCTAATTGCTCCCTGGGACCCTGTGATTAGCTAAATCTGACTTGCAAACAGCTGCAAGATCATAGTGTCAAGGAGTGGGTACCTCTGTTTTCTGTCTCACTGGCTGCTTGAGACACATTTTTCCCGTGATTCGAGCTGATTGGGACTCTCATTTACCAATTAGGGGATGAGACTGAACAGGGAGGAACAGAGGATGATTTAAAAGCTGCTCCTTGCTATTTCTAAACAACCGTGGACCATTCTCTTCCAAATTAAATCTGGCTTCTGGCTGGCAGGCTAACTGGCAAATGCAATCTCATTCCCTGAGTGCCAGAGCACATCAGCTGTACATGTGCCATTTGTGGTCCATCTGCAGGAAACGTGATGTGCCAATTGATTTCAGGAGGGCTGGCAAGGGGATGCAGCACCACAACCAGCATGTCACTGAGCTTTTCTATCCTTCCCACCTAAGCACCATAAAGTTTGGGAATCCCACAAGACCGTGCTTTTAAAACTTGGGCAATTTACATCATTTCCAAATATCAGCTTTTGTCAGCAGGCCTGTTGGTAAAGTATCACTCTTTAAATGGAAAAGTAGTGGCAATGAAAGCTTTTTGTTGTTTGAAATAATTATAATGCAATTTAGGAGTTCTGGCAGGCGATGCAAGAAGTGTTTGGTTTGTGTTTGTCCACTCTGTCTCTTGAGCTAAGGCAGAGTGCGAATGAACTGAAAACACCCTCAGAAAAACAGTTCAAACATACCAGTTTAAAATGCACTCCTAGCCAGATGAGATGTAAAATGCACATCAATAGGAAGCCCCTATCCTCCACTGGATAATTCTTGGGCACAGACTCCTCACAGGAAGGTGTTAGGCCAGTTTCATAAACTTTATAATTTTAACATCTTTATCTTGGGAGGGAAGCAATGCTTTGAGGAAAAGAAAGTTCTTTTCACAATAACTCTCTTTTTTCCCCTAAATATTTGTGTCATTCTATATTTTTTAATCTCATTTTACATAGAGAGAAATATCATACTATATGTTATGATGTCACCAACTTTTTCAGCATGAGAGAATACTTTAGATGGGTAATAGCAAAGAGGTGGACCAGAATTACAGCTCACTCCTCTAGTTCTGACACAGTGAACAGGTAAAGTGAGCTTAACACTAACTGAGTAATCAGTAACCAAAGCCCATTTGGCCCACTCTAATTTGACCTAATTAATTTTTCCCAATAATTGTCGTAGCTGGCAAATTCATTCCAGGAGAGATTCAGGAGGAAAACTGCTCCTAGTTACCAGTGCAGATTAAAGTGAGCTGCCAGAGTTGCAAGGCAGAGCTAACAAGGCACCTGCCTGTATAATGCTTGGAGTAAGGAGCTGCCAGTCTTCCGCTCTTGAGTGCTCTCATTTGAGAAAAGCACAAGATCTTGAGTGCCTCTTGTCCCCTGTGATTGCATCTGCACTCCAGCACTGCCATCCTCCTGGAGTTTGACTAAGCCCCATGATCACTGAGAGCTTGTTTGCTGTTTTCTCAGCATACACAGGGTTGATCCATTTCTTTTTATTTCTTTAGCCCTTGTTTGCCTTGCTGCGGCTGAGAGCAGCTGTCTTGACGTTGTCAGTGGGGAAACCATGTCAAACACTGGTACCTGTAATGTTGGCTACAGCTTAAGTCAAAAGCTGCAGCAAGTGGCCTCACTGCACAGCACTGAATTAAAATGTTGTGCTTATTCATAAGCTTCCTTGACATTAAGATGAATAAAATGGCAAAAAAGCTTGTATTTTATATTCTGTCATTTCACTCCGCATGACTGCTACTGTAACTTTGTATGCTCCCACTACACTCATACAGATTACACTTACAAATTGCCCCTCTGAATAAAGAGCACTGCACAGGGATGACAAGTATTGATTTTCAATCTCCTTCCAAAATGACTCTATCATCACAAGTAAGTCAGGCAATTTGCCTCACTTTACACTTCAGGCTATAGGCCTCAGATCACATTGACAGGCCTGATCCTTCAGGAGTTGTTTAATTAGAAAAGAAATGAAAGGAATTACTGTAAATCAGCACTGAGCAGTGCTACGGAATTTGTAAAGCTCCTTCTTCCCCCCTGTATGAGCTGACTTTACTCTCCTATCCTCATTAGAAAGTTTGAGGTGGTTGTTTCGCATTATTAAAACTGCAGTCTTTTCTCTGGGAAATACCTCGCTGGTGTTTTCTCTTTCTGCTCCACTGCCACATGGGGAGGCCACACCAGCCTCAGCAGGGCCCACCTCCCTCACCTTCTCCACAGCAATGCCATGGGGTCCCTGGCACTTTGCTCTCAGAGCTGTCTGAGCAGAGCTGTGTCCCCTGTGCTGGGCAGGTGTATCTCACCCTGTCCCTGCTGTGGCACTCAGAGGCCACTGTGCACCTTCTGCACCAATCCATGGCACCTGCACAGGCCCCTCCAGCCTCAGGATCCAGGAGAAACCATTAGTTACATCAATTCTTCCACAAACTGTAGGAGAAAGGAACACGGGAGACCTCACCCACGATAAGTAACAACTGTGTTAATTAACCAGTACAGCCTGGCCCCTGGTGAGTCACAGCTATATCCAAGAAGGATGAGTGAGATAAAAGAGGGATGAGCTGATAAGGGGAGGATCATCATGGGGGAGGAACCTTGAAGAGTATGAATGAGAGAATCATGAAGCAGGATCCTGGGGAGAGAATCACAGCTGTGAGGTCAGTCTGAGTCTGCAGTCAGAGCCTGTTGTTGGAGCCTGCAGTCACAGTCTAGCTGGGTAAAAGCTGCAGTCACAGTCTGTAAACTCATACCTGCAGTCAGAGTTCAGCAGGAAATAACCAGCAGTCAAAAGCTGCAAGGGAAACCCACAGCAGGAGCTGCTGCACCCAGAGCCTGTGAATAGTTGGAGTGAAGATGACTAAGCCATGAAGAGGAATAAACCAGGACCCTTTTCATGCTGTGTTTAACAAGAAGTCTCTGCCTCACTCATTTCTACCCTCTAATAAGAGAGCTGCTGCAGCTACAAATGATTCTGGTCTTTGACCCTTGAAATCACCGTGCTTTGGAGTTGCTGTGAGGTGAGGACTTCTTTTTTTTTTTTTTTTTCTTTAAAAACCAAAGCAAACCAAAACTAGGGTTTGCTGGCCTTGCCCTGTCTACATGTTTCCTCTCCCTTGCACAGGGATCTCTCCCTGCCATGAGCCAGGCCTGGCCTTGTCCCTCTGCAGCTCCCCAGCCATTCAGCTGCACATCAGACTCTCAACACAACAACCAGGCAGCCTTGAGTCCCAGATTCCCCCAAAACACAGTGCAGGTTCCTAAAACGTGCCCCTGCAGGTGTCTGCAGGCCTGGTATGGGAAATCCTGGGTACGTGGTGTGTTCATCACAAGTGTTTCTCACAGCAAGTCCATATCAACCTTACAATCTTGAAAGGGAATCTCTATGAATTTAATGTACCTGTTAAAAAAGGAATATTTTTTTTTTCTGTAACATTTGTGACACTGAGGGAGGCTTTAAAAATTTACCTTCTGTGAATGTGGTGGGAGGAAAAACTCTCCTACAGTTTTATGAAAACTTGTTACAAATGGTGAGTGCAGTCATCCATCACCTTGTATAGATTACTTTTCCTTCTCTTTAGCGTGAGAAATGAAACCACCTGTTTACTGCAGCAGTAATACATGGAGACCTACTTCCAAAGCTCCCAGCTGTGCCAGATCTACCACTCACCATGAAAGGGGCAAAAATATCACCAAAAAAAAAGCCAGCAGAGAGGTTTGGATGGCAATGGGCTCACAGTGGGCAGCATGTGACAGGTCTTGTTTCTGCAGTGCGGGAACACGTGAATGGAGGGAGTGTTGTGTGAGTGGTTTTCAGCCTCGGGCTGGATGGGGCAGTGGAGGAGCCCAGCTCATCTGTGAGCAGAGTTAGAAATTATGCTCTCTTTGAGACAAGGACAGCAAAACAAAGCACTGCAGATTAATACCTACCTTTGCTGCAAAAAGTCAGGAAAAGGTCATTTTATTTTTACAAATGCGTAGAAACCTCTGGAATCTTCTGTATTTTTCTGAATATGGAGTTGTCAGTGTAAGCTCAGTCAACTCTGTGAACTTTAGGTTGTGTTTTGCTGTTAATTTGGGTCACGTGGGTCACACAGATGACTGGGACTTCTTCCTCTGCTGTTGTGAAGAATCCTGGCTGCAGAACACCCTACTTGGCAGATATGGCTTGCCAGCTGACTGTGTACAAAGGCTTTCAATAAATAGTCTCATTCTAAAGTATGTGATAGCTCAGCCCTGAATTGTTGGATTCAATGGGGGGAAATACTGGATCAATTTTTTTTTCCCCCCTGAATGGTTCAGGACTTAAAAGAAGAGGAATTGTGTTATATAATAATAATAATAGAAATGCAACACCTATGAACTACTTTTAAAAATATATCATGACTAAAATATTCCTTTCTACTCAGAACTCATTAGAACAAGAACCAAATACAGAGTGAACCTTCTGTGCTTTATAACTACAACTATTAATATTTTCAGAAATTTCCAGATGCTTCAACCATTTGTTCTGGCACTAAAACTAAAAGCTTTGATTTATAGTGTTCTAAAAACACCAAGCTGTCCTGTGAACAACACAGCTAATAGAGTCAAGCTTCCTACGAAGTTGATATTTTCATTCCTTCTTTTCTCTGTTACTACACAGAGTAGTTGCAGCCTCCTTACATGTTCTTTTTTGAGAGCCAGACTGAGGAAGACAGGCCTGCCAGTGAGCACCAGGCAGAGCATGAACAACCAAAATCCACTTGCCTTTTCCCTGACAGAGGTGCTTAGTTGGGCCCCTACCTCAACTAGGTATTAATGGCCACAGATTTGTAGGAATATGAGATTGTCTTTGAATTTTCTATTTCTGTGTAAAAATTTGTTAAAATAGGCTACCAGGTTCCTGGAGGGTTATTCTGGCTTGGTGGTAGGTTGACAAGGCCTGTTTTCTTGAGGAGATCATGTTACTGCATTTCAAAGGTTCAGGTTTTCAGTCATTATCCTGGGAACTTCAATTCTACCTTCAGAACATTCAAGAACGAATAATGCTTTCTCACTACCAAACACTGACTTTACACGTGGGGTTTAAACAAGTGTGAGGCACTGAGGAGAGCTCATGGTGTAGCACAGCTGAATGTTCAGTCATGCACAGGAGTTCTGCAGCCTGGGAGAGGAGGACAATACACTTGATCCATGTCTCCCTCACAGCTGGAGAGGGCTGCTGGGGTAGCCAGCACTCACCATCTGCTTCCAAAGGGATCTGCAGCGTCTGGGCTGCACTCCTTGCCACAGGAGGTTGTGGCTTTGTGCTGGAGGGGGAGCTCCTGCACTCAGCACCACCCTCAGCCCCAGCTTGCTGGGGGTTGTTAACGCTGCAGAAGCTGTGATAGAATCAGAATCATTAGGTTGGAAGAGACCTCCAGGATCATCAAGTCCAACCCAACCCTAACCTCAACTAAACCACGGCACCAAGTGCCACATCCAGTCTTTTCTTAAACACATCCAGGGATGGTGAATCCACCGCCTCCCCAGCTAGAGCATTCCAATACTTTATGACCTTTTCTGTAAAAAACTTTTTCCTGACATCCAGCCTATATTTCCCTTGGTGCAGCTTGGGACCATGTCCTCTCATTCTGTCAGTTGCTGCCTGGAGAAAGAGACCAAGCCCCGCCAAGAATCAAGCTTGCTCCTGCCAGAGGAGTTATTTCTTGCTGATGTTTTAGCTCTTCTGGAAAAGTAACAGCCTAAACCTGATCTTAAAGTCCCTATAACCAAAACAAATGGTTTGCTATGGGTCTCTTTCGCAATATTTCACAGTATTTCTGTCTCTGAACAGAATGCCACACTGGTCAGGTAACATCACCTTAGTTCTCCTGGACAGACGTTCAGAAGGACCAGTGCAAATACTATTTTAAAGTTGAAGAGAGCGTATCATTTTAATAAAAATATTGCTGCATTTTTCCTACAGGCAAGACCTGCCAAGTGCCCTTTCCTGACTTGCCCTCCCTGTCCTGCTGGGCTTCTAATATTGGATGATTCTCCTGCTTCTGCATGGTCAAATACCCACAGAGATTTCCCCTTCTGCTTCCTGTTCTCAGAGCTTTGGCTTTCTAACATTACAACAACTTGCAAGAAATAAATGGATAATAAAATCTTAACAACTTCATAGGATTGTTTTTCAGTAGGTCTCTGCCATGTCGTGTGCAGCCTGTGATTGTAAAATCATTTTGCACTTACAAGTATTTTCTGTTACAAAATAGAATCAGAGACTCATAGAATATCTTGAACTGGAAAGGATCCACAAGGATCACTGAAGTCCAACTCCTAGCCCTTCACAGGACAGCCCCAAGAATTACCCCATGTGCCTGAGAGCAGTCACTTGTTTTCAAGTGTTCTGAAGTTTTTTATACATTTTTGTTTAAACAAACCTATTCATCAAAACACGCCAGATACAGGCCTGAATTTTCACTGCATAAGTTATTTATATATGCTGCAAAAGATATTAGTATCATGCCAAATATAAATCCCTTTTCTCCTTTTAAAGCTCTTATGATGTAGGTAGAAGCTGTACTATATAAATGGAGTAAATGAGGACAAGGGGAAAGCAAATTACTGAAGACAGTGCAAAATTAGCAATAGCACTCATTATCACTAAGTATTCTTTTGCTTATATCTCAGGAAGGAAGGGGAAATAGAAAGTGCATATTCAATTTCAAAAGCTTCAGAGCAGGGAAGGAAAATGCTTTCCAGTTGCCTGGCAGGAGTGACTGTTGGAGGGCAGCACTGTGGCTCCTCTGTTTTGTCACCACTCTTAGATTCCATTACTCCTGCTGCAATTTTGGTTGCTTCTTGCCTAAATGCAGGCCCTGGCCCTCTCTGGATCACAACACAAGGGGTTGTCCTTGGGGCAAGGGCAGCCAGTTTTATCCCCCTGTATGGCACCCATCAGCCAGCACAGCACCTTCAGTCTCTCTGTTCTAAACTGGGAGGACTGAAAAGTGGCCCAACCTTGTACTTTCCCCATCTCTGTCCCTTTTATACCAAAATAACTATTACTCTCCAGTCCCATTTCAAAGGGATATACACCATCTTGTGCTTCTGCCTCATTTTCTGACAGTACTTCTGAAGGAAACCTTCTCACTGAGCAAATTTCAGCACGCTCAATTTAATTTTTCAGAGATTCTGCATGAGAGAGGGAGATAAGTGACACAGGCTATTTATTGAACCAGACTAAAATACCACGCTTTACTTAGAATTAGGTACTGAAAACTTAACTTAATTGCAAGGATTAATTAGGTCTTTGAAACTCTGCTCCTACTAAAAAAGGGAAAGAGGCAAGTATTTGGATGATGGAGCAAGAGCTGGTTACTAGCTGCTCACCACCTGGTCCAAGTGCTGACCTTCACTTGCACTGGTTCCCTTCCCCCAGAAAGACCCTACCTCTGCTTTGAGTTGTTTTTCTCATTTGTTTTGCAGTTTCCCTTTACACTTCTTCCCTTTTTTGACCATTGTCAACTGATACTCTTTTCAGAGTACACCAGCTCTCTCCCACCACTCCAATATGTTTTTAAAGAGGAGGAGAAACATTCTTCTTGAGAGGACACTTCAGTTACATGTTGTGCTGGAAAATCCTTTTTCAGTAGCTTATTGCTCTGCCGTTTTGTCCCACATTCCTGATCACCCTAGCCTGTATATTTGGGATTCTCCCTCCTGTCTGGAGAAAAGGCTTGCTATCATTCCAGCTGCACTTGAGCCTATGTGGTCTGAAGCAATCATCTTATTTAAGCTGCAGTTTAAAAATAAAATCCTCTCCCTAGTAATTATAGTGTTGCATTAGAAAATACTGGCTGTTTACATATTGCATCCGTAGCCTGTACTCTCTGCACTGAGATTGCTGCACCATCTGCTCTCCTGCTCCCTGTTCCTACTCCTGCAGACGTTAGATAAACATGTTGAGAGAGCAGCAGGCTGTTTGCAGTCATGACATATCTGGGCTGTGTTTAAAGTCAAAAGCCTTTATTTACTGCTTGGTGAAGAGAAAGGACTCGTAATCAAGGGCAATAAATTAGATCCATAGCAGTTTAATGAATCAAAGGGATGGCAGCCATGTATGCCCACCTGTGACTTCTTTAAAATGGAGAGGGCTTCAAAATGAGAAGGGGGAATGATTAATATTTCTGGTTGCCATGGGATGATGCCCTTCAGTGCTGGGGACTGGGTTTGGAGGCACAGAAGTGGGGCAAGTAGGCACTGCTTCTCTTGGGCATCACAGAGCAGCCTGAAGAGAAATCCACTGGCCCTCACCCAACACACAGGGCTGGAGCATCATGAGAAGCTGGCAGGAATGCTCGAAGGAGGACATCCTTCTTTGGGATAAGTTGCCAAAGCTGCTGTTACTCAAAAAATAGATGTGAGGACTTTCTCCATATTTGGAAAGGAAGGAGAGCAATGAAAGGGAAGGAGCATTGACAGGATGGTCCTGTAGTAGCTTAGAAGTCAGTCAGTCTGTCTCTTGCCTCACTGCAGACACCCACAGAATCCATTGTCCACATTTGAACAGGAAACCAGTCTTTATCAACTGACCTAGCTCAACATCAGCTTATCAGAGAACTTACAACACTGAGTACCTACTACATCTAAACTATTACTCTGAATCTTATCTGTGACTGGGCCTCCACACTGCAAAGATGCCGTGTTCAGTTAACTCTTCAGTGTGTGAATCCAGAAATTCAGTTAACTGGAAGCCTTAAATGTGTCATATTGTTTGTCTGAGCTCTGCAGGAGCTGTAATGGCCCCAGGATGCAGTCTCCTGGTTTAGAGCTGGTGCTTAGACCAAGATAATTGAGTAGATGAACTGATCCAGGATAAGATCCTACATCTCAAGCTTGCAAAAAATTCCAAAGACATGTTTTACAGGCTGAGGTTCTTTAGCAACGCGTGCACATTTTCCCTTGTTCATTTCATCAGCCTTTCTAATTTTACTTGTTTTCTCTCTGATCCTTGGAATTCAATTGTACTGATTTCCTGAGCATTAAGCACACCTGAATGTTCCCCTGGTCTGCTTAATGGCCCTAGCAAAAAGTGTTTCGACTCATTGGCAAGGCAGTTGGAGCAATCACTGCACACAACCTTCTCTTGGAGCACTTGGAAACAGCTAATTCTTTTTACAGTGAGCGAGCGAGCAAAGTTATGGTATTACAAATGGCTCCTGAGAAGTGATAAATGGGCTTCAAAATGCAGCATAATGATCATTACAAGGGGATGCATTTGGGTCTTGAACTACTGTGCACATTTTATTGAGATGGGAGGAAACATCCCAGAAAGTGAGGCTTCAGTAGCCAACTGGAACCCAATCTGGGCTTTGGCAATGAGGCATTCATGAACTTCAAGTTCCACATCTCTAGGATGGTGCTAAGAAGGGATGATGCAGCTGATGTGGGTTGCTGAAAAGTATTTTTGAAAAACAAAAGATGCGGTAATTTTTAATCCTGAAGCATTTCACAGCTACAGCCTTGCAGCTCCAGGTGGTGACTGTCATGTTGCAAAACCTCAGGAGTCTGAATTCAAGTCAATGCTGAATTGACAGTAATTTTTTAAATTCTCTCACAGTTTTTTGCTGACTGAGGAAGCTGTTCTTGCACCAAACACTTTGTAGTACTTACACTTTGTGTCAGAGATTAGGAAAATGGCTCCAGTGACTGAGCCACAACCCAAAGTGCCGAAGGTTGGTTCTCTAGGCTGAACCTATGACTCAGTCAAGCTGAGCAGAGTTTCTTCCCTCTGCTTCAGGAACATATCCAAAGCTATGCCCAGATGATTTCTGCTCCCTGCAGGTCTACCAGTGGCTCTGTTTTTAGGGCTTTTTTACTCTCTTGAACTTCATCCAGTGAGTCTTTTTGCTGCTCACACTTACTCTGCAATCCCCAAGTCCTTATCTGATCATTAAGGCAGGCAGGGAGGAGGCCACAAGAAGCCTCTCACTGCAGTTCCAGTGTGGCACAGCTTTTTTCTCCCTGAGCTCAAGGTACTGTGTCTATTATCCTTCATGGCCTGCTCAGGCCAGGCAGTGTCTGCACCTGCCAGGAGATCCTGCACTGGGCACAGACTCCTGCCCCAGGTTCATCCCTAGTCACTGTGCAGGAAAGGGGAAAAGGAAAAAATTCTCCTTTCTCTATCAGTATGTTGATGACTCCTGTTCTGGGAGGAGATGGGACTAGCTGAGGAGATGGGACTCTCCCAGGACTGTGCTCATCAAATGCAGTGGGAGCTGTGAAGTGGAGGGAGCTGTGGGTGAGATGGCACACCTGTGACCTGCACCGTGTCCCCCAGAGGTCCTTGATGGTCCACATTACTCCTCAGAGTGCAGAAATCATCTTCCCCTCCAGAGGAAAAAGTGTAATGCCCTGTGTCCAATTTTCTTTTCATTGCTGTTTTTATTATGGAAACAAAATGTTCACTGATTCTAAGATGAAATTGGAGAGAGCTAATTTTTGTAGTTCTTGCTAATAAAATTCTTAATGTGTTCCTCTCCCATTATCATAAAGATTGTTATAGTTTACTTTATCTCTGGAATAATTTTATTTTTCCCCTGAATTCTGAATTCATGGGCATTCCTTATCTTCAAAACTATTTTCATCTATTGAGATATTCCTCCTTTATCTTGTCTTTACCCTCATAGTATGAACACATCTTCATTATCCTACTTCTGTTTTCAAAACAATAAATGGCTACTGATCAAAAAAGCCTTAGAGTCTTTAGAAGATGAGGCAGCAAAACTACTGGAAGCAGTGGGCAAGAAGAAATTTTGGGTTTACAAAGTAACCAAGAATCTAATAGGTAGCAAGGTAATAAAAAGTCATTTAAAAACTGGTAATTCCAGTGGTGTTGAGAAGTGTCAGCTCAGTTTACTATATTGTGAATGCTGCAGAAAATACACTGGGCCCCTTTCACACAGGTAAAATGTGCAGTCAATTGCATACACGTCAAGTGCACACATCAAATTTATATGGTTGGGGGACAGATTGTAATAACCTGCCTGTACTGGAACCAGTCTGTCCACCTGCCTCATGCCTACTTAAAAATGGGCTACAGTGAGGGTTAAAGGGCTGCTCTCCAATCATAAGGTCTTTTTCCCTCTGGAAATATTTTGTGCCTTGTAAGGGCTCAAGCAAAACTAAAACGTTGTGGTTGCAAAGATTTATTAGAAAACACCTCTGAGCTGTTTGCACTAACCTCTGTGATTTACAAGCACGGGAGTTGCTCTGAGAGCAGGGCAGGTGAGTGTGGCCTCCAGCTCAGCTCCTGGCAAAGGCCCTGCTGCAAAGACATGGGGCACAAAGCCCCCAGAGTCTGAAAACTGACAAGGGAAGCACAGGGCCTCTTTACAGGAGTTATTTTCATCCCCAGAAAAGCAAGAAAGGAAGAACAGGAATCCAAGGTGATCCTTACTCATTTTGCACTTGCAGAGTGCAGGACTGCAGTATGTGGCCCAGCCTTTGCACATGTATAGTGGTCCCACCGAGCACCTGCAGAGCCAGAGGGTTCCTGGAGGCTGTGAAGGTGTCCCAAGGTGTGCTCCCACTGTCTCACTTCTCTTCTGGGCTTGTCCCACTGTCTCTGTTTTGAGCTGGTCAATAGTCATGGCTGGAAACCAAAGGAGACAACACAGCTCATCTTCAGGCCCCAGAGCCTGTTTGACTGTATCCGAGTAGCAATTAAACAAAAAGAAGAGGAACAGAATTGTCAAGGAATTCTGTAAATTTGACTTCTGAAGTCCTAAAACTTTTATCTGTCCCGCTCTGGGATGGCAGCAGGAGTCTAATGATGAGCATGTCATGAGGTGTTGGATCTAATCCCCAGTAACAGGATGGGGTAACTGAGAGGTGTTCCACGAGTTTTTTATTTCATTGTCAGTCTCAGTGAAGGTGGAGACATAAAAGATGGTAAAACTCACACCATAACAACAGAAGCCAAAGTTCTCTTTGTTGCAAGGCCTTTTAAAAGTTTTTTAGCCAATAGGCTAATGCTAAAACTTATAAGCATCTACTTAAACCAATCACTAAACACTACACATATAGTGCACGCAATAGTTGCTAGGTTTATATTTTTTTGCACCTCAGAAACCTTCTATGCTCCAAATATTTCAAGGCCTAAAATTTAACTCTGTCTCAAACCTCTATCCATGTAAGCTTATTACAACTGTGATTATTATTACACCTCATTACAAGCTGTGAGAATCTGTTTTTTCAGTTCCCACACAATGAAGAAAGTCTGAAACACCTCTAAGCTGAGCAGACTGGAACTGGAATTCACCTGTGTTCCCTTTTGACACAAATGAGTCCCCTTTTCCTGGAATAACCTGAAAGCTGGCAGCTAGGTGGGGGCTGGAGCATGATGGATTGCCCAGGCAGCTCCAGCGACTCGTGTGTCAGCGGGTAACAAGGCAGCTGGGATCCTCCGTCTTCCCAAACGTCCCCTCCACCCCCTTTGAGCCACCAGGACACATAAAGCATGTGAAGAGCAGCATGAATCAGGGCAGCTCTGCCAGCAGATCTCTGCTTCAGACCCCTCCTGCTGCCAATCTCCTTTGCCCCGAGCCAAACACTCGCAGTGGCTTTTCCTCAGCCCCTCTCTGCTGAGAGCAAACTGCTCCAAGTGCTGCTGGGGTGAAGGGACAGCACAGGGCAGGCTGTGCGTCACAGGATCGAGTCACCGCCACCACCAGATGGGAAAACAGGCAGCCCTGGTCCTGCCGGAGCAAGGCTGGCCTCCCTGCACATTGCCATGGCAACCCCGGGCTCTGGGGTGGCAATGCCTGCACTGAGACCTGGGCTTGTAGGGGATGTGGGAAAAGGGTTTGGGCTGTGGGGAAAGGGTTTGGGCTGTGGGGAAAGGATTTGGGCTGCAAGGAAAGGATTTGGGCTGCAAGGAAAGGGTTTGGGCTGCAAGGAAAGGGTTTGGGCTGTAGAGAAAGGGTGTGGGCTGTAGAGAAAGGGTTTGGGCTGTGGGGAAAGGGTTTGGGCTGTGGGGAAAGG